>JABWTJ010000048.1:419997-1019997 GCA_016801875.1 Solanum sitiens | reverse complement strand
ACACTGTGGTGCGGCAAGAATTTTTAAGAGTTTGAACAACATAGAAAAAAGTACTATGTAATGCAAAAAAATTAGCAATATACACTAATAACAATTATATAGACCAAAAAAGTGAAAAAAAACAAGTGAATATATGAAGTAAGAATCATCTCAATCAAATTTAACCATTTTAAATTTCTGGTTCAAATGAAAAAATACTGTTTTAAGTTCAGACTTCAGATCAGTGCCTAATTTTCTTTTCCCCTCTCAAAGACACACTCCATGAGCATTGAATTCTATGCCGAAGTGCCTTGGTAATTGTACTTAAGTGCTTCCTAAGCAAACAAAGCTCCCGATCTGTGCTAAGTAGTTTTATGGCTTAAGTGTGCCTCGAACAGGCATTTTGGCACATTGTCCAATGTAAATGACGAAGTACAACATCTCGGGGTACCTTAATGTGTCCACCTTTGTAAAGCTATTGCATGTAACATTGAACATTTATTGCTTATTTGAACTAAAGTTGGTAGGAATAGGATTTTCTGCAAGTGGCAAACAGTAGTCCTTAAACATTTTTTCTGTATGCTTTGTCCAAAATGCAGTTCATGGGGAATCATTGCTTGGAGTTATCAGGGTCTGTTACAATATTGCTCTTAACAGGTATTGGTATAATCCTTTGTTTGAAGATGATTATTTTATATATCAAATGAAGCTAATAACAATTTGTTTGGATGTTTAGCAAAAGTCCAATAAACCAAGCAACATCAAAGGCCATGTTGACACAAATGCTTAGTATTATATTCAGACGGATGGAAAATGATCTGGTATGTGAATGAATAGTGGATGAACAAAGTTTTTCGTTTCTTCGTTGAGGTGGTAGAGGGGGGAATAGTGGATTCTACTTTATAGACCCTTAATAGCTTCTTGCAAATCAGGGTTCTAGATCACGTGGATCTGCTGCACACCAAGAAACTACTGATACTAATGGACCAAACGTAAAGGTTGAGGAAGTTTCACATAATGATCCGGAATATAAAGAAGTAACAGAAGGGGGAGATGCACCTAATGTTGTTCAGGCTAAAGATGCATCTGTTGCATCAGTTGAGGAACTTCAGAGTTTTGTTGGTGGGGCTGATATCAAGGTGTACATACCTGAAACTTTACTATTACCATCACGATTACGGTATTGTCATGTAAAAGCTTATGATATGTACCTATCATGACCATTCCTTGGAATACAGGGTTTAGAAGCTGCTCTTGAGAAGGCTGTGCATCTTGGAGATGGTGAAAAGGTCACAAGGTATGGTTTCACGGTTGAGGAAATGATGTAAAGAGAACTTGTTTTATTGTGATGTTTAACTACAATTTTCAAATCTCGTGACAATTTGTAACTTTAACCAGAGGAATTGAGCTTGAAAGCATGAGTCTTGGAGAGCATGATGCCTTACTTCTTTTCCGAACCCTTTGCAAGGTTTGCATGACTGGTCATAGATGTAAGGTTAAGGAAATCTGTGAATTTTGTGTTAATAGAAGTGCGTTTGCAGATGGGCATAAAGGAAGACAATGATGAAGTTACTGTTAAGACACGTATTTTGTCCCTGGAGCTACTTCAGGTGAGCTTTCTTCTACAGGCTGTTGAGTCATTGTTTCCGATGGTTTCTTAATGTATTACTCCTTCTTTCCCTAATTACTTGTCTACTTTGCCTTTTTTAATTGTCCCTAATTACTTATCCATTTTGACAAATCAAGAAAGGACAAAATATTTTTACCTATTATACCCTCAATTAATTACTTTGAAAAAGGTAGAACTTTTTGAAAAGTTTAAATTTTTAATTCACCCACTTCATAATTAATAGGGGTAAAATGGTAAAGTCACTATGTCAATTATTGTTTTTTAATAGGTTTACCAATTCAAAAGTGGACTAGTAATTAGGGACAAAGGAAGTATTTTATAATGTATTATATTGTATTGTGTTGTTAAAATAATGTTTGGATAGGTTGTATTTTCTGTTGTCATTTCATAACATTGTTCTTGTTAAATTTGACTATATTGTACTGTACAATAGCTGCTAAGTTTATTAAAATGCCTTCATCACTTTAAATACTGTATTTATGAACAATTCAAAACTAAAAAAAGGAAAAGATGATCATTAACAAGGAAGTGGAAAGGAGTACCTATATCGTAAAGGAAGAGTGCTGATGAAAAAGGTGGGGCAGAAATATGAGGAAGACAAAATATGGTAAATGATATTATAAAGTAAAGTAAGGGGCAAGATGAGATTTTTTATATAATAGTAAGCGTCAAATGTGAAATAGAACTATTGCAGGAATCTAACGACACCAAATTAGTTGTTACGTAAAATGGGTCTTCTGATTGTTAAATAACAGTAGATTTAACAATACAATACAATATGAACTCACAATCCAAGCAAGCATATAGTGTTTCTAGCTTAAGTGCCCGTTTGGATAATATTTGGTCAACAACAACATACCAAGTGAAATCCCACAAGTGTGGGGTCTAGGGAGGGACCATACCCCTACCTTGTGGAGGTAAAGAGTTTGTTTTCTTTGGGCCCTCAGCTCAAGTACAACATATCAAAATTGGTATGAAAAAGGAAAACGGTAGTGGAGAAACAAATCAACTAACCAGGAAATGATAACAACGCCAAAATAATGTGATAACCAAAACATAATCAACAAAAGCGATGGTGGAAGCAAAAGGAAGACACCATAAGAATATGGCTGAACCCCTCAGAAACACTCCTTACCTATTAACCTTCTACCCTAATATGGGACCTCCACACCCTCCTTTCTAAGGTCATGTCATCAGTAATTTGGAGCTGCGCCATATCCTGTCCAATCACTTCTTCCCATTACTTTTTTGGCCTACCCCTACCTCTACGTCTCCTCGTACCCAATATATACAACCTCTTGCACCTCCTCACCGGGGCATATGCACATCTTCTCTTTACATGTCCAAACCGTCTTAGTCTTGAAAAATATTTTTGGTTGAAATTGAAAAAATGAGTATGTAAATTTGAAGTTGCATTATATTTGGGCATGAATTTTACTTGGGAAAACATAGTTAATCCCTCGTGAGTGAAAACCAATATATACTAGCATCTCTCTCGTATTTTGTTGGTGTAGGATTTTCTTGGACTGTTACACCTTTTTTTTTTTTTAGGGATTCTGCATTATCGTTGAGGTTTGCCCCCACTAAGTCCTCAATGATGTAGGATTTGCCTAGGCTCATTAATACTCTGAGGCTTGCTCCACGGTTCCACCATCCATTGCCCAAGATTGCATACAAAGTGACTTTGATGCCATATGCAATAACCCAACTCACTAATGAATAATGATATAGTTTGTTTTTGGACTAGGGTCATACAGTTTTAAAAGCTTCATTGGGTCTAAGGAATTCTTCCTTATACCAACAATATATCTCCCGTGTTTTGCCGATGTGGCATCTGTCTAGGGTGTTACAGAGGCATATACTCAGATTTAATCACCAACATTGCTTCTTCATCTTTTTCATTTTAACCTTTTCCACCAATATCTATTGGTAGTCATTTCTGTGCTCACTTCAGTTTCAATGGTGGGCTATCATGATTTCTGATCACATCTCACGTTGAGTTTACTAGTTTTAAGTTAACGTGCTATTTTGTTTATAAGAATTGAAAAAGGGAGTTTCAGGAAAAACGCTACCTTGTAAACTTGTAGAAACAGCATTTGCAATCTGAAGCTCACTGGAGATAGAGCAGATATAACTTTTCCATTCCCCATAACCAATTTTAGACTAGTAAATCCAAGTCCGTAATAGAATATCAAAGAAAGTTGAAGCTGTCTGGTTCTGAAGTGTATCCAGAGCAGTAAGGAGGTGAATTTCAAACTGAATAGTGGGAAGTGAAAGCTTGAAGTTGTATAGTGAAAGAGGCTTAATGCTATTGCTGGGGTTGATTTCTTGTTTGAAAATGTATTGTTTCTTTGTATTATATCAGTTTGTAGTCCAAAAAAAACTAAATGGGATGCTGTAACAGTGAGTAAGAGACAAGGAGGATTGGGTATTAAGAACTTGAAAAATCAGAGCAAGGCTCTCAGAATGAAATGGTTGTGGAGGTTTTGCAATGAAAATCAAGCCTATTGGAAGGAAGTCATTAGTGCAAAGTATGAAGGGGAAGATTACTGGATGACCAAAACTGTTACTACACCTTATGGAGTAAGTGTAAGGAGGTCCATTAGATACTTGTGGGATGAATTCAACAAAAATACAAGGATCGAAGTGGCAAATGGGGAAAGAACTGACCTCTGGATGGATGTATGGCATGAGGCTGGCAGGCTGGAAAATTTGTTCCCTGATTTAGTACCTTAGTGTCACACCAGCACAAGTCCATAGCTGATCACTGGTCTCCTCAAGGGTGAAACTTCATTTTTAGAAGACGCTTAAATGATTGGGAGATTCAGAGAGTTGCTGATTTTACAACACCATTGGTCCACTCAACATATTGGAGGGTGGTCAGGATACTTTATGGTGGAAGGGCAACTAAAAAGGTATTTTCAAGGTGAATTGTGCTTATAACTGGTTGAACAACTCCTTCCAGTTGACAAGTAACTGGCCTTGGAAAGGAATCTGGAAATCCAAAATACCCCTCAAAGTATCATGTTTTGTGTGGTTATTGGCTAAGGAAGCAGTTCTAACCCAAGACAACCTAATGAAGAGAGGGATTCCATTGTGCTCAATATGCCTATTTTGTGGGAAAACTGCTGAGACAGTTAACCATCTTTTTCTACACTGTAGAGTAACTAGCCAGCTGTGGAGACTATTCCTAAATCTCAAAGGAATGTCATGGGTAATGCCAAGCAAGATCACTGAAGCCATTCAGAGTTGGGAAGAAGCTGGAATGCAGTCTAAGAGCAGAGAGAGATGGAGAATTGTCCCTGCTAGCAATTGGTGGGCAATATGGAAGGAGAGGAATTCCAGATGTTTTGATAGTATAGAAAATAGCATGCAAAAAGTCAAGCTTAATTGCTTGTTGCTACTGTGTTTTGGTGTAATCAATTATACTCAAATGACACTATTCCCCTAATTGATGTACTTGACTCAATTTAGGTTCAGATAGCTGGATTTGATGATCTTATTGTAAATATGGCTCAGTACTACCTATGTACTGGTCGTAGTAATATACAAAGTTACATGTTTCAAAAAAAATAAAAAATAAAAATAAAAAAGAAAAACTCATGTATTAAATTCTTTGATCTACATAAGAAACTTGGAGATGCTGGTTGACTTATTTTAAAAAATATTATGAGTGAATAGAACTAGGAAGGGCTGTAGATTTTTCAATTAGTTTTTTTTTTTTTTTTTGAAATCACGTATCATAGGAAGGGCTGTTGTCAACAGATGATATGGGCGACCTTCAAAATGCTTTTTCTAGCCCTAAATTAAATACTTTTGCTGGATATATTCTCTTAAGCATTTTTCTTGTACAACAGTTGTCATATTTCTTCCTTGTTGCTCATCTCTTTCCTCATAACGGGGATTCTTTTGAGCTTAAATCTTTACGATTATACTCTTGACCTCTTAGGTGAAATTGACCGGAATCCCTGTCTTCTATTAAATTATTTTTGGCATCATACTTTTGCTATCGACTATCGTTTTGGTGCAAGATGCAAATTGTAAATGATGTTGAAGGCACATACTTGATTTTATCAGCTTACTGCATTCATGTAAAACCTTAGCAGTATTTTACACCAGCATTTGCTTAGCGCTGGTCTCAATCAATGAAACTTTGCTTGCTTATTAAAAAATATATTTTCTCAATCAAACCGCAGGGTCTTTTGGAGGGAGTTAGTGAGTATTTTACACCAGCATTTGCTTAGCGCTGGTCTCAATCAATGAAACTTTGCTTGCTTATTAAAAAATATATTTTTTCTCAATCAAACCGCAGGGTCTTTTGGAGGGAGTTAGTGATTCGTTCACAAAAAACTTTCAGTTTATGGACTCCGTCAAGGCTTATCTTTCATATGTTTTACTAAAAGCATCAGTTTCACAGTCACCTACCATATTTCAGGTTAGTAATTTTGCTTTCTGAAACTATACACTCATGTTATTGATATTATTTTGGAATTCTTCAGATTCTTAACTTTCTAACAACTGTCCACATAATTTGGCAGTATGCTACAGGAATTTTCTCAGTCCTATTATTGCGATTCAGGGAATGTCTCAAGGTACACAGTGTTTACACTTCCTATTGAGATTTAGCTATCTATTTCAAAATTTGAGAGGTTGCAAATTAAAATTTGATTTTCAGGGTGAAATTGGTATCTTCTTTCCCTTAATTGTCCTACGTCCACTGGATGGCACAGACCTGAATGCAAAAACAAGTGTTCCACGGTATTATTTTTGCTTAAATGTACATAGTTCATTATATAGCTTTTGCACTTGTTAACTTCACCGTGCCTTTTACTTTCTCCAAGTAATAGAGTCCCACCGAACTACATGAAATACTCAATATTCTCAATCTTTATGTAGTTCATGAACTTTATTGATACATTTGAAGGATGTTACGTTGCATCCTATTGATGCAAAAATTGACCGACTAACTATTAAAAGAAAAGTAAAAAAAAATATTCGGGGATGTACTTGTTCAACTTACCAACTAATCTGCTATAGCATCTTTGATAAACTAAGATTCTTGTCCTGAAAATAGCTTGACATTAGGGTCTGTAGGTGAATCAATTGATATAATCAGTCATGCTTGTTTCATTCACAATATTGGGACATATTCCTTGATGAGATAATCACACCTGATGCATGAACGACGTATATGTCCAAAAGGTACTTAAGTTGTTTTTGCCATATCAAAAAAAGTACTTAAGTTGTTCTTAGGTCCCTTTCTGGAAGTGAGTGAAGTGCCTTAGGCTTCAATATTTTGCATTGAGATTAAGACATCTGAATGTACATTTGAATGATTAAGATGTTGTTTCAAAATCTGAACACTGAATGATTAAGACAGTTGGTTTTTCAAATGTGCATACTTCTTTGATTTTTAAACATGGTAAATATGCAATTCAAATAAAAGTAATTAAATGTTAGAAAAAATAATAATATATATATAATAAAATAAAATCATTATTTGATTAACCAATGAAATATTTATGTTTGCTAGTGATGGTAGAGATGGTTTGTGGTGGTGGTGGTGATAATTGTCAGGGTGGGGGTGGTTGGTGTTATAGTTACTAATGCTATGGTGGCGGTTGATAGTGGTGGTGGTGTTTGATGTTAGCAGCTGGTCGTGATGGTGATGGTTGAAGAATGTGTGGTGGTTAACAGTGGTGTTGGTGGTAGTTGGTTGCGGTGCTAGTTGTGATGATGGAGATGGTTGGTAGTAAGGATTGACCCCAATGGTTGTAGTGGTTGATAATGGCGGCGGCGGCGGCAGTGGTGGCAGTGGATATAATTAAAATGATGGAGGTATTAGTGTCTTAGCGACTGAGTGTAGTGGTTGGCAGCAGTGTTGGTTTGCGGTACTAGTTGTGATGATGGAGCTGGTTGGTAGTGAGGATTGACCCCAATGGTTTGTAGTGGTTTGAATGGTGAAGATGGCGGTGGTGGCAGTGAATATAATTATAATGATGGAGGTGGTAAGTGTCTTAGCGACTGAGAGTAGTGGTTGGCAGCGGTGTTGGTTGCTACTGGTGGTTGTGATGGCAGAGGTGGTCGGTGGTTGATGAAGGTGGTTGTGGTTGTGAGGATAGATGTGGTTAGTGGTGGTGGTTGGTGATTGTGAAACTTATCTGCACAAAAATGTCTCTTAATGATATTAAGACTTTGTGCAAGATCTTCATGATCTGGACCTATTCAGACCAAAATAAGTGCATAACAAATGAGGCATAGTGTCTGAATGCTTTGTTGGTCATCTTCTATAATAGCTCTCATCCACAAAGCGCGCCCCTGATAATTGTGTCTTTCCAACAGGTAGAGCCCCTGATAATTGTGTCTTTCCAACACATAGAGCGAAGAGTGCATAAGGAGAAGAGCCAAGGCTTGTCGTAGATAAGAGTTGTATACGATAAGTTTGAGTTTTGACTGACATATGGCTATCCTATCATCCGCCTTCCTCAGATGAGACCTCCTCTCTAATGTGCCAGATAGCTACTTTTGCATGTCTGGTACAGCATGGTTCCACTCTGTAAGAACCCTGAATCAGTCTCTTGAAGCTCATCCTTTTCATCATAAAGGATCCGCTTAGAGACCAACCTTGTGTAGAGCATTGATATAAAACAAAATGTCCTGACTTAATATCGACCGATCCAAAATGCTGACCTACAGAATTGAAACATCCAACCTAAGCTAGTGGAGACTTTTTCAGATCATAAAGTGACAGTCTGTGTTGACATACATACTCTGCTTGGGTACAAAATTAGATGGTTGCTCCATAATGACCTCTTCCTTAATGTTATTTTGGAGAAATTCATTTTTGACTGGCTTCACATGCTACCTTGTGGATAGTTTGAGGGAGAAGGACGAGAGCCTTTGGCAAAGTGGAGAACTCCTTTCACCTTCATGATCTTTGTTTTATGTATGTTGGTGCTCACAGGATATATCTAGCAGTGTAGATGAGCTGATCTGTGTATATGAATAAACTGAATTCTGGTTGTCTGGCAATAATTGATACATCTTTATTTGGAAATCTATTCTGTTTTCCTCTCTCTATAAGTTAAGCTTATAAAAAACTCAAACAAGCTGCCAAGCATTATTAATAAGGAATATGTGATGAATTTTGCATGATTGAGGAATAACCTATTATTCTTTATTTCTTCTTAGTGCATCCGTGTGGTTCCTTTATGTATAGATGATTGGGTGTCATCCGTAGAAAACTATATCTTTTTTGTAGGTCTTCTACTTTTTGGTATACTTCTTGAATACAAAGTTACAAACAGCCCTTTATTGTTTCATGTTGTTAATATAACCATTACCTTACATAAAATAAAAGAAATATCACATGAACTTTACTTCCAAAAAATGAAAGAAACTTCACATGATCTAAAATCTTCAAGCAAGAGGAAAATATGGAAATGAAATCTTGTGGTCCGGTAGATGGTGGAGAAAATATTTTATGGGTAAAAAGGAAGGATAAATAATAGAAGCATTAGAGTTCCCATGTTATCAAGCAAACTAAGCAGTGTGGAACTGAATCTACAAAAGGCTCGTTTTTTTTTTTTTTTTCATCAAGTAACTATAAAAACTCAACCTGCCTTTAGAGACTCGTGCTTAAAAATATAGTTCGATTTCCTGAGATATTTTGAGTTGAAAAGATGCTGAGTTAACACATTGACTTTGTCATTTTTTTTTTCAAGGAAGAAAAGTTGTCAATTTTTTTTGAAAAAGAAACTTAAGCCCTATCTATAAACACTGTAATATGACTATATAATATTCACTCCAACTTATCAAAGAAATGAATAAAAACCTAGTCCCAAACTCGAGGAAATATAATACAACATATAAACCTGTAAAAACCAATTTAATATCCTGAAAAACCAACCAAAATATACAAATTGAATCAGATCTAGATTTCTATAATGCAAAGTGCAAACCTAACATAGCTTGCTTTTATGATATGTCCTGTTCTTGTACTTATTAGAATGCAATGTTCACGCATCATCTTGAATATGATATCTGTCACAAACCACTTCTCCACAATTCTATGATATTACCTTTTTGTACAAGTTTGACATTCGGGAAGTAATCAATAATATAGAAGTTGAAAATATGATGGCATCGGCACCCACGGATGTGGTATAATAGTCAATGAAGTGGGAGAATAACCATGAGCTCTCAGTAACCCGACACTGTGCAGTGCTGGTGGGAGATAGCAAGTATTCAGTGGAATAGTCGTGATGTACTCAGGCTGACTAGTACATACCATCATAAAGGAAGTGATGACACCACACTAGCATTAAATTGTTTAGAGCTATCAAATTAAGGTCCTTTTTTTAAGAACCCAGATAAAAATTAAGAGTATCTCATGGTATTATCAAACAAAGTTGCATAGATGGTTACCCTGGACTTGTGTCAACCACTGCATTCATGCAAGCTAGAACAACATTACAATCTTTGTCATTACTGTCTTTGCAGGATGCTAGAGAAAGCTTGCAAGAATTCCCAGATGCTTGTTGACCTTTATGTGAACTATGATTGTGATCTTCAAGCACCTAACTTATTTGAGCGAATGGTCTCTCTCTCTCTCTCTCTCTCTCTCTCTCTCTCTCTCTCTGCAGTGGGTTGGCTTTGCAGTATCTTGGTTATTGTATGACCCAAATGTCCCCTCTGTATTTGTTTTACTTATAGGTTACCACATTATCCAAAATTGCACAAGGAACGCAAAGTGCTGAGCCAAATTCAGTTGCCACATCCCAGATAGCGTCAATCAAAGCGTCCTCTCTTCAGGCATCTCTTTAGAATACCCTCTTCTTGAGATTTTGTTGGAATTTCAATATTATACTTCACCCTTACACTTTCTTTTGTGCTACTCTTGACCTTTATAGTGTCTTGTAAATGTGCTAAAATCTCTTGTCGAATGGGAGAAGCGTTGGTCAGAGTCCGAAAGGCTGAGCAACAGGAATCAGTCTTCTGAAGATGAAACTTTTAAGGGAGACTCTGATAAGATGAGAGACGTGGATGATTCACCCAGTAATTTTGAGAAACTGAAAGCCCACAAATCTACTGTTGAAGCAGCTATTTCTGAAGTATGTCTTTTTGACCCATTCTCATAGAAAATGAGGAAATTATCAGTCTTTGATTCGTCTGTTTTTTTATCTATTTGGATAAAGTATCTGCTTGCTGCTTCCTTTATTTACTGTGTGCTTGGGATGGATTATTAATGTTTGGTTTCTTCGAAATAATGCAGTTCAATCGAAAACCCACGAAGGGAATCGAACATCTAATATCAAATGGGCTCGTTGAGAACTCACCAACTTCAGTTGCTCAATTTCTCAAAAGTTCTCCTAGTTTGGACAAGGTGAAATATCATTTATGCCCGTTTTGTTCCTCTTTTGCCTCTCTAAATTGACTTGTAGAAAAATTCTAACTGTACTGGAGTTTCAGGCTATGATTGGTGATTACTTGGGTCAGCATGAGGAGTTTCCTGTGGCTGTCATGCATGCTTATGTTGACTCTATGAATTTTTCTGGAATGAAATTTGATTTGGCAATTCGTGAATTTCTTAAAGGGTTCCGGCTTCCCGGGGAAGCTCAGAAGATAGATCGTATTATGGAAAAGTTTGCAGAGCGGTAGGTACTCATTTAATGTTCCCAATATCATTGAGATGTCGTCCTTCTGTCTATGCCTTATGCACACATTTGCCGACCAGTGGGAATTTGTCCCCGTTTTTTAATCTTTGAAATATTGTCCTTTTGTCATAATACATATGAAAATATTATTAACCAGATAGAAGGTGCCGAGGATAAACAAGAAGCAGAGTAATCGAGAGTCTTTGAACATGATTAATCTCTGCCACTCATGCTCTTTGGCTTAAGAACAGTGAAATCTCCTTCTGCATCATGTCTGAGTCCTCAAATAGACTGATCCATGGAGTCCTGTATAGTTCCCCGCACAAATAGTACAAGGCCAAGCACTAAATTATTCAGTAGTATTTTAATGCTGTTATTGTGGAGCATCCACTGAACAGTGATGAAATATATAGTGCTGCATATCTTTGGGCTTAGGGTATGCACAATAACAGACAGATAAGATTGATTATAACCCTCAGACAAATAATCATTGTGAATGATGATAATATGTTTGGGAAAGAGTGTAGATTGACTTTAGCAAGTGGAAATCTGCCCCTTTTTTACTTTAAATGCTACACGAATTGCATTTGGGCTGAGTAGTACCTTTGTCTACTTGTGGGATCTCATTGCATTAGAAACAAACTTATTCTTTTATCAAAAGAAAAAAAAGCTTGCTGCTGGAGAACATATATGTTGAAGTTGTCCTTTGTGAAAAAAGGGCCGACAATTAGAACTATTTTTGTAGACAAGCATATATCTTAATTTTATGTCATGTTGAATAGCAAAAAATCGGAGAGAAGTAAGTGCAAATGATCAAATCTATTCAATGTAGACGAGGATTAGAAATTGTTATATCATTAGCCACTTGATTTCTGTAATAGGTGTTTCTGAAATACATGATGGATGAATCACTTGCATTGGTAATCCAAATCCATCATTCATAACAATGTCTATTGCTTGGGCTGAACACTATTCTTTTAACAGTTACTGTGCGGACAATCCCGGCTTATTCAAGAATGCAGACATAGCATATATTCTAGCATATGCAGTTATAATGCTGAATACAGATGCTCACAACCCATTGGTCTGGCCAAAAATGTCGAAGGATGATTTTATACGTATAAATGCCACTGACGAAGCAGAAGATAGTGCTCCAAAGGAACTGCTGGGGGAGATCTATGATTCAATTGTTCAAGAGGAGATAAAGATGAAAGATGATCCTGTTGGCCTAGCAAAAAGTAGCAAGCAAAAGCCTGAAGCGGAGGAGAGAGGACGTCTTGTCAATATTCTCAACCTTGCACAGCCTAGAAGGAGATCTTCAGTTGACCCAAAATCGGAGAGTGAAGCTATCATCAAGCAGACACAGGCTATTTTCCGAAATCAAGGAGGAAAAAGAGGAGTCTTTTATACTTCACACAATACCAAACTTGTACGTCCAATGATTGAAGCTCTAGGGTGGCCACTGCTTGCCACTTTAGCTGTTCTTATGGAGGAAGGAGATAACAAAGCCCGGGTTAGTGTGTGCATGGAAGGATTTAAAGCTGGAATACACATCACACATGTTCTCGGGATGGACACCATGCGATATGCATTTTTGACAACTCTTCTTAGGTAATCTCTTGGGCATATCGGTTAATTTCACTCTTTCAGTGCAATAAACTGTTTTGATAATTGAAGCAACTTGGACCATTTTAGTATTTACTTCCGAAAAGTTAGCTCTTTTGTCTTTTATATTCTGGAGCAGGGGTTTGGTGATGGATGAGGATAAATTTATGCTTTCCTGATTAGAGATTGAAACAACCTTAACAATTTCTTTGCAGACTTAATCTTTTACATGTACCAAGGGATATGAAAAGTAAGAATGTGGAAGCACTACGGACCCTTCTGGCTATATGTGATTCAGATGCTGAAGCTTTGCAAGACACATGGATCGCGGTGCTTGAGTGCATTTCCCGGCTTGAGTTTATAGTAACTAATCCTTCAATGTCTTCAACAGTTATGCAAGGATCTAACCAAATTTCCAGAGATGCTCTGCTTCAGTCTCTTAGAGAGTTGACTGGAAAACCTACTGAGCAAGTATTCGTGAATAGTGTTAAATTGCCTAGTGAATCAGTGGTTGAATTTTTCAGTGGTTTGTGTAAAGTCTCAGCTGAGGAATTAAGACAATATCCTGCACGCGTTTTCAGCTTGCAAAAACTTGTTGAGATCAGCTATTACAACATGGCTCGCATTCGAATGGTAATTGCTCCACCCATTCAAATGATATTAGTGTTGGGTAAATTCTTAACATTGACCTGATAAGTGATTTGGTTATATATATTAGTTATCCTTCTCTTTACCTCTTGTTGCCTAGTGCTACAGAACACTTATGACAACTAGTGCTAATGTAGTTCTAATTGTTGCTCGAGGGATAGTCATACTAACTGCGAACTTAATGTATTTCGAATATGTAATTTACTGTGCATGTGGAATTATTTTCTGTTCGTACTTGATTTACTAAGAGGGAGAACTAACAAAGTCAGCCTTTTTATAAACTCATAAATTCAAAGTTCTTATTTATTCTTTACTTGTCTTTTACTCTTCTTAGTTTTAGAAGGTTTAAATTCAATGTCTCTTGTGATGTTTGTTTTCATGTCTACTGTTCTTTTTTATATTTACTGTAGATCTACTCTGGTGCCTACTGGATATTTTATTTCAAAATGAATATATATTTGACTTTTTTATGATGTTTGCATGTGTCGTGGGAGGTTTTATCCTGCAGGTGATTTATGTTAGTGCCAAAGTGGAGCTCACTCGAATATATGCCATCATGAAATTTCAATCATATTTCTTATGTATTCTACTTTAGTGGTTTACTTTAGAAACTTTTTTTTTTTTTTTGATGAAGTAGTAATATAAATGTCATCAAGAAGATGCATATGGCAGAATAGTTACAAAAGAGTGAGATTATCATCTCTGTTACAAACTTACAATGAGACCCATGCTAAGGATAACAGAGCTAATAAGTTCCAATTTTTTTTAATGAGAACCTACAGGTGATAGACTATCCCAGCTACATAAATCTGAAAGACATCTAGTCTTACGGGAGTGGTTTGAAGTTGATATTGCATCAAAACATATTCTATTCCTATCATTCCAAACACACCAAAAAAGTACTAACAGGAATCATATTTTAAACTTGTCTGGTGAATTTATCAACTTTCCAAGTAATCCAACTAATGCAGTCATCCTTGATACTGTCAGGCATGACTCATCTGAAGCCAAAAATTGTAATGAACATGTTTAGCTAGGAATCCACTTGAAATGGAAGCAATTCTTTTGATTAAAGGAACAAAGAAGTAAACCAAAAATGATGTGGAGGAACACTTTTTAATAAGCGTGAAGTTATCTGAAATAATAGTTTTTATTGAATCTTGAAGGAGGCATGCTCTTCCCACTAATAGTTGTTTAATATTGTTAATATTGATATCATTGGTATATTAACAATTAGTATTTTGATAGAACAATTTTTTGAGAAAGATTTAGGTAAAACAATTTGTTCTGTGTATTGTGATAGATGTTTCTATGGGTTTTTCTGATACTTATGTTTCTCAATATTATTGATTTGTTTGCTCACATACAATGTTATCAATGGTGCGCTTAAGCCCTGAAGCAAGGCTCTAAACGTGTTGATAGCTTCAACTCGCTTAATGTGTGCTTCAGTGTCGTCATCAAGGTTCTAAGGCATACTTTTCCTTGCCAATGAGCCTTTCTGAAGATATAACACTAAACAATTGATATTTCACTTTATCCTACCTTTTTTTAAATTTATTTGTTCACATATTTGTCATCATGCTTATAATTATTAGTCTTGGACTAAACATATATGTTATAATTTTTTTCTTGCTTTGCGCCTTTTTTCATTGAAGCCCATACTTCACTTGCGCTTAAAGTCCCAACGAGCTTTAGAGCGTTTTTGCGCTTTTTGCTTTTGATAACACTGATCACATAAAGAATGTCATCACCTAATGAGTGCTTTTCCACCTCAAATTGCTACATGGATGACTAGTATTACTGATTAATTTATTCTTTGTACTGTGACAATTTTTTCTATGGATTTCTCTGATGCTTCCTTTTCTCAATATTATTGATTTGCTTGATCACATAAAGAACCTTTGCACCCAAGTGAGTGTGTTTCCACCTCCAATAGCTAATTGGATGACTAGAATTACTAATTCGTTGAAACTTCATTTCGCTATGGAGCTGCATCTCTTGTGGTACAATAGGAATCAGCTTAGCATCAATAACTTGTATGAGGTGGTGCATAGTTTTGTTAGTGGCAGTGAATTAATATATTGATGATAAACCTTGCATTTTTCTAAGATGTTTGTCTGAAATGACATTCCAGGTTTGGGCAAGAATATGGTCTGTTCTGGCTACTCATTTTATTTTTGCTGGGAGCCATCCCGAAGAGAAAGTTGCTATGTATGCCATAGATTCTCTTCGGCAACTTGGTATGAAGTATTTGGAGCGTGCTGAACTTGCGAATTTTACCTTCCAGAATGATATCTTAAAACCATTTGTCGTTCTTATGCGAAGCAGTCGAAGTGAAACTATAAGGAGACTTATTGTGGATTGCATTGTGCAAGTACGTATGCGTCTTATCTTTTTCTTGAGTTGCTTCTTTTTTTTCTTTTTTTTTTTTTTTGTGTGGGGGAAATATACTGATTCCTGCATGGGTAGCAGATGATAAAGTCGAAGGTGGGAAGTATTAAGTCTGGTTGGCGAAGCGTGTTCATGATATTCACAGCTGCCGCAGATGATGAACTAGAGTCTATTGTTGAGAGTGCTTTTGAGAATGTTGAGCAGGGTATGGAGAGCTCTTTTCATTTTAAAAATTACTTCTGCATGTTTCTCACTTTTCAGATTCCATTGCAGAAGGCTTAGTTATAGTATTATTGTTGAAATAATGTTGTAGTTATATTGGAGCACTTTGATCAAGTAGTTGGAGATTGCTTCATGGACTGTGTCAATTGCTTAATCAGATTTGCTAGTAACAAGACCTCCCACAGAATCAGCTTGAAGGCAATTGCACTACTTCGTATATGCGAGGATCGTCTTGCAGAGGTTTGTTGGCTGGGTCTCACTTAGTTGAGGAGGCTTCCCCTCCTTGTCAATTCCATCTTCATTCATTATTTTATTTTCAATTAGTATTCCTAGTATGCCATGTATGGTTTATGGTTTATGTCTTCATGACAGTTGATTTTCGAAGTAGGGGGGAGGGGGGGGGGGGGGAAGCTTAAATTTGAAAACTTTGTAAGAATCACTATAATGGAATGCCCAGATAATCTAGCAATTTTATATAAACAAGGTATATCTAACTCTGACAAATGGGATATATGCGATATTTAGGTGACTATTTTAGGTGTCATATTTAGAGTTCTTCTCTACTTACAATTAACATCCTTATGCTGGCTATCTGGCGTTCAGTTACATAGTTAAGGCTCTGTTATTCCCTAAAGGAATTGCAGAAGATTTTGCTGATCTATTCAGTGTAAAATGAATTTCAGGGTCTTATACCTGGTGGTGCTCTGAAGCCTGTTGACACTACTGAAGATGAGACCTGTGACGTCACAGAGCATTTTTGGTTCCCAATGCTGGCTGGTCTCTCTGATCTGACCTCTGATCCTAGACCAGAGGTTAGAAACTGTGCACTTGAGGTTCTATTCGATTTGCTGAACGAGCGAGGTGGCAAATTTTCATCCACATTTTGGGAGAACATTTTTCACCGCGTTCTATTTCCAATTTTTGATCATGTCAGACATGCTGGAAAAGAAAACCTGAGCTCTACTGATGAATGGCCACGTGAAAGTAGCATTCATTCACTCCAATTGCTGTGCAACCTGTTCAACACTTTTTACAAGGTATGAAAAGTGGTTGATAAGGAATGTGTTAATTAGCTGCTACTTTTGAAAGCTAGATTTTCCTTATTTGATCCATACAATCTGTTTTAAGTTCAAATAATTAAAAAATGATGAGTTTAAGTCCAATTCCGGACCTTCTGTAGAGTAATTATTTGCCTAATGACTTGCATATGTGTGATAGTATGGGGCTATGGGCGTGCTTTTAGTGTGATCTTCTGACTTGTTTCTCATCTCCTTAGATCTTACTATGTGGGGGTGTTTCCCCTGTTCTGTCTGTGTTGTTTGTTACTTCCCAGTATGCTTTGGCAACTGTACTAGGCTAAACCAGTGTGCCCATTGGTCTAAAAAACCAAGCTATTGTGTGAATCAAAGTACTTTGTAATCAATTATTTGGATGTTTGCTTGCATCATATTCTTTGTCCAGCATTCTCCAATTTGGATGTTTGCTTTATGGTGTAATCAATTATCTGAATTGCTTGATAAGCTTGTTGCCTAATTCACCAGCATCGGGGGTAGTTACATTTGGAACTGCACTAGGCTAAACCAGTGTGCCAATTGGTCTAAAAAACTAAGCTAATGTGTCAATTCATGTACGTTGTACCCATCTGGTGGACCTCCTCCACTTGTGCCAACATAGATTGCTTGATACTCATCCTTTTTACGCCCCTCACCTGGGAAAATGTTGTTTTTTAAAGCGATTTCACTTACTGTTGAAGTGTTGGTTGTAGATTCTTAGGTTTCTGATGAAAGGAAACAACTTAAATAATTTTATACATCTGCTGCAATTCCCTTCCATCCAAATAGTAGAATATCATGGATTGCTTTGGCAAAGTGTTAGGAAAATTGTTGAAGATGAATTTGAATAAGAAGGTTTAACTTTTCTCTTATGTCGATGATGGTATGAGTGTCATGGAGCTGTAACTATTGGTTTTTACGGTTTAGAAAGAGTCATTTGATTTTTATCAAAATCAAGTTTTCTATCTTGATACGAACTTCTCAAGACTTAATCTACGGTTTGTGATAACACTTCTGGTCATTATATTTGTGAAACTTCACGTGTCCATAGGTATTGCTACCTCTCAGCCAATTAGACATGTTTCTTTGGATTTGGCACTGAATGTTAATAGATCAGGTAAAAGCAAATTCCAGCTTTTGTGTGAGGCCCATCATTGATAAATATCACAGTCAAGTTCCTTCCGCTTCTGGTGCTGTAATCTTATTGCTGATTATTTCATGAAAAGAGAGATGCTCTCTTTTCTCACTTGTTCTCTGTTTAAAGCAGGGGAGGGATATGGGCCATATTAAGTTGATGTATCTAGGTATAAGTGGAAAGTAGGGTACTTATTTTTGGGTAAGTGGGCAAAATTTTGGACAACCCAAAAAATAGACAAAATAGTTAATTTAGAATAAAAGGATTATCTTTTCCCACTCATGCCACTGCAATATCCGTCTTTTCTGATACGCGCTCTGTCCCATTTTATGTGGCACCATTTGACTTGGCACGGTGTTTAAGAATAAAAAGGAAGAGTTTGGGAACTTGTGGTCTAAAACAATTCTTAGATATTTGTGTGGTTGTAAATCATTTCATTAAGGGTGAAAGGGGAATTTAAAGTTACATTGTTTCTAATTATAGTAAGGTGACATTCTTTTTGGGACGGACGAAAAAGGAAAGGGTGTCACATAAAATGGGACAGAGGGAGCAAGTAAGATTTTCTAATACTAGCCGAATTTTAAACTCTTTTATTCATACTTGAGCTCCCTCTAATAGTCTTCGAAGGCTCTTCTATCTACTGCTTTTGGTAACTCCCTATAGCACACAACTCATATTCAAAATTTAGGAATTTTAATCTCTACGTAGAACCTGATGAGAAAGATAACTTCAGCAGAAGCCTGGTGTTGTGGTGTTGGTCCATGCTTGATGATTGCAAGAGCAACATTCCTGGGCTGAAGAATGAGGCCAAGTCCTAGATCGCTTTGAGCTCATGGTTTACTTGTATTATGTATGTTATGTCACCTAAAATTCCAGTTTGTTGAACTTCTGAAGTGGAACTCACAAATATTGCCCCCTGATTCTGCTGTATTTTGCTGTTCATACCCAATAATGGAATTTGATAAGGAGTCTCATGTTGAAAGTACAGCTTACATGTATCGTGCATACAAATCCTCTGTTATGCAGTTCATACCCAATAGTGAAATTTGTTTTAGAGACTTGCTTAGAAGGTGTACCACTATCACTGTGTATTGTGTAAGCAGGCCATCTGTATTTTTTATATCAAAATCTGTGGTTTTATTAGGATTTATAATTTTATTTACGAGAAGCCTACTGCAGCAGATTATGTTTTATATTTGGCAATTGGCACCAGATTGTCATGCCCATGTTTCTTGAGGAGGAATTGTGGAATTGATCATGTGATTTTCTTTAAAAAGTATTGCAATCTCTATTTTCTGAGGTTTTGAAAATTTCTAATTCATGAGCATTTTGGTTGTAGAATGTGTGTTTCATGCTACCCCCACTGCTGGGTTTGCTTTTAGATTGTGCCCAAAAATCTGATCAGTCTGTAGTTGCAATCTCTCTCGGTGCATTGGTGCATCTTATAGAAGTTGGTGGACACCAATTTAGTTACAATGATTGGGATACCTTGCTGGAAAGCATAAGGTGCAATTCTAATTTTATTAAGTTGTCTGTTCTTTCGATCTTTCTGGTAGACTATTTTATTCTCATGGTATAGTTGATCTATTTTGTTTCTCAGAAATGCTTCATATGCAACCCAACCCCTTGAGCTTCTGAATGATTTGGGCTTTGAGAACTCAAAGCATCACACCGCACTGGTAAGAAATAAGAATTGAGATCATTTGCTGATAATGAATTTCGAATTTTTGCTAATCTTGAGCTGTGTTGGATATAATCAGCATAATGTTACTGAAAATGGAAATGATGGTGGCCATTCATCAGACGTGCTGGACGATACTCATGGATCAGAGCGTCCTGCTGATTTGGAGGAAACTGGAGGTTTCTGCTGAGGAAAATCAATCATTTTATTCTTTCTCTATCGGGTATTGCTTGCAAATAATTAAATAATCTTTGTAGGTATGCCCTCACCATCTGGGAGATCTGTGAAACCTACTGTTCCAGAAGGTCTTGACCGTAGTCAAACAATAGGTCAGAAAATTATGGGAAATATGATGGACAACCGCTTCATCAGAAGTTTCACCTCTAAACCAAAGATTCAGGCTTCTGATATTTTACCAACTTCACCGTCAAAGGTATTGCAGGATTTTTGGTTGATTTGCTGTCCTAACTGTTGTATGTAAGTTGGAAATATCCCAGAAAAAAAATGTATTTGCGAGAAATTGGGGAACGCTGTCGCCTACAATTTCATAGAATTCTCAAATAAAAACTCCTTCTCTTAAATTAAAGAACGTATTAGGTACATAATTCATTTTTTGGTTGGTTGCTATGTTAATTCACATGTGAATATATCTCTGTTAAATGCGAAGCTCACATGCTATACCAAGATGACGTGTTATCAGATAATTAATTATGCATTTTTGTGTAAGTTGGCAAATTAGTCATCATTTATTCACTAATATACTCTTATAATACAAAAGAGCTGGTGTCCATTTACTGCGTTAATTAATATTCTTTTTCTAGTCAAACTATGATATTCATTAGAAACAGAGAATTCTTAAGAGTGCATGTTATAGTGATATCCTTACCTAAATAGGATGATGCTAATGTTTCAAAAACTATCCAGCAAAAGGTGATTTTTTTTCTTCTCTCACATTATCTAAAGAGAATACTTCCAATAATGGATGTCTTGTTGATATTCTTTCTTGTATCATCGATGTTTCAAGAAAGTAATTGGTGAATATTTTTGTTGCATTTGTTATTGAGCTGCAATATTAAGGTTGCATTACCTATTTTAGTACTTCCACCGAGTATCGTTTTATATTATTTTGATGTGTTTCTTTTGTTTGCTCTTTTATCTAATGTATAGTTATTAGCTGATGATGCGGAGCCTGCAGCAAAAGACGAGGATGAAAGTTCAATGTTGGCTACTATTAGGAGCAAATGCATTACACAGTTGTTACTTCTCAGTGCAATTGATAGCATTCAGGTATTGCTCGTCCTTTTCAACTGCAGTGCTAAGTTTCTCTATCTAATGCTCCAAAGAAATCATTGGAGCTGTTGCAATAGCTTCTGGTATTGATAAGGCCTATGTTTTGATGGTTAGTTGACAATAATGTGGTAAAGGATCCTACTTTTTACCAGTCGTCTGCTACTATTATTTTTTCCCCTATCAACAGTTATATGGCTCAGAGAACTTTAAGGGGTCGTTTGGTAGGGTGTATAAGAATAATGCTAAATAGAGTGTATTAGTAATACTTGTATTAGTTTGGTTTGGTGTATTAAAAAATAGTATGCATTGCATAATTTTAAAAAAGATTTGACGCAGACATGACCTTAGACAGGAAGGTGTGGAGGACACGTATTAGGGTAGATAATTAGTAGGTACTGTAGTGTTGTCTTGCTTCGGGTAGTTGGTGTTTGCCATTGCACTGGTTGTGTTAATGTAATTCTTGTTTTGATACCTTTATAAATTTATTAGTCTTCAATAATCTATCCTAGTAAGTTGTTCATTGTGTATCGGTTATTGTACTTTTTTGTTGTTGATTGTTGCTCCATTCCGGTAGACTTTGCAGTTTGCACTATATTCTTGTGACTTGCTATATTTTCTACTTTGTATCTGGGATTGTTGCATTTGAGCCGAGGGTTTTTCGGAAACAACCTCTCTACCTCCACGAGGTAGTGTAAGGTCTGCCTACATTTTTACCCACACTAGACCCCACTTGTGGGATTTTACTGGGTACGTTGTTGCATAATATTTTTTTAAAAATATTTATTACAAGGATACCCTTCACAAATATGTTGAAAAAATACAGAATTTTTTTTGAGGGGCAATTGGGTCTTTAACCATGCTAATGCATGCACTAAAGTCCCTTGCATTATAATACCATGGATTTTCATAGGCTGTAAAAGTGTACCAAACAAGGTGCTATTTATGTACAAAACTAATGCATGCATTATTTCTTCTAATAAACTATACAAACGACTCTTAAGTGTCATTTCCATATGATGGCCTTTTAGATGACAAAGGGGCCTTACATGATTCAAAATTGTAGCTTCTGTATTCACCCTCAATATATAAAAGGACCTCATTTGTAACAGTTAGCTGTTTTAGGTATTTTTATGAGCACGGATATGTTGATTTGCTGATTACTATTTTTTTTTGGATGGAAATCTGACCGCTTGTGAATTGCCAAGGATAAATTTTTCATATTTTTCTGGGGAAGTCAATAAAGCACACGGATGGAAAAATTCTGTTGAAGAATAATGACGCTGTTTTCTACTTTTTCCCAAAATGAGTAAATGTGATAGAAATGATCTTTCTTATCTTTATCAAAAAAGTGATTTTTCTTATCCAATATGTAACACCATAAGAGGGTTGTGGTCAATTGGATACTATTGAAGAAATCAGAGGATAAGTCATAAGTCATCTCTGAATTGAACTAATCTTCAAGTCTTGAAGATTTTGAAAAACGGCAATACCTAAATGGAAATGATATATTACTAACTAATATGGTTCCTTCACTTGGCTTGAAGTGCTCGTATTAAATGGCTGTGGGCATTTGTGCAGAATCTTCAAATTATGCTGAAAGTTAGCAAAAAGTTGCATGCACCTATAAATTTATAATTCATGAAATATAACATATTCCTTTTTTTCATCATAAATAACCGAACGCCTATGGATAGCTATATTTCCGTCATGTATTATTTTGGGGATTTACCTTATAATGTTGTTAGAGTATTACCCCATTTGTTTAGGTGAATAACCATGGTGTTTGGGCTAGCTTGTGCGCACAGAGTATTACTGAATTTTACATGGCTATAGTTGCCTGAATGGAGGTGGACTACTATGGTTCCATTGAACAAACAAGGGTGATGTCCAAAATTGTACTAATTAAAGGGGTATCAAATTGTTAAGCCACACTATGAAGATTTGGTTTCACAGAATCAATTTGGATTCATGCTGGGGTGTTCGACTACTGAAGCCATTTACCTTGTGCGGATAATGGTGGAGAAGTATGGGGAAAGGAAGAGGAACCTTTATATGGTGGTCATTGACCTTGAAAAGGCGTACGCCAAAGTCCCGAAAGATGTTCTCTTGAGGTATTTGGAGGCTATGATTTTCTGATGGTGTATATTATTAGGGCGATAATAGACATGTATGATGGAGCTAAGACTTAGGTTAGAACGTTGGGAGGACACTCGCAACACTTCCCAGTTGAGATGGGGCTACATCGGGGATCAGCCCTTTCCTATTTGCCTTAGTGATGGATGAGTTGACACAGTCTATTCAGGAGGAGGTTCCTTGGTGTATGTTATTTGCGGATGACATAGTATTGATTGATGAGACACCAGATTGAGTTAATGCTAGGTTGGTGGTTTGAAGTCGAGACTCTGGAGTCCAAAGGGTTCAGGTTGAGTAGGACCAAAATAGATTATTTAGAGTGCAAATTCAGTGTTGAGTTGGATGACGCAAATGTGGAAGTGGGGCTTGCCACACAAGCTATCCCAAGAGAGTTTTAAGTATCTTGGATCCTTACTCCAGGGTAGTATGAATATCGACGATGATGTTACTTATCACATTGGGGCGACATGGATGAAATGGATGCTTGCCTCTAGAGTCTTGTGTAGTGAGAAGGTACCACCTAAACTTAAAGGCAAGTCTTATAGAATGGTGGTTAGACTGCCCTTGTTGTATGGGTGAAGTGTTGGCCAGTCAAGAACTCACATGTCCAGAAGATGTATGTTGCAGAGATGAGGATGTTGAGATGGATTTGTGGCATACTAGGAGCGACAATATTAGGAATAATTATTCGGGATAATGTGGGAGTGACCTTTATGGTGGACAAGATGAGGGAAGCTAGGCTGAAATGGTTTGGACATGTGCGAAGGAGGTGATTAACGCCCCAATAAAGAGGTGCGAGAGGTTGGTTGTAAGGGGTACTCGGAGGGGTAGAGGTAGGCCGAAGAAGTATTGGGGAGAGGTGATTAACCAGGACATGACACAACTTCATATTACCGAGGACATAACTCTAGATAGGAAGAAAAGGAGGTTGCGTATTAGGATAGGAAGTTAGTTGGGGTGAAGTGTTGCCTTGATGTGCGTAGGGTTAGGCTTGTTAGTGCAAGACGTAGTACTACTCGTACCTTTGTAGTTCTTGCCATATTTTGTGTATTGTGTTCTTGACCACACTATTTTGTTGTTGTTATTGTTTCTTTCTTTCTTTCTTTTTGACTGTACCCTACTTTTCTTATTAGAGGTTATACCTTCTTCATTATTTTTTTCTTCTTTTACTTTTGGGTTCGATGCTCTTGAGCCGAGGGTCTTTCGAAAACAGCCTCTCTACCTCTTCGAGGTAGTGGTAAGGTTTGCGTACACACTACCCTTCCCAGACCCCACTTAATGGGAGTTCAGTGGTATGTTGTTGTTATTGTAATAGTTTATTGTATATGGAAATGTGAAAGTTTTCTACTTGGATTAGTTTTCAGATTATTTTTTTCCCTGAGGAATGATGAAAGTACAAGTCCTTAGTTTTAGGGTGAAATTGAGATTACATGTCTGGATGTGGAAAATTGCTATAGTTTGGTAAACTGATCTAGATAAGCCATTTTACATTCAAACAATCTGGTAAATCATTAAAGTTGATATTGTCATTACAAATTAAAAGCAACATATGTCTTCTGCTGGTAGTAATTAAAATAATGGACGGAACAAGGAACTTAAAAGCATTTCACTTTGAAGAGCTTTGAACAGAGTGACTGCCCAAGAGTTTTAACACAAAAATAGGAAGAGCAATTGTAAGCCTTCTCTGATTTTGGTAATATATAATGTGAGAACTGTGAATATACTGCATCCTGAACTTGGTGGAGTGTCCCATGGGCAGCTCTAGCTGTTGCCTAAAGTTTCTTTTGGAGCGAGTCTCTATATTTAAGATCTCAGCTCCATTTGCCATTCTATCCATCATACAAACATTATAGTGCAACTTTGTAAATATTTTTCTGCTCTTCCTATTTCTCCTTTTTGATGTGCTTCAAACATGCAGAAGAAATACTGGAACAAGTTAAAACCAACACACAAGATAACTATAATGGACATCTTGTTCTCTGTGTTAGAGTTTGCTGCATCATATAATTCGTATTCCAATCTCAGATTGCGGATGCGCCAAATACCTGCTGAAAGGTTGGCATCATTTGCTATATTATTTCCACAGATTCAATTTTCTCCTCCTTTTAAACCTATATTTTTCAAATTGCTTCCAAGTTGTGTTTGATTTACCTTATTGTTGCACAGGCCACCATTTAATCTTCTCCGCCAGGAATTAGCAGGAACTTCCATCTATCTTGATATCTTACAGAAGACGACAGCTGGGATCAATTCTGTAAGGGAAGAATCAACTGAAACTACTGTTGCTCAGAGTGGAAATAGTTTTATGAATAATGATGCAGCTTCTAGTGATAAGTTTCAAGAGCAGGGATCAATTAAAGAAGACAAGTTTCAACAAATTGCAGAAGAGAAACTGGTGACATTTTGTGGACAGGTTCTGAGGGAGGCATCTGAGTTCCAGTCCTGCACGGCAGAGAGTGCTAATATGGATGTTCATCAAGTTCTGGAATTGCGTTCTCCAATCATTGTTAAGGTTGGGAGTGCATGCTTTGTTGAAGTTTCTAGCTTTGTCTTTATTGCCTTTTACTGCCTTTAACTAACTAATGTGTCATCAAGGCTTTGGTCTAGTGGTAAGAGCTGTGATGTGTGTTCTAAGTGCCTGTCACGGGTTCGAACCCTGTCGCGGACAAAAGCATGGTACTTTAGTAGAGAGGGGTAGGGTGTGTGCTCATTATCCATTGAGTTTCAAACTGTGCACCACTAACCCTCGGGGATTTCTTGGTTATAGAAATTTTCTTTCAATTAATCATCAAAATATTTTTTTAGTAGCTCACTTCTAGTAAGCCTCTTCTTTTTTTCTCCTTTTTAACTTGTAGAGGGTACATATTGTTAAAACATAATTGAATAGATAGAAGTGTCTCCTTTACAATAGTTTTAAATTTTAGATGAGGTGGTCACATAATTCAACGTGGTATCAGTTCAGATATAGGTTTTAGGCTCAAAGTCTTACTGCCACCATTAACAACTGCATTTCTTCACACTTGATTTAATAAAAAAGATTTTGGCTTTCATGTGAGGTATGTTGAGAAATATTAAATAAGAAAAGTGTCTCCTACTAATAGTTTAAGCTTTTAGATGAGGAGGTCACACTATTTAACAAGAAAACATGCATTACGATTGTAGCATATGGCTTCACTGCTAGTGTCACAATCAATATAGAAATTTGGCATTATTTTTGCAGCCAACAAGGTATAGTTTATGCTGTACAAATCTGTGATGGTTGCTAGGGGATCGAGTCCATTAATCAACACAAACTTGGAAGATGCTGGTTCTCATACCAAAGCTGAATGCTTTGCTCATGACTACTTATGTTATTCCAATTGACCATCAGTCTCTGTTAGCATCATTTCCTTTAATGTTAAGATATTTTAGCCTTAGAAATCTCACAGTCTTTGTTGGTTCTTGTTTCCTTCTAGACCAATTTCTCATTTTTCACTAACAGAAAAGTGTTCTATTGTTAAGACAGAGACCACTTTTGGTTGAATCACCCTGTTCCTGACTTACTAATCAAAATCATACTGAAGTTTCAGTATGCTACTTGAAACTCTCACTTCTTGTTTCAATCTGTTTTTCTTCTCCTTATTACCCTCTCCAACACGTGCTGTACTGGTGCATTAATGGTACTTTTTGCTTTGAATTGGGTTTGTGTCACTTTTCTGAGTTCTGTGCATTCATTTTCTGGTAATTTCTATTAGATTTAGGAATTGCAGTGGTGGTTTTCTCATGCATTCTTTTATTTGAATTGTCTTTCAGGTGCTGAGGGGTATGTGCTCTATGAACAGCCAAATATTCAGGAGTCATCTTAGAGAGTTCTATCCTTTGATTACTAAACTTGTATGTTGTGACCAGGTAATCTTTTCCCTAAAATGTTAATATACAAAAGAAGTAAATTAATTTCTTAATAGTAGCTCTTTGTATGAACTATGAAGTGTATTTTTGCAATGGTAATGACATACTAGTTGGGACTATAATCATCGTGGATAATGGATACCAGTTGCATGTGAAATCACTCTCCATCGCAAGTAATGGGACCCTTTCTGGTTTAGTTTATTGGAAAGATCAGCTACTCCTATAGAAGAAAATCATCAGGCAGAACACACAACTCCCCCCCCCCCTCCCCCGGCTCAAGCGCGGCATCATTTATTGGGTCCACACCTAAACTGTTTGTAGTCTTAGTTATCCCCCTGAAGCTTTTTGTAGTTTTAGTTATCCCCCCTGGACTTGACTATTTGATAGGATTTACCGTCTTTCTTCCCTTCCCCTTGGATAACGCCCAAGATGTGAGAGACTCTGCCAGGTGAATTTGTTTGTCCACTTGGTATTTTGTGAAAATATAAGATATGATTTTACCTTTTTGAATGAATCAATTTTTTTGATCATTTTAAATTTGAACGCCTTTATGTAGGCTAATTTTTTTAAATTAGCAAAACAAAAAGTTTTGCTCAAGAAAGAGATAACACAGTTGAAACAACTAGTCATTGCGTATAAAGAAGAAATACACAGTTGAAAGTCTATTATTAGGCTTAAATGATTTTTTATTCAGCTAAAGATAATGGAGTTTTGGCCATATTTTTAACAAATATGCAGTTGGAAATTGCTATTAATCGTTTTTTTTTTCGTCATTCCAAATTGCTAACTGTCTTGTTCTACTTCAGATGGATGTACGTGGATCCCTTGCAGATCTTTTTAATATGCAGTTGAATCCGCTGTTGGCTTAAGATGTGTTGAGAGTCAAGTGAGGCATGATTTTCTATAAAAAGCTCAGGAGGCTGAATCGATAATTGACGTACTACTACTCTCTACTATTTTCCTCAGCATATCGATATTTTAATAGTTTCTTCAGGTTAGATTTGAAGTCTTATAGAACAAACTCCCTCTTGCAATAGACGGAGAGATAAGATTCACACATATGTATGTACACCGTTATGACAGTGACAATTTTGTTGAACTTGCAGAAGATAACCGCCTTGATTGTGCAAATTAGGCATTGATTTTATCATTCTTTGTTCCTAGTTTTTTCTGAAACAGTTGCAGGCCTATGTATTATAGAGTGATATTCCGCTACTGAGAGTCATTGTAATGTACTATTTGAGTTAGTTCACTAAGATAAACGAAGGTCTTGCCCGTGTTTCTTAAACGGGTTATATTGATGTAGTGACTTTGTAGGGTTGTCTGTAGTCTCACTATTATAGAATAATGTTATTTTTGTTCTTTCATGTATTAAAACTGTTAAAATTTCGTACAAATGCTTCGTCACGTTTGAAAGGTTTGAAACCTTTACCTAACATATGGTCCGAAAATCTAACATATATTTCTTCAAAGGTGTATCAAGGAAAAAGAACTCGTGTTTAGTCGTTGTTCAACATTTCTTGCTTGAGTTTTTTGACGAGCACCCGAGATGGGAGACGTAGTCAGTTTTGGGACTACCATCTGAGGCTTAGTCATAGTTAGAGCTGTTAATAAAGGCCTGGTTCTGCTCGCACGAGCCTTGGAATGTGATGGATGGTACAGAGCTAACCTCCATGCTTAATAATCACTTATCATATTAGATAGTAGTTAGTTTATATTTTTACATTTGGTATTGAACGGATAAAGTAAATATAGTTATTTTGTGCCGACTAAATAAATAAAGTCTCTGACACAGTAAAAAATATTTGTACTCGTGATCTTGATATAATTATTATATACAGTATATATTGTTCATTGTTTTGATTTTTCTAAAGATGAAATTCTCTTTTGGTTCAAAATCAATATACCTTTTAAAATCAATATATATTGTTATTTGATAGAATTCATGTTTCACTCTGGAGATGGCTATACTTCTTTATGGAAGTTTATAAGTTATCATATGTAAGTCCTACAAGTAATTTTTTGTATACCTAGAATAAGTTAAGCAGTTGTCTAAAAATATTAATCAACAAATGGACACTGTTAAGACCTTATCTATGAAGCTAGTTGGTTACCACGGCCAAAACGGGCCCATTTAGAGGTCAAACGAGCCCCAGAACAGGTAGATCTCCCATTTAGTCAATTTTCGTGTGCTATAGGCCACCATCTTTTTTGGTGATCCGCAATCTCGACGTCCTTTTTGCCGAAAATATACTTGTACGTCCGTTAAGACCTTAGTTATGAAGTCGGTTGATCACCACGGCCAAAATGGCCCATTTTCAAGGTCAAACAAGCCCCAGAGCAGGTAAACCCCCCATTTTGCCAATTTTCGTGTGCTATAGTCCATGGGATTTTCGGTGATTAAAAATTCCGACCTGATTTTTATCAAAAATTTACACGGATGTCACCCATTTAAAGGTCAAACGAGCCCGGAGCAGGTAAACCCTCTACTTTGCCGATTTTTGTGTGCTATAGTCCACTATCGTTTTTGGTGATCCAGAATTTCGAAATAATTTTTGCTGAAAATTTACATGAACGTCATTTAAGACCATATCTATGGAGCCAGTTGGTCACCACGACCAAAATGGTCCATTTTAGAATTCAAACGAGTTCAGACCAAGTAAATCCCCCATGCCAATTTTCGTTTGCTATAGTCCGACGTCTTTTTTGCCAAAAATTTACATGTATGTCATTAAGACCTTAACTATGGAGCCGGTTGGTCACCACTACCAAAACGATCCATTTTCAAGGTCAAACAAGCGCAGAGCAGGTAAACACCTCATTTTACCGATTTCGTGTGCATAGTTCATGAAATTTTTAATGATCTGAAATTTCGACGTGCCAAAAATTTACATAAACGTCCGTTAAAACAATATCTATGGAGTCAGTTGGTCAACAAGACCAAACCAACCAATTTTAGAGGTCAAAGGCCAGAGCAAGTAAACCCCCATTTCTCTAATTTTTGTGTGCGATGGTCCGCTATCTTTTTTGGTAATCTAGAATTCCGACGTCTTTTGTGTTGAAAATTTACATGTGTCCGTTATGACCTTAGCTATAGAGTCAGTTGGTCACCACGGCCATAACGTCTCATTTTCAAAGTCAAACATGCCCTAGAGCAGGGAAATCCCCATTTGCCGATTTTCATGTGCTATAGTCCATGAGATTTTTGGTGATCCAAAATTTAAATGTAATTTTTGCAGAAAATTTATATGGAAGTCCGTTAATATCTTATATATGGAGCTAGTTGGTCACCACGGCAAAAACAACCCATTTTCAAAGTCAAACGAGCTTCAGAGCAAGTAAACCCCCAATTTTATCGATTTTCGTGTGCTATAATCCACCATCTATTCTGGTGATTCGAAATTTAGACGTTAACAAAAAATTTACAGAAACATCCGTTAACACCTTATCTATGCAGTCAATTGGTAACCACGGCTAAAACGACCCATTTTAGAGGTCAAATGAGCTTTGGAGCAGGTAAACCCCCCATTTCGCCAATTTTCGTCTGCTATGTTCACCACCATTTTCGGTGATCCAGAATTCCAATGTGATTTTTGCTGAAAAATTACATGGATGTCCCTTAAGACCTTATTGATGGATCTAGTTGGTCACCACAACCAAAATGACCCATTTTAGAGGTCAAACGAGTCCAGAGTAGGTAATCCCCCATTTCGCTAGTTTTTGTATGCTATAGTCCACCATCTCGTTTGGTGATCCAGAATTACGTCTTTTTTGTTAAAAAATTTCCTGTATATCCGTTAAGACCTTACATATGGAGTCGGTTGGTTACCACGACAACAACGGCCTATTTTCAAAGTCAAACTAACCCAGAGTAGGTAAGTCCCTTATATGTCGATTTTTGTGTGCTATAGTCCATGGGATTTTTGGTGATCCAGAATTCTGACGTGATTCTTGTCGAAAATTTACATGAACGTCCGTTAACACCTTATCTATGGACCCAATTGGTCACCACGACTAAAAGACCCATTTTCAAGGTCAAACGAGCCCTAGAGCAAGTAACCCCTTCTCCCCCCACATTTTGCCTATTTTCGTGTGCTATCCACCATCTTATTTGGTGATGATTTTTTTCAAACATTTGCATAGACGTCCTTTAAGACCTTAACTATGGATCTAGTTGGTCACCATGACCAAAACAACCCATTTTAGAGGTCAAACAAGCCTTATAGTAGTAAAATCCCCATTTCGCCAATTTTCGTGTGCTATAGTCCATCATGATTTTTATGATCCTAAATTCCAAAGTTTTTTTTCTGAAAATTTACATGTACGCCCGTTCAGACCTTTGCTATGAAGCCGGTTGGTGACCACGGCCAAAACGACACATTTTTAAGCCCAGAGCAGGTAAATCCCTCATTTTACCAATTTTCGTATAGTCCATGAAATTTTTTGTGATCCGGAATTCCAACGAGATTTTTGCCAAAAATTTATATGGACGTCCATAATTAAGACCTTATCTATGGAACCAGTTGGTCACCACAGCAAAATCGACCCATTGTCAAGGTCAAATGAGCCCTAGAGCAGGTACATCCCCTCTTTTGTCAATCTTTGTGTGTTATATTTCACCATCTTTTTTAGTGATTCAAAATTCCGACGTGATTTTTGTCAAAAATTTACGTGATCGTCCGTTAAGACCTTAGCTATGAAGCCAGTTGGTCACCACGGCTAAAACGGTCCATTTCAAAGGTCAAACGAGCCAGAGAAGGTAAGCCCTCCATTATTGTCGATTTTTTTGTACTATAGTCGATGATATTTTTGGTGACCCAAAATTACGTACGTTCGTTAAGACCTTAGCTATGGACTCTGTTGGTCAACATGGACAAAACGACCCATTTTCAATTCAAACGAGCCTAGAGCAAGTAAACCACCAATTTTGCTAATTTTTTTGTGCTATAGTCCATGAGATTTTCGGTGACCCAGAATTTTGATGTGATTTTTATCGAAAATTTACATGGACGTCCATTAAGACTTTAGATATGGAGCCGGTTGGTGACCATGGCCAAAATGACCCATTTTCAAAGTCAAACAAGCCATAGAGCAGGTAAGCCCCTAATTTTGTCGATTTTCGTGTGCTATAGTCCATGAGATTTATGATGATACAAATTTTCAACTTGATTTTTGCAGAACATTTACATGGTCGTTTGATCAGACCATATCTATGGAGCTAGTTGGTCACCACGATAAAAATAACCCATTTTCAAGGTCAAACAAGCCTAAAGAAGGTAAAACCCCATTTTATCGATTTTTATGTGATATAATCCACCGTCTTTTTGGTGATCTGGAATTCTGATGTATTTTTTTATCAAAAATTTACATGGTCGTCCGTTAAGACCTTATCTATGGATCCATTTGGTGACCACATCCAAAACGGCCCATTTTAGAGTTCAAACACACCTTGAGCAAGTAAATCCCCTTTATCGCCAATTTTCGTAGTCCACTATCTTTATTGATGATCCAGAATTTTGATCTCTTTTTTTCCAAAAATTTACATGTACCTCTACAACCTTAGATATGGAGCTGGTTGGTCACCACACAAAAAACGACCCATTTTCAAGGTCAAATGAGCCCAAAGCAGGTAAACCCCCCATTTTACCGATTTTCGTGTTCTATAGTCCACCATCTTTATTAGTGATCCGATATTTTGACGTAATTTTTGCTGAAAATTTACATGAACGTCCGTTAAGACTTATTTATGGAGTCAATTGGTCACCACGGCTAAAACAACCCATTTTAGAGGTCAAACGAGCCACAAAGCAGGTAAACCCTCCATTTCGCCAATTTTCGTTTGTTGTAGTCCACAATTGTTTTTGTAGATCCAGAATTTCAACGTGATTTTTGCCAAAAAAATTACATGGATGTCTGTTAGGACCTTATCTATTGGGCAAGTTGGTCACCACGGCCAAAATGACCCATTAGAGGTCAAACGATCCTAGAGTAGGGAAATCCTCCATTTTGCCAGTTTTTGTGTGCTATAAATTCCGACGTGATATTTGCCAAAAATTTAGAGGAACATCCGTTAATACCTCAACTATGGATTCATTTGGTTACCACAGCTAAAATGACCCATTTTAGAGGTCAAATGAGCTAGAGCAGGTAAACCCCCACTTTTACCAATTTTTGTGTGTTATGTCCACCATCGTTATCGGTGATCCAGAAATTCGATGTGATTTTTGCTGAAAATTTACATACACGTCCATTAATACATTATCTATGGATCCAGTTGGTCACCATAACCAAAACCGCCTATTTTGGAGGTCAAACGAGCACAGAGCAGGTGAACCCCCTATTTCGCCGATTTTCATGTGCTATAGTCCACCATCTCTTTTGGTGATCTGGAATTTCGACATTGTTTTTGCCAAAACTTTACCTGTATGTCAGAAATTCGATGTGATTTTTGCTGAAAATTTACATACACGTTCATTAATACCTTATCTATGGATCCAGTTGGTCACCACAACCAAAACCGCCTATTTTGGAGGTCAAACGAGCACAGAGCAGGTGAACCCCCTATTTCGCCGATTTTCATGTGCTATAGTCCACCATCTCTTTTGGTGATCTGGAATTTCGACATTGTTTTTGCCAAAACTTTACCTGTATGTCAGTTAGGACCTTAAATATGGATCCGATTCGTCACCACGGACAAAACGACCCAATTTCAAAGTCAAACATGCCTAGAGCAGGTAAACCTCCCATTTTGCCAATTTTCGTGTACTATAGTCCATGGGATTTTTGGTGATCTAGAATTCCGACGTGATTTTGACCGATAATTTACAAGTAACGTCCATTAACACCTTATGTATGGAGTCAAATTGTCACCATGGAAGACCGACACATTTTCAAGGTCAAACGAACCCAGAGTAAGAAACCCTTATTAATTTTCCGATTTACGTGTGATATAGTCCAGTATCTTTTTTGGTGATCTGGAATTACGACGTGATTTTGTCAAACATTTGCATGGACGTCCTTTAAGACCTTATCTATGGATCTAGTAGGTCACCACGACCAAAATGACCTACTTTAGAGGTCAAACGAGCCCTAGAGCAGGTAAAACCCTAATTCACCAATTTTCGTGTGCTATAGTCCACAATCATTTTTGGTGATCCAAAATTCTGAGGTTTTTTTGTTTTTTTTGAAAATTTACCTCTTCGTCCATTAATATCTTAGCTATGGAGACGGTTGGTGAACACGGCCAAAATAATCCATTTTCAAGGTCAAACGAGCCCAGAGCAGGTAAAACCCTCATTTTGCCGATTTTCGTGTACTATAGTCCATGAGATTTTTGGTGATCCATAATTCTGACGTGATTTTTGTCAAAAATTTACATGGACGTTCGTTAATACCTTATCTACGGAGCCAGTTGGTCACCACGACAAAAATGAACCATTTTCAAGGTCAAACGAGCCCAGAGCAAGTAAACCCCCATTTCACCAATTTTCGTGTGCTATAGTCCACTATCTTTTTTGGTGTGTAACAACCCTAAAAATGAATAAGATAAGAAATGCTAATGTGTCAAGAATGCCTACGAATAGACCAGGGTTCGCACGGATTGATGCGCGTAGAATCAGACCTCGGAACCCTTGCTACAGCCAAGCCAACTAACTTGGGGAGTTAGTTGAGCTTGGAAAGGTTGGGACCAACCATGTAGGGCTCTCGAATACGAAGATTTACTCGAAGGAGTCTTTACCGGACTTAAAAAGAGGAAATCTTAGGTTTGAAGGGTCTAGGGGTAAAATGGTCTTTTTTCTGGCTAAGGGTAGTATCGTGATTACCCTAAATATATAATTAATTATTTATTTAATAAGGTGGAGGGGTAAATTGGGGAGAGATAGCCAAATTTGAACTCTTGAAGTTAAGTCTTGCTCCACCCGGGTTCGAACCTAGGTGGGAGCAATGATTTAATGTGATTTCTTTTATTGGTGAATTAATTTAATAAATTAATAATTAATGGCTGATTTAAAAAGGAAAATCAGATTTTATTATTAATTATTATTTATTTATTAATTAATATGTTTTTATGACTAAGTCTCCTAGTTGACTAAGTCTAAACTACTTCACCTCTTTTAACTCTCTCTCACGCTCATCTCTCTCACGTTTTCTCCACTCTTTCACGTTCTCTCCACTCTTTCACGTTCTCTCAGCTAGAAAGATACAAGAACTGATCAGCAACTAAGCTCTTAACACTTGAAAAACTTGCACGTTAAAAAAACTTATTCAAACATAGCCAAAAACGTTAGGCAAAGAGAGGAGTCTTTTCTTAAAAAATTTTATGTTAAAAACTTGGCTTGGATGTGAGTTTTGGAGAGGGTTTGGGCAGCAACTTCAAGGTTTGAACGTCAAAATAAGGTATGGGTTTTCTTCTCTCTTGGTCCCTTTCCCAAGAGACCCCTTAAGGTTCATATTATTCATTCGAAAACTAGGCTTGTCCCCCTTTTGCATGCCCCTGTCACTAGCTCCCAATGAATCGTAGGTTGGGTATGATTGCTGGTAGATTTAGGTATGTTATGATTTCGTGATGAACATGATTTTGTTTGTATACTTAAAATCGTAGAAAAGACAACCATGTATTCGAAAGTTTGTGCAAGTGTGTGTATGTGCAAAAATGTTACTGTGAATCTACTGTGAATGAGGTTTCGATTTAGGCTTCAAGTTTGATATTGTTTTGGTTGTCATTTTACGTGTATAAACCTATGTAAATCGTGATGTTCATTAAAATGGAAGTGGGGCTGATTTGAGTGTCAATAGTTTGGCTAAACGAATCCATGAAATACACCCCAAAAAGTGTTAAACGATCCATGAATCTTCCTAAGTTTTCAAGTGGAAATATTGATGAAAATAAGTTAAGAAAATGATTAAGTTTACAGCCAAAATATAAGTTTAGTTTAGGCTAAAATATAGAAGGGAAATCTGGAAAATTTAATTGATTTTAAAGGGATGAGGCCACCAGGATTCGAACCTGTGACCTCACCCGTGTGGCACCTTTAATTCGCAAGAAAAGAAAAAGGGGTTAGGGGGATTCGAAATGGGGTGTACTGGATGAGAAAGGAGAGAGAAAAAATTTAAATAAATAAAATAGGAGGCGTGGGAATCGAACCCACGACCTCCAGGTAGCGAATGAAGGGAAATAAAATTAAAAGAAAGGAAGTGTGAGGCGTGGGAATCGAACCCACGACCTCAAGGCTGGAAAGGAGAAGAGGCGAAATAAAGAGCAAATAAAGTGAGGCTGTGGGGGCTCGATCCCACAACCTCACTGCCTATGCATACCTAAGTCAAATTTTAAATAAAGATAAAATAAGGAGGCTGTGGGGGTTCGAACCCACAACCTCCCAATTTCCAGCGAAATAAAGAATAAAATAAAAAGAGGCTGTGGGGGTTTGATCCCACAACCTCTTAGTCTAGGCGAATTGGACAACACAATTTTAAATGAAAATAAAAAGGGGTTGTGGGGGTTCGATCCCACAACCCTTCGGCCAATTAGGAGGAGAATCCAAGGAGGATAATAAAGAGAGAATGTTGATGTTGGGGCTCGATCTAGGGTCCTAATGTCATGAAGACTAAAAATAAAGTCAAAGAAAAATGTAAGTATTGTCCAAGGGGTTCGAACTTGGGTTCCCTTGCCCAAATTTCCGTATTGATACATAAGTCATACGTGAATTAATTGTACAAGAATAATGCCACCTACTTAGATCGAAATCAAGATCTTGGCATACATACAAGATACATAAGTTTTGTACTACATAATCTTAGGAAGATATAAGTCACTTAACGAACTATGAATGAAGCCTCATGGCTTGTATGTATAGACCCATAAGTCTAGTATACGCTTAAAAATAAGTGAACCTAAGATGTATGTAATGAAATGAAGAGACCCTAGAAGGGTTAAGTAAGAGTGTGAAATACACAAATGGCCAAGTACATTGGCATATGATGAAATGAACATTCACGTAAAATGGGGTGAATAATTATAAAGAGCAATTGTGCTAATGTAAATGAATGTGGTGACAACATGATATGAAGCTAATGTAAAAGATGAGAACAATCTTAAATGAGCCCAAGTAATTGTTACCAAAACGTACTCACCTATGAGAGTGTAAAGTTAATGAAGAGACCAGTCTCTATGAACACTCTAATGAAAGTATTGAGATTAACACACTTAATACTAATGATGAGATGAGAAATCATCTATTGAACTATGATGTCCTCATAGTAGAAGCCAGCTTCCATGACGTATGAGTTGAATGTAACAGAACTTTATACTCAGCACCGATAGACTAGCTATGAGCGGTGATGCCTTCTTTTGGGAAGGGCGAAGGTTCACGTAACTCTCATGAGATGAGACTGCCCGGCTTGCCGGGTATGGGTCTCCTTATATCTCCTGGTCTTCGAACCTATACTGCCAATATAGGGATCTGGCGGGGTTAAATTCCCATGTACGCTAGCATGTTTTGGGTCACTTTGGCCGGTGATTCCTCCTCTTTTCGATATAGGGGAGACACTGGATTTTATGATGCTCACATGATCTATGTCGGTTAAAGTTAAAGTTTCTAATGAATGCATGAGGCCAGCCTCAAATGAAGCACATAATGAAATGAACGATACCAAAGGTGTTAGGATAGGATAATCAAGAGGTGAGCTAGACTCAGGTAATGACACTAGGTTATTCTTGATCATTGCACAGCAAACCCGATGAAAGTCTTAAACTACATCCTAGGTATAGCTAGTGTTCACACTGGCCTATGAACGAAATGAAATGAAGTACGTATGAATGAATGAAGCAGACTCTGTGTTTGCTAATAAAAACTCCCTAGTTGAGGTCCCATATGTTGAGCCCTCATTTTGGAAAGTCTTAGTGTCAAGTCCATGATTCCAAGGTCTCATTGCATATGAATGAATGTTTGCTATATGTTATGTGATAAGTGTTATGTGTAAGATGTTATGTGTTGTGTGCAATATGATAAGTATGATGATGCATGTTACTTTCATGGCATGACTTTCCTAATCCAAATTTGGAAAGCTCACTGACTTTCCTAATCCAAATTTGGAAAGTTCACTAACTTTCCTAATCCCAGTTTGGCAAGTCCACTGACTTGACTTTCCATAATCATGTTGTTAGGAAAGAGCTATCCTTTCTCATTCATGTCTTTGGTGTGTGCTTGCATATACCCATACTTAGTACAAGTGTGTACTAACCCTATACAACTTTACAATTCTAGGTGCAGACACAGGTGGACGCTAGAGCTACAGGTTGACGCTGAAGCTATCCGGACGTCGAGCATTGATCCGGACTTGGTAGGCCCTCATGATTTTGAGGATGCTTGCCCATTTATATTCTATCTTAGTCTTAGGATTGAGCTAGTGGAGTATGTTCCACTAGCATTTCTTTCTCGTATTATTTCAGACATTGTATTGGTGCCATTTTGGCAAGCATTCAGTTATTGCTATATTAAACTATTTCTTTTATTTTGATGATCTTAATGTTAGATGGTTGATGGTGAACAAATTATGAATTTATTAGAAATGAGTAGTAAGTATGTTAAGAGACAAAAGTTTTAAATTTTCCGCAAAAATTAACCTAGCTGAAGTAAGAATGACGTAAGTAGGCTTGTCTGCGAACTCTGAGAGGTCAACGACGCCGGTCTCGTCTGGGGTCTAGATTCCGGTCGTGACATGGTGATGCGAAATTCTAATATCTATATTGCATAAAATTTACTTGCACGTTTAAGAGCTTAGTTATGGAGATCGTTGGTCACCACAGCTAAAACGACCCATTTTCATGGCCAAACAAGCCAAGAGCACGTAAACCCCCTATTTTGCTGAATTTTTATGTGATATAGTCCAAGGGATTTTTGGTGATCAAGAATTCCGACGTGAATTTAGAATAAAATTTACATGGACGTTCGTTAAGACCTTATCTATAGAGCCAGTTGGTCACCACGGCTAAACCGGCCCATTTTAGAGGTTAAATGAGCCTAGAGCATAAAACCACCTTATTTTACCAATTTTTGTGTACTATAGTCCACTATCTTTTTTGGTGATCCGAAATTCCTACATCTTTTTTGCTAAAAATTTATCTGTACATACGTTAAGACCTTAGTTATGGAGACAGTTGGTCACCACGGCCAAAACGACCCATTTTCAAGTTCAAACTAACCCTAAAGTTGGTAAATCCCCATTTTGCCGATTTTCATGTGCTATAATCCATGAGATTTTTGGTGATCAGGAATTTCGAGGGGATTTTCGCCAAAAATTTACACGAACGTTTATTAAGACCTTATATGTGGATTCTGTTGATCACCACGTCTAAAATGACCCATTTTAGAGGTCAAACGAGCCCTAGAGTAGGTAAACACTGGATTTTTTAAATTGTTATGTGCTATAGTCCACTATCTTTTTCGGTGATCCTGAATTTCGATACCTTTTTTCCAAAAATGTACATGTACGTCCGTGAAGACCTTAGCTATGGAGCCGGTTGGTCACTACGGCCAAAACGTCACATTTTCAAGGTCAATCGAGCCTTAGAGCAAGTAAACAACCCATTTTGCCTATTTTCGTGGGCTATAGTCCATGGGATTTTTGGTGATCTAGAATTTTGACGTTATTTTTCCAAAAATTTACATGGACATCCGTTAAGACCTTATATATGGATATAGTTGGTCAAAACGGAACAAACAACCCATTTTCAAGGTCAAACGAGCCTTAGAGCAGCTAAACCCCCAATTTTGCCAATTTTCGTATGCTATTATTAGCCCACCATCTCTTTTGGTGATCCAAAATTCTGAGGTGATTTTTGCTGAAAATTTACATGAACATCCATTAAGACCTTATCTATGGAGGCAGTTGGTCACCATGGCTAAAACGACCCATTTTAAAGGCCAAACGAGCCCAAAGTAGGTAAACCCCTATTTTGCCAATTTTCGTGTGCTGTCCACCATTGTTTTTGGTGATCCAGAATTCTAATGTAAGTTTTACTGAAAATTTACATGGATGTCTGTTAAAACCTTATCTATGATGTCAGTTTGTCACCACGGCCAAAAAGGCCCATTTTAAAGGTCAAACAAGCCTAGAGCAGGTAAACCCCTTATTTCAGCAATTTTCATGTACTAGTCCACCATCTTTTCTGGTGATCCCGAATTCTGACATTGTTTTTGCCAAAAATTTACATGTATGTTCATTATGACTTTAACTATGGATCCGGTTGGTAACCACGGCCAAAACAATCCATTTTTAAGGTAAAACAAGCTATAGAGCAGGTAAACAACCCATTTTTCCGATTTGCATGTGCTATAGTCCATGAGATTTTTGGTGATCCAAACTTTCGATGTGATTTTTGAAAAATTTACATAGACGTTCGTTAAGACCTTATATATGGATCCAGTTTGTCACCACGACAAAAAACAACCCATTTTCAAGGTCAACCGAGCCCCTGAGCAGGTAAACCCCTATTTTTGCCGATTTTCTTGTATAGTCCACCATTTTTGTTAGTGATCCAAAATTTTGACGTCTTTTTTGTCAAAACTTTACATGTATGTTTGTTATGACCTTTCCTATGGATCCAGTGGGTCACCACAGCCAAAATGGCAAATTTTCAAGGTCAAACGTACCCAAAGCAAGTAATCCCCCCATTTTACCGTTTTTCGTATATTATAGTCCACCATCATTTTTGGTGATCCGAAATTCTGACGTCTTTGTAACACCCTCAAAATAATATTGGATGAAGTAGAGCTTAACATGAGTTTTATGAGTTAATAACTTGTTAAAATAATGATAAATATCTTTTAATAGTTGGTTTGAAGAGTTTTGAAGTCAAACGTTAAGGGACGAGAAGACGTTCAAAAACTAGTATTTTGTGTGCTACTGTTTTCTAGTATGTTTGCTTTGTTTTGGTAAGTCGTATGGATTCTTAAATTAGTAGAGATGACACTAGAATCTAGATGGTCTTGTTTAGGTTCAAAACATTTGGGTACGACTCCCTAAGGACCACTCCAAGGGTCTTTGAGGAGGACCCAAACATTGACCAAAACGTTGTCAAGACAACCTTGACTAACGACCCCTATTGACGTCTCGTCAACTGGTTGACACCCCTTAGGAAGGGGGCGTGGCTCAACACTTCTTCGTGGTAGCTTAGCCCCCAACTTGAGGGGTCTCAGTCACCACTGACATATGATTAGGATGGACCGTCATTCTGTTGATGGTCCGTCAATGGTGGTCGTCGATTGGACCTACAATTATGCCAAGTTTCGGCCACTTAAGGGGTGAATTCACGTTCTAATTAAATGGTAGACGATTATTTTATGTATTTTAGGATATTTTAAGTTAGTTAAAACATTAAAACCCAAAAATAGAATTCATTCTTCAAAATAAAACCCTTCTCTCCCAAATAGATTCTCTCCAGAACCCCATTGGAGGCCAAGCTCAAGCACAAGCTAGGAGATGTGTTTTCAACTAAATTCTTCTTCAATTTTCATGGGTCCTTAATAAATAAGGTATGATAACGCTTGATTCTTCAATAGCCTTTACTTTAAGGAGTTCTATCAATAATTTTCCAAAGAGTTTCAATGATCAAATTTCCCAATTTCCAATATAAACATGAGTTCATTGTCAAAGTGTTTTCAAAGTCATTGTAATGATGAATTAATTTTTAATCAAGGGTTTTAAGATGATTTTCAATCAAATTCCTTGAAGACCCATGATCTTCCTTAACTCTCAATTTAGCCTATAAAGTGGGTTTTGTGATTATGATTCCATGTTAATTGAATTAAGCTTATATTGTGTTGTATTATTTAATGTTATTGCTATCTTTAGCAATTTATTATGAATTATTGTGAATTTATCTATGTTGATCATGGCTTGTAGAATTGGTAAGTTGACTTAACTTCTAGTCTATAGTATGGGAATTGACGTTGTGTGGTTTGGTCCACTTATGGCGGCGGTGTTTACTTCTTGTCTATCTATTCATGTTGTGATCATGACCTTTAAGGCAATAGATTCAAGGTGAATTGTTGATTATGATGCATATGTCCATGAAATTGTGCCATGAAGGTTATGTATGAAATCCTCAATGCTAGCATGATGTTTAAAGTGTGTTGATGATGAGAAATATAATGTGAATGGTAATGTTAGGGATAAGGTGTTGTCTACATGATTGATTATGCTCAGTACTATTGTTGAATGACCCCTACCTATATGACCCCTATATGAATGTGTGATCATATACATGTTAGGAGTTGTCTATTCAAATGTTGAATGTGCTCTTGTCTCCTATGATGAAGTGTGAGTGTGTGGTCTATAATCCCTAAAGGCTTTATATGTGAAGTGTTCATGAATTGGGGATATTGTGAATGTGTTGTGATCCCTTGAAGGGAAGTTCCCCCAATAACAATATTTTTTCTATTATATCATTATGAGGACCAATATGTACACACACCATGCATAACTATGAGTATGATATGTTTAGGGTGTCAATTGAAAGGTTAGTTCTCATATGCACCTTTACATCTTTTTATGCATGAAAAGTATATGATTAGCAAGGTATGTGCATGTGTTGCTTAAAGGTGTTTATGTGAAAGACTTTCTCACATATGCATACACACACATGCATGCATGAAAAGGGTTTATGATAATCTAGTGAAAGTGAGTATCTTGAAAGGTTTTCTCAATTGTACTCTAAACTAGACTATGTTATGAATGTATGATTATGTGAAAGGACATTCTCACATAATGTAGGTTCTATAATGAAATGTCATTCTCATCTTAGAAAACTTTGAGCTATATGATGTATAAGGGATTAAGTCCCTAAAACCTACTTTATTATCTAATGTTAAACAAAGGCTTAGAGATGTTTAAAAAGGGAGTTGAGATTAGCACCGAGTGAACATGAAAATGAGACAAAGGCTTTTATGTTAGCAAGTCCGGCTTCCCACATAGGTTCTTTCTACGTTTAGCAAGTCCAGGTTTCCAAGGATATGTGTTGTCTCATGAGATGGAAGCCTTATATATTAGCAAGCCCGGGTTTCTAGTAGCAATCTCCTTGTTCTATAACTACGTGCGCCCGTAGGTCTTAGCTTAGTTGATCCACTAGTACCCCCTCTTTTCGGTGTGGGGGTAGAACACCAGATTCCATTAGCTCACATGGTCTATGTCAGTTATGGAAATGTCTACCTGAAATTAAGAAATGGACTAAGATAAGAACATGAACTCTAGTCACGACTTCTTGAAGAGTTACTTAGTTTAGGTAGAACTATGAACCCTACCTATGCATTGCACAAGTGGACTTTAAGGGAGGTTAGGATTAGGTGCTTTTATGTATTAAGGACTATGGTTCATGTATGTTGATATGAATGCATGTTAAGGTTGATTTTATGTCACGACCCAAGAGCACCCTCAAGTCGTGACGCAACGTACTCGACCTCTCGGAGGTCTTATACAAGCCTCTTAGCATTCATTCATTACATAAGTATGAAAAGTAGTGCAGAATTAAAACTTTTCACATATAAAGTGAATAAGGGAACTCCTTTATAAAAGACATAAGAAAACTAAGTCTCCGCACAAAGCCACCTAAGACACATTCAGTATCATAAGGTCACGACCCTTTATATTGAAAATAAACTCATGTCTATTACAAAGTCTTTAATGAAATAAAACTAGAAACATAGTCCATGTCCTCGAACATATGAGAACATACCAATCTTGAGAGAAATCTACTTCTCAAGCTTTAATTTCTAGAAATCGTCACTTGCAACCACCTACACTTGTAGACAAAGAGAAACATATGGAATTAGCACAACTGATGCATTAAGTATGGTGAACATGCAAGAAAACCATGTAAAAAGGGACATTTACTTAAATATATGTTTTTCATGCTCGTTCGGTAAAATCTCTCTCATAAGACAAGTACAAGAAACATATTCAAGTCAATATTCACATATAAGGTAAGACCACAATCATTAAGTAACCCATTTGACCATATAAACCCTCTACCTAAAGTTATCCTAAGACCCAAATAAGTAAGACATGAAAAGACCTCTCATACAACCTCTTCAATAAACACCTAGGTGTTCCTTAAGATTACCAAAGATAAGGACATTTCTATTTCAATATACTAATATTAGGAGAACATACATCACATAAGTAATTAAGAAGTCAATCATACAATTAGGAGAATTCACATAATGGTCTTGGAATACCTAGGGAACTCAGTTTAGCATTTTCAAAGCCTACTCGTGCCATGTGTAGATAGCGTCCCATTCCACTACCCACACGTTGTAGAACATATCCAATAACTAGAGTGCACATCCCACATAATGAGAATAGACATTAACCGACATAGACCATACTAGCTAGGTATAGAATCCGGTGTCATCAAAACCCACACCGTGGAAGGTGTTCTACTCGCCAAAGGTAGAACTAGGACACATCCCATGTAGCCACATGGTTAAGGGATATCAAGGGCTTCTTTGTAATCTAATCTCATACTTCAAGTAGAGCTACTACCACAAGCATATCCGCTCGGTGCTTTGACTTGTTTCTCATGGAGTAAGTTCATTCACATATAGTATAATGAGAAAGTACCATTTCTTAGTCCTACCAACTCATAATACCACTACCAAGAAGGGGCCACAAGGGATGTCGATCAAGGTTCATTAGGATAACTTTTATGACTTTCTTAGAGATGTTTTCATGCCGTTCCAACCAACCTACCCCTAAGTTCATCATTCCACTTAAGAAGGGCACCATTATGATCTATCACTTCAAGGATTCTTTATTGACCTTTTTTTCTTATTCAAGGTTCCATATTAGTCTTTCATAGAACGTAAGTACTTTAGGTCTACCGATCATAGACTTTCATTCATTCATACTTCATGATAAGGGTGCCTAAACCTTACAAGCCAATAGATCACATTCACATAAAATTCATGTATCAAGTAGGGACAACTAGGCCTACCTAAACAAGACACCTTATCAACATATAGAGACTCTTCATAGTCTATCATCATCACATATCAACATTTAGAGGAACATGCTTTCACCTCACACATGCACATATATAATATCATCCTTCACATTGTACATCTATACAAGCCATAACATGATGAAACTACAATTCACATAACAATGCCGACAAGGCCATGTTCATAGAAATTATAACAATTAAGCACTGCCACCATAAGTGGATCATACCAATCAATAGCAATTCGATATCAATTCTACATTCAATAAAGGAATTAGGTGAACTTACCACCTTAGAATAACCACAATCACCATCACTCAACATCTCCAACATTCCACACATTAATAGACCTTACCTATTACAATGCCCATAAGACTAGACCACCAATTAATCATATTAATGATTCAACAAGGCACAATATAGATATCAATACTATAAAGCCAACGAACAATTCTAACAATGATCAACATATAGTTCAATAGCCCATAACAATCTAAACATGAATTCAACATAATTAAGACATGATCAATACACCCACTTTAGAGCCAAAATTAGAAATTCAAGGAATACAAGGGTTCATGGATATTTTTTATCATTAAACCATCAATTAACATTGCATACTTCATAAAACATCAATTTAAACCTTTTAATGCAAGAATCCATGCTTAGAATTTGAAATAAGATTTTTGAGATTTTTTTGAAAAGCCTTTGAATTGGCTTCTTGAATGATAGAAGAACCAAGGATGAAATCACCATACCTAATTGAAGTCCTATCCACAACATTTGGGTTGAAACGTGGAGAAATTTGACCGTCTTCCTTGGAGCTTCAAAACTCATCAATGGAGGTTTTGGAGAGAGAGAATGGAGAGCTTTTAATTTTCAATGAGGGTTTTGTTTTGATTGGTGAATTGGGGTAAAAGTGACTCAAAAACCATTTATAATAAATCCCCCCAAGTACCCAAAACACCTCTACACTAATTGGACCTTTTAATTAAGTCTAATTTGACTTTAAAATGACGGGACTAAATCAGGGACATGGCTGCGCATCGCGGGGACACTTCCAAATCTTGGTTTGGAATTAATTTGAGGCATATTGGTTCGTGACAAGACCGCATCTCAAGGAAAACTTTTTTCCTTTTAAGTGCCAAGGGCGCGACGCACCATCACTCTTAAAAAAGGGTTGCCTGCATGCTGCCTTGGCAGCCTCCTTGCCAAACCTTGGGTTCTCCTCAAGGACCCTTTGGTTGGTCCTTGGGGAGTTGTGCCTAGACGTTTTGACTCTAAAATCGATTATTGAGACACTAGGGTCACCCCCAATGATTTTAGACTCTAAATAACACATAAAAACACATACAACATACAAGGACACACTAGCACACACAAGACTAGTTTCTGGACGTCTTGATCGTCCTTTGATGTTTAACTTGGAAACTCTTTAAAACTGACTTCAAAAGTTATTCTTCATTATTTTTAACAAGTTATTAACTCAATAAACACATGTGACGCTCTAATTTATCCTAGTTCATTTTAAGGGTATTTCACTTTACTTATGTCAAGACATGAATTATGATTATGCATGTGAATTACACTTATGACTACTTTATAGGTTTGCTTATTATATGTGGGGGTATGGGACTCCATGTGTGCATTGCACAAGTGAGATTGTGAAGGGGTTGTGAGGGTGGATTACCTATGATGTGAAATAAATGAGTTATGAATAAAGATGTAATGAATGAGTGAGTTCTTCTATGACGTTAGTGCAGTATGTCGGTCTTATGCCTAATCTTAAATGAATATGTTATGACTTGTTGAATGTGATGTGACTAGTCTAGGGTGGATTCCTAGGAACAGTTGGTGTGAGTAGTATTATGGTATGTTACTTGCACATTGCGTTGGTGTGACTTAGGGGTTGTCTTAGGTGATGGTTCTTAAGTGAAGGTTATGTTTTATGAGGTGATTATGTCCTTAAGAAGGTATGTTGTTGGGTTGATGAAGGTTGTATGAAGGTTTCCCTATGGTGATCTTAAGGTGATACTTTGGTATGAATGGTGGACAAGAACACTATTCATACATTGCACTAAGTATTACTTAAGGGTCGCTTTAGGTAAGGAGTTATGGTAAAAAGGAAAGTAATGTATTGTGGGTATTGAATGTGACTCAAATATGCTAAATGGCCTTATGTGTTGTTATGAATATTTTCCATGTATATTATGATGTATATTAACTATATTGTGCCTATTGTATCAAATGTTCATGAAGTTTCTCTAAAATGACATGATGAATGGTTTCCAACTAAATGTACTCTTTAATGCATGTTTTTGCATGGTTATCATGCTTAGTGCATTCTTGTACAAACACCATTCTTCTTCATCTTTTTACACTAAGTGTAGGTGGTGTTGGCTAATGGACCTTTCCTTGAGTGAAGAGCTTGGGTTTTTATTCCCAAGTCCGGGTGTGTCCTTAAAGATTCAAGGACCTTTATGTTAAGAGTTTCTTTAAGTTCATGTAATAGACTAGTAATGTTTCTTTTTGTATTGTAAGGGTCGTGTCCCTATTATATCGAAGTCGTGTTTAAGATGGAAAAATGAGACTTAGTATCCCAACTTTGTATTAATGGTTTTAAATGATATGACTTTTACTCTTGTGTTTTCAAATGAAAAAGTTTTAAATTCCGCAATATTTTATGCCTATGTGATGAAAGAATGCTAAGGGCTTGTATAAGACCTCTGAGAGGTCGAGTACGTCGTGTTATGATTAGGGGGTGCTCTTGGGTCGTGATAGTGTTTTTTTCCCCAAAAATTTACATGTTCGTCCATTAAGACCTTATATATGGACTCAGTTCGTCATCACAGTCAAAATGACCTATTTTTAAAGTCAAACAAGCCTAAAGCGGGTAAACCCCCGTTTACCAATTTTCTTGTGCTATAGTCCATGAGATTTTTGGTGATCCAAAATTGTGACATGATTGTTTTTTTAGAAAATTTATATGGACGTATGTTAGGACCTTATTTATGGATCCAATTTGTCACCACGAAAAAAACGATCCATTTTCAAGGTCAAACGAGCTCTAGAGCATGTAAACCCACCACTTTGTCGATTTTCATGTGATATAGTCCACCATCTTTTTTGGTGATCCGGAATTCCAATGTGATTTTTGCGAAAAATTATATGATATACGATAAGACCTTATCTATGGAGCCAGTTGGTAGACACGGCCAAAACGGCCCATTTTAGAGGTTAAACAAGCCCCCAGAGCGGGTAAATCCCCAATTCGCCAATTTTCGTGTGCTATAGTCCACCATCTTTTTGGGTGATTCATAATTCCGATGTATTTTTTGCCAAAAACTTACTTCTACGTCCGTTAAGACCTTAGCTATGGAACCGGTTGGTCAGTACCTATTATCCAAAGAGGAATCCTTCCAGTAGTATCGGCCATTTACCCCACTTCCCTCCAGATTTCATCAAGTGGTCATGATAGAGACATAAACACCACGACCAAAATGACCCATTTTTAAGGTCAAACAAACCCAGAGCAGGTAAACATCCATTTTGACAATTTTCGTATATATTCTATAGTCCATGAAATTTTTGGTGATCCAGAATTCCAACGTGATTTTTGCTTTAAAGTTACATAGACGTTGTTAAGAGCTTATATACGGAATCAGTTGGTCACCACGACAAAAATGACCCATTTTCAAGGTCAAACGAGCCCACAGTAGGTAAATCCTCCTATTTTGCCGATATTCGTGTTCTATAGTCCACCATCGTTTTTGGTGATCCAGAATTCCGACGTGATGTTTGCCAAAAATTTACATGGACATACGAGAAAACCTTACGTATGGATCCAGTTGGTCAACACGGCCAAAACGACCAATTTTAGAGGTTAAACGAGCCCCCAGAGCACGTAAACCCCCCATTTCACCAATTTTCATGTGCTATAGTCAGCCATCTTTTTTGGTGATCCAAAATTCTTACGTCTTTTTTGCCGAAAATTTACTTGTACGTCTATTAAGACCTTAACTATGGATCCACTTGGTCACCATGGCATAAACAACCCATTTTCAAGGTCAAAAGAATCGGAGAGTAGGTAAACCCCCCATTTTTGTCGATTTTCGTGTGCTATAGTTCATGGAATTTTTAGTGATCCGGAATTTCAATGCTATTTTTCAAAACATTTAGATGGACATCCGGTAAGAGCTTATCTAAGAATCCAGTTTGTCACTACGGCCAAAACGACCCATTTTAGAGGTCAAACAAGCCCAGAGATGGTAAACCCCCTATTTTACCGATTTTCGTGTGCCATAGTCCACCATCATTTTTGGTGATCTGAAATTCCAAAGTGAATTTTGCCAAAAAATTACATGGACGTCCGTAAAGATCTTATTTATAGAGCTATTTGGTCACCACAACCAAAACGATCCATTTTAGAGGTCAAACAAGCCCATAGAATTTTAATCCCCTATTTCGCAAATTTTCGTGTGCTATAGTCCACAATCTTTTTTTGAGATCCAGAATTCTGACGTCATTTTTTTGAAAAATTACATGTACATTTTTTAAGACCTTAGCTATAGAGACGACAGGTTACCACGGCTAAAACGGCCTATTTTCAAGGTTTAACGGGCCTCCAGAGCAGGTCAACCTACCATTTTGTCGATTTTCGTGTGCTATTCCATAGGGTTTTTGGTGATATGGAATTCTAACATGATTTTTGCCGAAAATTTACATGGACGTCCGTTAGGAACTTATCTATGGAGCTAGTTGGTCACCACAGCTAAATGACCCATTTTAGTGATCAAATGAGCCCTAGAGCAGGTAAACCCCCCATGTTGCCAATTTTCGTATGCTATAGTCCACCATCTTTTTGGTGATATGGATTTTTACGTGATTTTTGCAAAAAATTGTATGGATGTCCACTAAGACCTTATCTATGGTTTAAGTTGGTCACCACGACTAGAACGAACCATTTTAGTGGTCAAACGAGCCTAGAAGAGGTAAACTCCCAATTTCCCCAAATTTCGTGTGCTATAGTTCACCATCTTTTTTGGTCATCCGGAGTTCTGACGTTTTTTTATGAAAATTTATATGTAGTTTGTCACCACGGCAAAAATGACCCATTTTCAAGGTCAAACAAGCCCTAGTGCAGGTAAACCTTCCATTTTGCCAATTTACGTGTACTATAGTCTATCATTTTTTTTGGTGATTCGGAATTTCAACGTTATTTTTGCCGAAACTTATATGGACGTCCGTTATGACCTTATATATGGAGTCAGTTTGTCACTACAGCCAAAATGACCCATTTTAGAGGTCAAACGAGTCTCAGAGCATGTAATCCCCCTATTTTGCCAATTTTCGTGTGCTATATAGTCCACTATCTTTTTTGGTGATCCAGAATTCTAATGTTTTTTTGACAGAAAATTTACTAGTATGTCTGTTAAGACCTTAGATGTGGATCCGGTTGGTCAGCACATCCAATACGACGCATTTTCAAGGTCAAACGGGCCCAGACCATGTAAACCCCTTATTATGCCAATTTTTGTGTGCTATAGTCCAAGGGATTTTTGGTGATCCAAAATTTCGACGTGATTTTTGTTGTGAATTTACATGGACGTCCATTAAGACCTTATCTATAGAGTCAGATTGTCATCACGGAAAAACAACGCATTTTCAAGGTCAAACGTGCTGAGAGCAAGTAAACCCTATATTTTACCAATTTTCGTGTGCTATAGTCCACCATCTTTTTGGTGATCCAATATTCCAATGTCAATTTTGCAGAAAATTTACATGGACATCCTTCAAGACCTTAGTTATGGAGACACTTGGTCAACATGGCCCAAACAACCCATTTTAGAGGTCAAACGCGTTGTAGAGCAGGTAACCCCCCCCCCCATTTCGCCAAGTTTTGTGGGATAAATTGTCACGACCCTCAAAATGAAATAGAATGAAATAGAATGAAATAGAGCCTCATATGAGTTATAGGAGCTAATAACTTGCTAATAAGGTGAGAAACAACTTTTAATAGTTGGTTTAAAGAGTTTTGACGTTAAACGTCAAGGGACGACCAAGATGTCCAGAAACTAGTCTTTTGTGTTCTAGTATGTTTGTCTTGCATTGAAGTGTCGTTTCGAGTCTAAAATAATTGAAGGTGAGCCTAGAATATATATGGTCATGTTTAGGATCAAAACGTCCGGGTACGGCTCCCCAAGAACCACCCTAGGGGTCCTTGAGAAAGGCCCAAATGTCGGCCAAAAAGCTGTCAAGACAACCTTGACTAATGACCCCAATTGACACCCCGTATGAAGGGGGCATGGATCCACACTTTGACGTGGGAGCTTAGCCCCCTAATTGAGGGGCCTCATTCTCTATTGACGGATGACCAGGACGGACTGTCAATCCATTAATGGCCCGTCAATGGTGGTCGTCAAATGGACCTGCAACACTGCCAAGTCTCGACCACTTAAGAGGTGAATTGGTAAATTCACCCTACGTTCTAATTAAATGGTGGACGATTATTTTACCTATTTTAAGGTATTTTAAGTTAGTTAAAACATTGAAAACCCAAATTAGAATTCATTCTTCAAAAATTAAACCCTTCCCTCCCAAAATAGATTCTCTCGAAACTCCATTGGAGGCCAAGATCAAGATCAAGCTAGGAGATGGGTTTTCAACTAATTTATTCTTCAATTTTCATGGATCTTCAATCTATAAGGTATGGTAACTCTTGATTCTTGGATAACCTTTCATTCAAGGAGTTCTATCAATAATTTTCCAAAGAATTTCAATGATCAAATTTCCCAATTTCCAATCTAAGCATGGGTTCATTGTCAAATTATTTTCAAACATTGTAATGATGAATTAATGTTTAATAAAGGTTTTAAGGTGATTTTCAATGAAATACCTTGAAGAACCCATGATTTCCCTAAACTCTTAATTTAACCTATAAAGTGAGTTTTGTGATCTTGATTGGATGTTAATGGAATTAAGTTTAGATTGTGATGTATTATTGAATGTTATTACTATATCTACCTATTGATTATGAATTTTTGAGAATGTATATATGTTGATCATGACTTGGAGGATTGGTAAGTTGACCTAACTTCTTGTCTATAGTATTGGAATTGATGTTGTATGGTTTGATCCACTTATGGTAGCGGTGTTTACTTCTTGTATATCTATACATGTGGTGATCATGGACTTGAGGGCAATAGATGTAAAGTGAATTGTTATTATTATGATGATGATTATGAAGGTGTGCCATGAATGTTATGCATGTAGTCCTCAATGTTAGTATCATGATTAAGGTGTATTGATAATGTGAAGTATAATGTGAATAAAATTTTTAGGGTAAGGTATGGTCTACATGATTGATTATGATAAGTACTATTGTGAAATGACACCTACCTATATGACCCCTATATGAATGTGTCATCTTATACATGTTAAGATCTACCTATTCAAGTATTAAATGTGTCTATGTCTCCTATGATGAATGGTGTATGTGGTCTATAATCCCTAAATGCTTTATATGTGAATTGTTCATAACTTGGGGATATTGTAAATGTGTTGGGGTCCTTTGAAGGGAAGTTCCCTCAATACCAATGTTGTTGCTATTATTTCATTATGAGTACCAATATGTACACACACCATGCATAACAATGAGTGTGATATATTTCGGGTGTTGATTGAAAGGATAATTCTCATATGCACCTTTATATGACTGGTGAAGTATGAACATGTATTGTTTAAAGGTGTTTATGTGAAAGGCTTTCTCACATATGTATACACATACACATGAATGTATCAATGAACAATGTTAACAATAATCTAGTAAAGGAGAGTCTCTTAAAAGGTTTCCTTAATTGTAATCTAACTATACTATGTTATAAATGTTATGATTATGTGAAAGGTCATTCTAACATGATGTTGGTTTTGATGAAAAGACATTCTCATCATTTAACCTATGATCTATGCATATGATATATGAGGGGTTAAGCCCATAAGACTTTTATTGTAACTTAATGGTTAAGAAAGACTTAAAGACGCTTCAAAAAGGGAAGTTAGCTTAGCACCGAGTGAACTTGACAATGAGAGGTGTTCGTTCACAAAGGAAGAGAGGTTCACTCGATATTCTAATGAGATTGAAACTACAAAGAAAATTAGCATAAAAAGGGTTTCTAGTAACAACCTCCTAGTTCCTTAACTATGTGCCCCCATAGAAACCTTAGCTAGTGGATCCACCTAGATGTTATATAAATGTTTAGGTCTTACCTTGGCAAGTAAGACACCCTCTTTTCTATGTGAGGGGTTGACACCGGATTCTATGTAGCTCACATGGTCTATGTCGGTTATGACAAAGTTTATCAAATGTTAAAATGAAAAAAATGAAAGTAAGAAGATGACTACTAACTAGGATTACTTAATATATGGTACTTAGTATAGGTAAAGGGATGAGACTTTACCTATACATTGCACAAGTAGGTCTTGAGGGGAGTTCTAGGTTGGGTTCTTTATGTTTATATATATATATATATATATATATATATATATATATATATATATATATATATATATATATATATATATATATATATATATATATATATATATATATATATATATATATATATATATATTATGAATGGAATTATGGTGTTAATATACTTGTTATGAATAATATGCATGATGTTGGTGCCTCTTAGTATGCATGTTGAAGACTATAGTTGTAACATTTCAAAAACACAAGATGTTCGTTAATCCTAACATAGGTGTCGTGAAGTCTACACACTGTTTTCAAGGTTACTTCAATAAATATAGATCACTTAGGAAATTTAAGAACCAAAACGTCCAAGAACGTCCATGACGTTCGGAAGTTGGTTTAAGGAGGTGCTAGTGTGCCTTAGCCTATTTGACTAGTTTTTAAGAGTCGGAAATTAACGAAATTTGGTGGAAATGTGTGTAACACATTTTAGAGATGTTTCATGGTTGAAAAATTTGGGTACAAATCCCCAAGGACCAACCAAGGTCCCTTGAGGAGGACCCCTGCGGGATTAGGAAACACTGTCTGGGCAGTGTGCATCGAAGGGACAACCAACGGTCCGTGTGTGGACTGATGGGACATCGATGCCACCGTAGTCCCAAACATAGACATTTGGAGGAAGCCTCACCTTAAAAAGTCTCTTAACTTGCCTACGGATGTGCAGGATAATAAGGTGAAGGTCCGTCGACTCATAGACAGCCCGTCGACGGGGTTCCGTCTATGAGGGTCTTTAATTCCCTGCACGTTTTAAATTAAGTTCCATTAATTAGTCAAGGGGTTAAGCGGTCAATTAAGGTATTAAAGGGGGTCTAATTAAGTTAGTTAATCACCCATATAAACTCCCCAACCCTATTAATCTAATTAGAACTCTAAAATCAATTCCTCTATCTTCTCTCTTCTTTCTCTCTCTATTGGAAGACTCCATTGAAGGCTAAGTCTAGGAGGCAAATTGGGGCTTTAGAAGGGTGATTTCATCTCCAAATTCACACCAAAACGTTGAGGTATGGGATCTCTTCACCTTTGAGACCTATTTCCTCAAAGGGTTCATTCAAATTGATTTCAAAACTAGGGATTTCAAATGGGTTTCTTCCAATTACGATTTGAAGTCGTGAATTGAGTTGTTGATGTTACCTTTAGGTTATATTGAATTTATTAACATGTATTTTAACTTGATTATAGTAATTGTTGATGGTCTTGCCTAAATTGAAGAACATGATCCTAAGTCCCTAACCCTAAGTTGTGATCTTGGTTTATATTGTAGATTGATCTTTCAATTGACTTGGTTAAGGTTTGAATTACTACTAGATGATGTTGTTTATGCTAACTATGAATGAATTAGGATGATGTATAGTCTTTCATTCTAGTTCTTGATAAGTGATCTAGGGTATGGTGAATTGACTTAATCCTAAGCTATGATCTATCATTTGATTGTGATGTAGTGATTCTTCTAGACTTGTGATTATATTGGTTATTGAATTATGGTGATTTGATGACCTAATTGAGTTGAACTAAGGGTTGATGGTAAGACCTTGATGATGATGAATTGTGAAGAAGACTTGGTAAGTCTTGTGACCCTTTACTTTGCTTCAATTATGGTTAATTGTGATTAAGTCATGATGATTGTATTGGAGTATGCCTTGTTTAGGATTGATAGGGTGGTATGATGTTGAATTGAAATGTCTTGTTTATGGTTGTGAGGTTGATTAAGATGTAAAGTTATAAGGGTGATGGTGATTACCAAATGTGCCTTATTATGAAAGAATATGTAATGTGTCAACCTTACTTATGAGAATTGTGATGAAAGGATTATACTCATGCAATTCATATTGAGCTATTATGATGATGATTATAAGCTATGATTGTAAATAAAGGCTTAAAGACATTTCAAAAGGGACTCTAGCTTAGCACCGAGTGATCTTGTATGTGAGAGGGTGACACTTTCCCACATAGGAAACGTAGGGTTCACTACGGTTCTCACGGGGTGGATAGCCTCATGACCCAAATAGGGTGTAGAGTGATGTTTCCAATAATTCCCCAAGTTCCATAACTATGTTGCCACCATAGGAATACTAGCTAGTGAATCCACCTAGAAGGCTATGTTCATGTTAGGTTTTACCTTGGCCGGTAGACCACCTTCCATCGGTGTAAGGTTTTACAACACCGGATTCAACATTAGCTCATGTGGTCTATGTCGGTTAAGGCAAGTGTTCCCTAAACTAAAATGAAGTAATGATGTATAGACTAACTAAAGTGACTTGAGGGGTTTGACTTAGCTTAGGTAGGGGTATGGGACTCTACCTATGACTTGCACTAGTTTGCCTTGATAAGAGCTTTAGGAGGTCAATATTATGTATGTAGATGATGATAAAGGTAAATGAACTTATATGATGATTATGATGCTTATGATCATGAAATTGGTCTTTATTTCTAAGGTATGAATTTATGTGTATTAAAGACTATGTTATGTGAAGTGAGTTACTATTTATGATTCTTATTTGGTTACTTTATTAAGTAGGGTTATGGGGCTTTGCTTGGTCATTGCACTTGTTGACTTATGAGGATTATGTTTGGTTGTCTTGCTTTGCTATTTACAGGATGAACTCTTATTCATGCTTCTGATGCTATTACTTGGTGATAGAGTTATGTGAGATTATGGGTTCAAGTATGTTGATATGCATATGGCTTATTTGAATTGTTGAACATGTCTAAATGGTTGGTATAGCTTGTTGATTGTGCATAAGTCCTTAAAGAGGTAAAATGGCATGATTTAACTAAAATGTCCCTTTTTAGCATGTTTGGTTGTTATATGTGCATATGGTCTCATACTTAGTACATGTGGCGTACTAACCCCATTTTCTCCTTTTTTTTCCCGAACACTTTAGGTTCCGGTCGTTGAGGTTTGGTTCGAAGCGATTGAGAAGGAGGCTTGGATACTCTTATCATCCAAGTGGTAGGTCCTTATTTTCCCGAGGATGATGCCGATATTCTACCTATAAATTTGCTTTGATTTTAAGACACTTATGTTGACTCTATCTTTCATTTGAGAACAAGTTGTATAAAGCCTATATGTGGCTTACTTTTATTGTTGTAGGGCTATGCCCAAGTTGATATTGTCATTCTAGATGGTTATGAGATGAGACGGATTTTATGACTCTAATTCTATCATATATATGTGTGTGAAATAAAAGTAGAATATTTAGTAATCTTCATATACGAACGGGTCTATGTACTCGATATTAATATTATTACGTATATGTATAGGTCTATGTAAACCTCCTATTAGACATATTTAAAAGTTTTAATTTTTCCGCATATTTTAGCCTATGAATGTTATGATGAATGATAAGGGCTAGTCTTAGTCCTCAAAGAGGACGACGACGCCGGTTACGATTAGGGGGTGCTCCCCGGATGTGACAAACTTGGTATCAGAGCCTGAGGTTAAATATCCTTGATAACGATGTCTCTTTCAACCACGTCTATGTAGATTCGTACTCATAATTTTGAAGCGCGCCACACTTATGAATAGGAATCTATGTGATGCTTAGGAATCTTTTTTTTTCTTGGAAATCCAATATCCTGGCTCTAGATTAACTATTATGTGCTTTCGTCTAAACCTTGTATTTTGGTTATAGGAAATGAATACTCGGAGGAATACGGATCGTAGGCTTGAGGAGGAGGTTGCTAATGCAATAGCTCCTCCCCGTGGTGATCAAGATCCTCCACTTGAAGAGGAGGTTGATGTTGAACAAGTTTCGGCCAATCCTCCACCCATGACGGATGATGACATAAGGGCTGCCTTTATTCAAATGGCCCAAGCCATTACTTAACAAGCTCAAGCCGCTACTCTTCAATCTCAATCTATGATGGCACAAGATAATTGGGAGGTTGTACCCCGAGCCAATCTACAAGTCTCTACTATGGCATCCCGACTAAGGGACTTCACTCGGATGAACCCTCCTACTTTCTATGGGTTTAAGGTTGATGAAGACCCTCAAGAGTTCATCGATGAGGTTTATAAGATACTCTTTGCCATGGGGTTAAGCACTAGTGATAAGGCCGAGTTAGTCACATATCAACTCAAAGATGTGACTCAAACTTGGTATGTTGAATGGAGGGATAATCGGTCTCTTCGGGGTGGACCGGTAACTTGGGAGATTTTCAAGAAGGCATTTCTTGATCGGTTCTTCCCTAGGGAGATGAGGGAGGCCAAAGTGGTGGAGTTCATCAACCTTAGTCAAGGAGGTATGAGTGTACTTGAGTATTATATGAAATTTACTTAATTGTCAAAATATGGTCCCTCTTTGGTTTCCGATCCTAGAGATGAGATGAGTCGCTTTGTGACGGGAGTGTCGGATGATTTGTAAGAAAAATTTCATTAGGCCATGCTACATTACAATATGAACATCTCTCGGCTTATGGTGCAGGCTAGACAAGTTGAGGAGGCACGGGCTAGGAGAAAGGCTAGAGATGATAAGAGGACAAGGTCCCTTGAAGGTGGATCTTCCAAGAGTAGTCTTGAGATTCAAGACAAGCCTAGGTTCAAAAAGAGGTTCTATAATCAAGTTACATCCAAGTTCCCTAAGGCTCGTGATGACAAGGTGGCTAAACCTAGAGCTCAAAAGGGAAAAAGTGGGAACTCACCTAATGATAAGCCTACATGTGGTGAGTGTGGATAGAAGCATTTTGGTGCTTGCCTCATTGGGAAGGATAAATGCTTTAGTTGTGGTAAATTTGGGCACAAGGTTAGATATTTGTCACGACCCGGATTTTGGAATTTGAATCGCAACCGGCGTCGTTGACCTCTCAGAGGTCGTAGGCAAGCCTTTTCTTGCATTCATCACGTTCATACAGTTAATTTTAGCGGAAAATTTGAAACTTTTTGTTTATAGTTGAAGTATACATAGACTTCATATAAACGCATATCTTTAAGGAAGTTCATTGCTCATACATCAACCATCTAATTATAAGATCATGCAACTTGAAAGAAATGGAATCTCATGTCATAAGTAATAGTTGCCAAAACAACATCATTACAAGCGTCTGAACAAAATAGGAAAGAAACACTAGTGGAACCTACCCCACTAGTTCAAACCTACTACTAATAAAGAAATATAAAGGCAGGCATCCTCGAATGCATGAGGACCTACTAATTCCGGATGAAAGCTCTGAGTTCGAACAGCTGCAATGATACTCTCAACGTCCACCTGAGCCTTCACCTAAAATAGTAATAATATATGGAATTAGTACACACTTGCACTAAGTATGGGTACATGCAACAACACATAACGGTAATGCATGAACAAGGATGGCTCTTCCTAATCAACATGCTTTCTTAGAAGGACAAGTCTCTTGACTTTGACTATTTCGTAATAGGAAGGTCATGCCATGAATATGTCACACATCATACACACATAGGTTTACATAATATATACATTTCATGTTTCATATAGTATACATTTCATTTCCATGAGACCTTGGAATCATGGACGTAGCATTAAGACATCTCAAATGAGGGCCCAACATATGGCATCTCAACTTGAGGGTCTCCATTAGCAAACACAGAGGTTGCTTCATTCGTTCATTTGTACTTCACATTATTTATTTCATTCATTCATAGGCTGATGTGAACACCAGCTATACCTAGGATGAAGTTTAAGACTCTCATCGGGATCATGAAGTGCAATGACCAAGAATGACCTAATGTCAATACTTGAGTCCGGTCTCACCTCCTGATTGTCTTGCACAAACACCTTCGGTATCGGTCATTTCATTATCTTTTATACTTTGAGGAACTTCAACCTTAACCGACATAGATCATGTGAGCATCATGAAATCCAGTGTCTTCCCCACACCGTAAAGAGGTGGAGTCACTGGCCAAAGTGAAACCAAAACATGCTAGCTTTATAGGTTCGAACCAAGCTAGTTACATATGTTGGCAACATAGTTGAAAGACTAGGAGATTTAAGGAGACCCATACCCACCTGGGTGGACAGTCTCATCTCATGAGATTTATGTGAACCTCCGCCCTTCCCGAAAGAAGGCATCACCACTCATAGCTAGCCTATCGGTGCTTAGTTTAAAGTTCGTATTTACATTCAACTCATACATCATCGAAGCTTGCTTCTTAGCATGAGGTATTCATAGCTCATTAGATTATTTCTCATCTCTTCTTTACATATTAAGTGTGAATTGTCCTTACACTTACATATAGAATATAGAATGTGACTAAGACTTGTCTCTTAATATTAAACACTCTCTTAGTTGAGTATTTTTTGGTGGCCTTATATTGGCATAGGTACAGCTTGTCTCACTTGCACTAGCCTCATATTGTGGTGCCACCCTGTTCTTTCTTAACATCTTTTCATTTCATCTTTACTCACCTTTCATTATTTGTTCATCGTAAAACATATATATGCTCTCTTGGAATTTACATTGAGGGACATTGATTCTAGGCGTAGATACAACTTGTCTCACTTGTACTAGCCTGTCCTCATGTAGCCACTCTTTATCTGCTTATTTATCGTATAGCATAAATATACTCTCTTAGAAATTTCATGTAGTGATATTGATTTTTAGGCGTAGATGCTGCTTGTGTAACTTGCACTAGCATATAGTCATGTAGTCACTCTTTTCTCTACATATTAACTATGAATTCATTTTTAACACTTTCTTTTGGAGTATACTTGAGATTTGACTCTATATCATTCTACACTCCCATTGGTGAGTACGTTTGGTAACATTTTCTTAGGCTTGGTTGAGACTTGCCTCACCATTCATCTTAACCTCTTATCATGTTGTCACTATTTTCATTAGCATCATAGTATAACATAATTACTCACATCATTACATGAATGTTCATTTCTTAATCTTATCATTAACTCATGGTAGTACCCATTTCGGGTTACTCATATTTGGCTAAGTGTTTCATGATAATCTAAGTATGTGTTGTGCATGACTTATGCATCTTACACATTCAGCCAAGGAGCCCAAGTTCAATCCCTAGTGGCTGCATTTATTTAATCATATGTGAGACTTATGTGTCTCCCAATTTCGGCCAAGAGGACCCATGTTCGAATACCTTGGGTAGCACTTTATTTTTAATTATTTAAAGTGTTAAGTTTCTCCATAAATTCGGCCAAGAGGACCCATGTTCGAATCCCTTGGGCAACACCTTATTTTTAATTATTTAGAGTGCTAAGTGTCTTCCTAAATTCGGCCAAGAGGATCTGGGATCGAATCCCAGTGGCCTCATCTTTTTATTAATTATTTTGGTGTGAGATTTATGCATCTCACACCCTTGGCCAAGGAGCCGAGTTCGAATCCCCCCTCCCTCACTATTTTCTTTTTCTTTTAATTTAAGGCTTCTTTCAACCTGCCCAAGTTCGAATCCCCTCTCTCACCCTATTTTCTTTTCTTTTATTTTAAGGCTTAATCTCTTAGTATTAGGACCTTAAGGTCTCGAGTTCCATCCTCAATGGCAGCATATATTTTTCTTCATTTTTACTAGAGAATAGCCGAAACTATACTCCATTAACATATGCCTTTAATTCACTTTCTTTGCATTTAGCGTAGGCGTTTTAGCTTAGAGTTTTACATAAACTTGTAACCAATTCATTAAGGAATTTACTTTTATTTTCTTGTTCATGAACATCATGATTTCATCATCATCTATTAATAACACAACAAATGCATAGAACCTAATACACCACTTTCTTGAAAATAATCTGTAATATGCTTCTCATGATAATTAGCATTATTGTGTACATAAAAAATACATACAGTTGGACACACATAAAATGATCATACGCTGTCCGGAAACACCACATTACACACAATTACAAACGTTCCTAAGATTGTCTATCAGCAAACATACCAACGCATGCATCACTTTTCAAAGGATCTAATGACAGGGGCATGCAACAGGGACAACCTTAGTTTTCGATTGGAATACGTACTGAACCTTAGGGGACTCTTGGTAAAGGGACCAAGAGAGAATAAAACCCATACCTTTTCAGCCTTGACAACCAGCCACAACCACACGCCCCAGCCCACACACAAACCTTTCTTCTGAGCTTTGATTCTTGCTTGCAAGTGAAGTTCTTTACTTATAATACTTAGGCGTACGAATTCTTCCTTTTGTTTTTGATGGATGCAACCAAGAATATGTTTTAGAACAGTGATTACACGTTTGTCTTCTGTTTTTGAATTGTAAAATAAAGATGAAAAACGTTTTTAGAAGAGATAATGAATTAAGAGTGGGCATGAAGCACACTTCTAGTGGGAGTCATCCGCCCCTTTTGTGGGAATTATTGTTGACTTATTCAAAAAACTTAAATGGTAAAAAAATCAGATTATAATTATATATTAAGTTATTATAATGCCCCTCCTTATTTTAATTAATTTTAAATCAATTAATTCATGCCCCCTTATGCCTCCAACTCGGCTCGAACCCGAGTGTGGAGTTAAGGTCAATCTCGGGTTTGACCACCGAGATTTGACTTATTTTTACTAATCAATATCTTTATTTAATTAATTAAATATCAGCCTACGGTAATTACTATACTACCCCTAGCCCCAAAATTTCCATTATACCCCTAGAACCCTTAAAACCTAGGACTAACCCTCTAAGTCCGGTTAAGACTCATCCGGGTGAATCCTAGTATTCGGGTACACTACATGGCTGGAACCAACTCTGCCTATCTCAACTAACTCACCAAGTTGGTTGGCTTGGCTGGTGCATAGGTTCAGAGGTCTGGTTCCACGCGCATCAAGCTGTGTGAACCCGGTCTAATCTAGGCATTCTAGGTACGCTTAGGCCTTACTTAGCATAATTATTTTCGGGTTGTTACAATATTGTCCTAACATGAAGGGGCAAGATAAGAGTGGACAAGCAAGTGGTTCTAGTGATGCTCCAAAGAAGAACCGCTTCTATGCTCTTGTACTATAGGTGAGCAAGAGACCTCTCCCGATGTGGTGACCGGTATGTTACAAGTCTTTTCTATTGATGTTTATGATTTACTTGATCCTGGTTCTACTTTGTCTTTTGTTACACCTCTTGTAGCTAAAAAGTTTGATACTTTACCCGATATCTTGCATGAGCCTTTCTTAGTGTCTACACTGGTGGGTGAGTCGGTTGTTGCAAAGAGGGTATATATAAATTGTCCTACCATGTTGCCCAATAGAGTTTCTAATGTTGATCTAGTAGAACTAGATATGCTTGATTTTTATATTATTTTGGGTATAGATTGGTCGCATTCTTGTTTTGCCACTATTGATCATAGGACAAGGGTGGTGAGGTTCAATTTCCCAAATGAACCCGTTGTTGAGTGGAAGAAGGGGAGTTATATTCCTAGAGGTCGTATCATTTCTTGTTTAAAGGCTTGCAAAATGATCTCTAAGGGCTGCCTATATCATATAGTGAGAGTCCAAGATCTTGACTCCGAAATTCTGCCCATTGAGTCGGTCCCCGTAGTGAGTGAATTTCCAGAGGTCCTCCCTAATGACCTTTTCGGTATTCCTTCCGAATGGGAAATTGATTTTGGTATCGATTTTCTACCGAAAACAAACCCCATTTTGGTTCCTCCTTATCGGATGGCTCCGGCCGAATTGAAGGAGTTGAAGGCAGAACTTAAAGATTTACTAGACAAGGTCTTCATAAGGCCTAGTATTTCTCCATGGGGTGCTCCGGTCTTGTTTGTGAAGAAGAAGGATGGGTCCTTGAGAATGTGTATTGATTATCGTCAATTCAACAAAGTCACAATTAAGAACAAGTATCCTATCCCTCGAATTGACGACTTGTTTGATCAACTCCAAGGGGCAAGCTACTTTTAAAAAATAGACTTGAGGTCAGGGTATCGCCAACTTAGGGTGAGAGGTGAGGATGTACCAAAGACGTCATTTCGGACTAGATATGGCCATTATGAGTTTCTAGTTATGTCCTTTGGTCTCACTAATGCTTCGGTGGCATTTATGGACCTAATGAATAGGGTGTTTCGAAGTTACCTAGATTCATTTGTCATTGTGTTCATTGACGACATCTTGGTATATTTGAAAAATGAGGGTGATCACATGGGTCATTTGAGGGTGGTATTGCAAACCCTTAAAGAGCATCAATTATTTACCATGTATAGCAAATGTGAGTTCTTGTTGAGGTCGGTGTCATTTCTTGGTCACATCATCTCTAGGAGGGAGTTGAGGTTGATCCAAGGAAAATAGAGGCGGTGAGAAATTGGCCGAGACCATTGACTCCAACCGACATTAGGAGTTTCTTGGGTCTAGCGGGTTATTATCGGAGGTTCGTGGATAGTTTTGCATCCATTGCATATCCTTTGACTACTTTGACCCAAAAGAGTAAGAAGGTTGAGTGGTTGGAAGCATGTGAAAAGAGCTTCCAAATCTTGAAAGATAGGCTTACTTCCCCTCCGGTGTTGACTTTACCGGAGGGTACAAAGGGCTTTGTGGTTTATTGTGATACATCCCGTGTTGGTTTGGGGTGTGTGCTTATGCAACATGGGAAGGTGATTGCCTATGCTTCTAGGCAACTCAAGGTGCATGAGAGGAACTATCCTACGCATGATCTTGAGTTAGCGGCCGCGGTGTTTGCTTTGAAAATTTGGAGGCATTATTTGTATGGTGTCCGTGTTGATGTGTTTACCGATCATAAAAGTCTCCAATATGTGTTTACCCAAAATGAGTTGAATCTCCGACAAAGAAGATGGCTTGAGTTGTTGAAAGACTATGATATGAGTGTTCTTTATCATCCCGGCAAGACGAATGTGGTAGCAGATGCTATAAGCCATTTGTCTATGGGTAGTGTGTCTCATGTTGAAGAAGCCAAAAAGGACCTAGTGAAAGAGGTTCATAGGTTGGCTAGGTTGGGAGTTACATTGGAAGGTTCTCCAAATGGTGGGGTGATGGTCCATCATTACTCCGAATCATCTTTGGTTGTTGAGGTGAAGTCTAAACAACACCTTGATAAACCATTAATGGAGTTGAAAGAATCGGTTCTTGGAAAGTTTAAGGAGTCATTCTCCTTAGGGGGGGTATGGTGTTTTGAGGTATCAAGGGCGGTTGTGTGTTCCTAATGTTGATGACTTGAGGAATCGTATCCTTGATGAAGCTCATGGGTCTCATTATTCCATTCATCCGAGGTCAACAAATATGTATCATGACCTTAGAGAGGTGTATTGGTGGGAAGGTTTGAAAAGGGACATAGCGGAGTTTGTTGCTAAGTGTCCAAATTGCCAACAAGTGAAAGCCGAGCATATAAAACCGGGTGGCTTACTACAAGAAATCCAATTTCCTACTTGGAATTGGGAAGACATCAATATGGATTTTGTGGTAGGTTTGCCTAAGACCCAAAAGCAATATCACTCTATATGGGTGGTGGTTGATAGGTTGACCAAGTTCGCTCACTTTATTCCCGTCAAGTCTACTTATTCGGCGGAGGATTATGCTAAGATCTTCATAGATGAAATTGTGTGTCGCCATGGTATTTCGTTATCCATCATATCAGATATATGTGGATAATTCACATCTAGGTTTGGAGGTCGTTTCAAGAAGGGTTGGGTACTACGATGAAGTTGAGTACCGCTTTTCAACCCCAAGCGGATGGTCAAACGAAACATACTATTCAAACCCTTGAGGATATGCTTAGAGCTTATGTCATCGATTTTAAAGGAAGTTGGGATAAGCACTTGCCTTTAGTAGAGTTTGCTTACAATAATAGTTTCCATTCATCCATTTCCATGGCTGCCTATGAAGACTTGTATGGTAGGAGGTGTAGGTCTCCTATTGGGTGGTTTGAAGTCGGTGAGTCTTCGATTCTTGGTCCTAATTTGATTTATAAGACTTTGGAGAAAGTTCATATTATAAGAAATCGCTTGCAAATGGCCTATAGTCGACAAAAATCTTATGCTGATCATAGGAGGAGGGATCTTGAGTTTGAAGAAGGTGATAAGGTGTATTTGAAAATTTCACCTATGAAGGGGGTTGTTAGATTTGGCAAGAAAGGTAAGTTGAGTGAAATCTTGTAAAGGGTTGGTAATGTTGCATATGAGTTGAGGTTTCCTAGTGAATTGGCTTCGGTTCATCCGGTTTTTCATATTCTATGCTTAAAAAGTGTGTCGGTGATCCCGAGTCTATTCTTCCTATTGAGGGTCTTGGTGTCAAGGATAACCTCTCTTATGATGAGGTTCCGGTTCAAATCCTTGATAGGCAAGTGAAAAGGTTGAGGAACAAAGAGGTGGTATCCGTAAAAGTGTTATGGAAAAATCACCTAGTTGAGGGTGCAACATGGGAGGCCGAGGCCGACATGAAGTGCCGTTACCCTCATCTTTTTGATACTTAAGGTTAGTCATTCTTTTTAATAATATAAATATGATTAGAAATTGAAGTTTCTTGATTTTTGGATGAAGATTTGCAAAAGGTGCATTTTTCAAAATACGCACAGTGAGGTTACAGTGATTTTGCCCATAAATTGATTTTTTTGCTTTTGGCTTGTTTTGAGTTATGTTGTGCATATTGACAGGTTGAGTCCTTATGAAATAATGTGTATCATATTGATAAGTTGAACTTGATTCTAATTACTCATGTATATCATGTTGAGCTCATATTGTTATTGTGAGAAGGAAATGCCTCATGAAGTAATGTTGAGTCTCATATTTGGTAATTGAAGTTTGAATTGCCTTGATTGAAATGATATGTATTATGTTGTATTGCATTGATGTTGGTTGGGCTGCTAGTCTTGATTCTATTCCTTCCTTTAAAAGAATTTTAGTGTCATTCGGGGGCAAATGTTCCTAAGGGGAGGATAATGTGACATTTCAAAAACACAAGACGTGTCGTTAAGCCTAACATAGGTATCGTGAATTCTAGACACTATTTTCAAGATTATTTTAATGAATATAGGTCATTTAGGAATTTAAGAACCAAAACGTCCAAGAACGTCCATGACGTTCAAAAGTTGGTTCAAAGAGATGCTAGTGTACCTTAGCCTATTTGACTAGCTTTTAAGAGTCGAAAATTAATGAAATTTGGTGGAAATGTGTGGAACACGTTTTAAAGATGTTTCATTGTCGAAACGTTTGGGTACGACTCCCCAAGTACTAACCAAGGGCCCTTGAGGAGGACCCCTGTGGGATTAGGCAACACTGCCTGGGCAGTGTGCATTGACGGGACAACATACGGTTCGTGTGTGGACTGACGGGCCGTCGATGCCACCGTCGTCCCACACTTAGAAATTTGGAGGAAGCCCTCGCCTGCACAAGTCTCTGAACTTACCTACGGATGTGCAGGACGAGAGGGTGAAGGTCCGTCGACTCACAGCGGCCCGTCGACGGGGTTTCGTCTGTGAGGGTCTTTAATTACCTGCACGTTTTAAATTAAGTTCCATTAATTAGTTAAGGGGTTAGGCATTTAATTAATAGATTAAGGGGGGTCTAATTAAGTTACTTAATCACCCATATAAAGTACCCAACCCCATTAATCTAATTAGAACTCTAAAATCAATTCCTCTATCTTCTTTCTTCTTTCTCTCTCTATTGGAACACTCCATTGAAGGCTAAGTCTAGGAGGCAAAATGGGTGCTCGAAAAGGGTGATTTCATCTCCAAATTCACACCAAAACATTGAGGTATGGGATCTCTTCACCTTTGAGACCTATTTCCTCAAAGGGTTCATTCAAATTGATTTCAAACTAGGAATTTCAAATGGGTTTCTTCCAATTAAGAATTTGAAGTTGTGAATTGAGTTGTTGATGTTTACTTTAGGTTATATTGAATTGATTAACATGTATTTTAACTTGATTATAGTAATTGTTGATGGTCTTGCCTAAATTGAAGAAAATGATCCTAAGTCCCTAACCCTAAGTTGTGATCTTGGTTTATATTGTAGATTGATCTTTCAATTGACTTGGTTAAGGTTTGAATTACTACTAGATGATGTTGTTTATGCTAACTATGAATGAATTAGGATGATGTATAGTCTTTCATGCTAGTTCTTGATAAGTGATCTAGGGTATGGTGAATTGACTTAATCCTAAGCTATGATCTATCATTGGATTGTGATGTAGTTATTCTTCTTGACTTGTGATTATATTGGTTATTAAATTATGGTGATTTGATGACCTAATTGAGTTGAACTAATGGTTGATTGTAAGACCTTGATGACGATGAATTATGAAGAAGACTTGGTAAGTCTTGTTACCCCAGACTTTGCTTAAAATATGGTTAATTGTCATTAAGTCATGATGATTGTGTTGGAGTATGCCTTGTCTAGGATTGATAGGGTGGTATGATGTTGAATTGAAATGTCTTGTTTATGGTTGTGAGGTTGATTAAGTGTAAATTTATAAGGGTGGTAGTTATTACCAAATGTGCCTTATTATGAAAGAATATGTAATGTGTCAACCTTACTTATGAGAATTGTGATGAAAGGATTATACTTATGCAATTCATATTGAGCTATTATGATGATGATTATAAGTTATGATTGTAAATAAAGGCTTAAAGACATTTCAAAAGGGACTCTAGCTTAGCACCGAGTGATCTTGAATGTGAGAGGGTGACACTTTCCCACATAGGAAAGGTAGGGTTCACTACGGTTCTCACGGGGTGGATAGTCTCATGACCCAAATAGGGTGTAGAGTGATGTTTCTAATAATGCCCCAAGCTCCATAACTATGTTGCCACCACAGGAATACTAGCAAGTGGATCCACCTAGAAGTCTATGTTCATGTTAGGTTTTACCTTGGCCGGTAGACCACCTTCCATCGGTGTAAGGTTTTACAACACCGGATTCCACATTAGCTCATGTCGTCTATGTCGGTTAAGGCAAGCGTTCCCTAAACTAAATTGAATAATGATGTATAGACTAACTAAAGTGACTTGAGGGGTTTGACTTAGCTTAGGTAGGGGTATGGGACTCTACCTATGACTTGCACTAGTTTGCCTTGATAGGAGCTTTAGGAGTTCAATATTATGTATGTAAATGATGATAAAGGTAAATGAACTTATATGATGATTATGATGCTTATGAACATGTAATTGGTCTTTATTGCTAAGGTATGAACTTATGTGTATTGAAGGCTATGTTATGTGAAGTGAGTTACTATTTATGATTCTTATTTGGTTAGTTAATTAATTAGGGTTATGGGGCTTTGCTTTGTCATTGCACTTGTTGACTTATGAGGATTATGTTTGGTTGTCTTGCTTTGGTATTAACATGATTAACTCTTATTCATGCTTGTGGTGTTATTACTTGGTGATAGAGTTATGTGAAATTATGGGTTCAACTATGTTGATATGCATATGGCTTATTTGAATTGTTGAACATGTCTAAATGGTTGGTATAGCTTGTTGATTGTGCATAAGTCCTTAAAGAGGTAAAATGTCATGATTTAACTAAAATGTCCCTTTTTAGCATTTTTGGTTGTTATATGTGCATATGGTCTCATACTTAGTACATATGGCGTACTAACCCCATTTTCTCCTTTTTTTCCCAAACACTTTAGGTTCCGGTCGTTGAGGTTTGGTTCGAGGCGATTGAGAAGGAGGCTTGGATACTCTTATCATCCAAGTGGTAGGTCCTCATTTTCCCGAGGATGATGCCGATATTCTACCTATGGATTTGCTTAGATTTTAAGACACTTATGTTGACTTTATCTTTCATTTGAGAACAAGTTGTATAAAGCCTATATGTGGCTTACTTTTATTGTTGTAGGGCTATGCCAAAGTTGATATTGTCATTCTAGATGGTTATGAGATGAGATGAATTTTATGACTCTAATTCTATCTTATATATGTGTGTGAAATAAAAGTAGAAGACTAAGTAATCTTCATATATGAACGCATCTATGTATACTCGATATTAATATTATTACGTGTATGTAGAGGTCTATGTAAACCTCCGATTAGACATAGTTAAAAGTTTTAATTTTTCCACATATTTTAGCCTATGAATATTATGATGAATGCTAAGGGCTAGTCTTAGTCCTCAAAGAGGACGACGACGCCGGTTACGTCTAGGGGGTGCTCCCCGGATGTGACAATAGTTGTTATGATAATGTATGGGGTAAATGACAATGCTTGTGACCTCCTTGTTTGTTTACATGGTGTGTGCGTGAGGTTATGGGGCTTCACATATACATTGCACTAATAGAATTAGATTGGGGTTATGAGTAATGTCTTGTGATGTATTGATCAAATGAACTCTAACTATGAAATATTGGCTATGGCTTTATCATGGTGTACTTATAGTATGGACTTGTACATTGTTCATTGAAATATGCATAAAGGTTAAATGGGTTATGACTAAGGTGCAATGAATGAATTAGGTCTATGAAGTATGTTAATCTTATGTTTAAAGTTAAATGGATATATAGTGACCTAATGAATGTGTTGTGCCTAGTCTAGGATGACTTTATAGGAACACTTGGTATGAATAGTATTATGGGATGCTACTTGCACATTGCACTAGTGTGACTTGGGGTTGTCTTAGGTGATGGTTCTTATGTGAAGGTTATGTTTATGATATGCTTGTGCCCTTATGAATGTAGGTGGTTGAATTAATGAATGTTGTATGAATGTTCACCTTTGGTGACCTTAACGTGATACATTAGTATGAATGGTGGAATGGGAAACTGTTCATACATTGCACTAAGTATTACCTAAGGGTTATTTGAGGTATGAAGTTGAGGTAAAAAGGAAAGGTAATGTATTGGAGATATTGAATGTGTCTTAAATGTGATAATGGCTTTATGTGTTGGTGTAAATGGCATCTATGTCTATTATGATGTATGTGGACTATAATGTGCTTATTGTATCAAATGTTCATGAAGTTTCTCTAAAATGACATGATGCATTGTTTTCAACTAAATGTCCTCTTTTAAAGCATGTTTCTGCATTGTTATCATACTTAGTGAATTCTTGTACTAATATCATTCTTCTTCGCCTTTTTACACCAAATGTAGGTGGTGGTGGCTAAAGGACCTTTCTTAGAATGAAAAGCTAGGATTACTTTTCCCAAGTTTAGGTGTGTCCTTAATGATTCAGGGACTTTTATGTTAAGATTTTCTTTAAGTGCATGTAATAAGCTAGTAATGTTTCTTTTGTATTGTAAGAGTCGTGTCCTTATTATATTGAAGTTGTGACTAAGATGTCAAAATGAGACTCAGTATCCTACTTTGTATCAATGATTTTTAAATTAGATGACTTTTTAGTCTTGTGTTATGTTATGAAAATGTTTTAAATTCTGCACTATTTTATGACAATGCGATGAATGAATACTAAGGGCTTGTATAAGACCTCCAAGAGGTTGAGTACGCCTTGGTACGACTGGCGGGTGCTCTTAGATTGTGACATATAATCCACCGTCTTTTCGGTGATTTGGAATTTCGACACTTTTGCTGAAAATTTACTTGTACGTCCGTTAAGACTTTAGCTATGGATTTGGTTGGTCACCATGGACAAAACGACCCTTTTTCAAGGTCAAATGAGCCCTGAGAAGGTAAATCCCCATTATGCCATTTTTTGTGCTCGATAGTCCATGGGATTTTGGTGATCCAAAATTCTGACGTAATTTTTTTCCAATAATTTACATGGACGTACGTTCAGACCTTATCTATGGATATATATAGTTGGTCATCACGGCAAAAACAACCCATTTTAGTGATCAACAAGCCTAGAGCAGCTAAAAACCCCATTTTGTTGATTTTCGTGTCCTACAGTCCACAATCTTTTTTGGTGATCCGGAATTCCGACGTGATTTTTTCCAAAAATTTACATAAACGTCTATTAAGACCTTATCTATAGAGATATTTGGTCACCACGGCCAACACAACTCGTTTTAGAGGTCAAACAAGCCCTAGAGTAGGTAAACCCCCCATTTTCATTGTTTTGCTACAGTCCACCATCTTTTTTGGTGATCGAGAATTTCGGCGTGAATTTTTCCAAAAATTTGCATGGACGTCCGTTAAGACCTTATCTATAGAGACAATTGTTCTCCACAATGAAAAATATCCCATTTGAGAGGTCAAATGATCCCAAAGCACGTAAACCCCCTATTTTGCCAATTTTCGTGTGATATAGTCCACTATCTTTTTAGATAATCCAAATTCCAAAATTATTTTTGTCGAAAATTTGCATGTACATTCATTAAGACCTTATCGATGTAGCCGCTTGGTCAACACGGCCTAAACGGCCTATTTTCAAACTCAAAGGAGACTCAGAGCAGGTAAACCCCCCCCCCCCCCCATTTTTCCAATTTTCATATGTTATAGTCCATGGGATTTTTGGTGATCCAGAATTTTACATGATTTATGACAAAATTTATATGGATGTTTGTTAAGACCTAATCAATGGATCCAGTTTGTCACCACGGCAATAACGACCCATTTTCAAGGTTAAACGAGCCCCAAAGCAGGTAAACCTCCTATTTTGCCGATTTTTGTGTGTTATAGTCCACCATCATTTTTGGTGATCTAGAATTCCAACGTGATTTTGGTTGAAAATTTACATGGACATCTGTTAAGACTTTATCTATGGAGCTTGTTGGTCACCACGGCCAAAACAACCCATTTAGAGGTCAAACGGTCCCCTTAGACGGTAAACCCCCCCATTTCGCCAATTCTCATGTGCTATAGTCCACCATCTCTTTTGATGATCCGCAATTCCGATGTCGTTTTTGTTGAAAATTTACCTGTACATCCATTAAGACCTTAGGTATGGATCCGGTTTGTCACCACGGCTAAAATGAACCATTTTCAAGGTCAAACGAGCCCCAGAGAAAGAGAACCACCCATTTTGCCAATTTTCATGTGCTATCCATGAGATTTTTGGTGATCCGCAATTCTAACATGATTTTTGCCGAAATTTACATGAACATCTGTTAAGGCATTATCTATGAATTCAGTTGGTCATCATGGCAAAAACAACCCATTTTCAAGGTCAAATAAGCCCCAAAGCAGGTAAACCCCAATTTAGCCAATTTTCATGTGCTATAGTCCACCATTTCTTTTGATGATCCAAAATTCCAACGTCTTTTTAGTTGAAAATTTACATGTACATCCGTTAAGGCCTTAGGTATGCAGTCGATTTGTCACCACGGCCAAAATGACCCCTTTTCAAGGTCAAACGAGCCCCAGAGCAAGTAAACCCCCAATTTTGCCAATTTTTGTGTGTTTCAATGAGATTTTTGGTGATCCACAATTCCGACATGATTTTTGCCTAAATTGTACATGGGCGTGCGCTAAGACCTTATCAATAGAGGCAGTTGCTCACCACAGCATACACGACCCATTTTCAAGGTCAAACGAGCCCCAAGCAGGTAAACCCCCCATTTTGCCAATTTTCGTGTGCTATAGTCCACCATCTTCTTTGGTGATCCAGAATTGCGACGTCAGTTTTGCCAAAACTTTACATGAACGTATGTTAAGACCTTATATATGGAGTCAATTGGTCACCATGGCCAAAATGACCCATTTTAAAGGTCAAACGAGCTTACAAGCCCCAGAGCAGGTAACCCCCCCCCCCCCTTCGCCAATTTACGTGTGCTAAAATCTACCATCTTTTTTGGTGGTCCAGAATTTTGACGTCTTTTTTCCAAAAATTGACTTGGACATCTGTAAAGACCTTATATATGGAGTCGGTTGGTCACCAAGGCCAAAACGTCCCATTTTCAAGGTCAAACGAGCCTCAGAGCAGGTAAACCCTCCATTTTGCTGATATTTTTGTACTATAGTCCATGGGATTTTCGGTGATCCAGAATTTCGATGTGATTTTTGTCAAAAATTTACATAGACGTCGATTAAGACCTTATCTGTAGAACCAATTGGTCACCAAGGGTTAAACGACCCACTTTAGATGTCAAACGAGTCCAGAGAAGGTAAACCCCTCATTTTGCTGATTTTAGTGTGCTATTAGTCCACAATCTTTTTTAGTGATCCAAAATTCCGACATAATTTTTGCTGAAAATTTATATAGACATCCGTTAAGACCTTATCTATGGAACCAGTTGGTCACCACGGCCAAAACGACCCATTTTAGAGGCCAAACGATCCCAGAGCAGGTTAACACACTATATCGCCAATTTTCATGTCCTTAAGTCCACCATTGTTTTGGGTGATCCAAATTTACAACGTGTTTTTTGCTGAAAATTTACATGTACGTCTGTTATGACCTTAGCGATAGAGACGATTGGTCAGCACGACCAAAACAACCCATTTTCAAGATCAAACGAGCAGTTATGCATGTAAACCTTGTATTTTTTCAATTTTCATGTGTTACATTCCATGAGATTTTTGGTGATCCGGAATTCCGATGTGAATTTTGCCAAAAATTTACATCAGTGTTCTTTATGACCTTATCTATGGATCTGATTTATCACCTCAGCCATAACGGTCCATTTTAGAGGTCAAACGAGCCCCATAATAAATAAACCCCCAATTTGCCAATTTTTGTATGTTGTCCACCATCTTTTTTGGTGATCCAAAATTCCAACGTGATTTTGGTCGAAAATTTATATGGACATCCGTTAAAACCTTATCGATGGAGCATGTTGGTCACCACGGCCAAAACTTCCCATTTAGAAGTCAAACGATCTCCACAGGCGGTAAACCCCCTATTTCGTCAATTCTCATTTAGAATAGTCCACCATCTTTTTTGGTGATTCAGAATTCCAACGTCTTTTTTGTTGAAAAATTACATGTATGTATGTTAAGACCTTATCTATGAAGTCGGTTGATCACCACGGCCTAAACAACCCATTTTCAAGGTCAAACAAGCCCAGAGAAAGTGAACCCCCCATTTTGCCAATTTTCGTGTGCTATAGTCCATGAAATATTTGGTGATCCGCAATTCTGACATGATTTTTGCCGAAATTTACATGAACGTCTGTTAAGACCTTATCTATGACTTCAGTTGGTCATCACGGCAATAACGACCCATTTTCAAGGTCAAACAAGCCCCAAAGCAGGTAAACCCCCCATTTTGCCAATTTTCATATGCTATAGTCCACCATATCTTTTGATGATCCAAATTTCAGACGTCTTTTCTGTTAAAAATTTACCTCTACATCCATTAATATCTTAGGTATGGATCCGGTATGTCACCATAGCCAAAATGACCCATTTTCAAGGTCAAACGAGCCCTAGAGCAAGTAAACCCCAATTTTGCCAATTTTCGTGTGTTTCAATGGGATTTTTGGTGATCTAGAATTTCGACGTGATTTTTGCCTAAATCTTACATGGGCGTCTGCTAAGACCTTATCAATGGAGGCAGATGGTCCCCACAGAAAAAATGATCCATTTTCAATGTCAAACGAGCCCCAAGCATGTAAACCTCCAATTTTGCCAATTTTTGTGTGCTATCTTTTTTGGTGATCCAAAATTTCGACGTCCTTTTTGCAAAAAATTTACATAGACGTATGTTAAGACCTTAGCTATGGATCCAATTGGTCACCACACCACAATGACCCATTTTAAAGGTCAAACGAGCTTACGAGCCCCAGAGCAGGTAAACCCCCCATTTAGTCAATTTTCGTGTGCTAAAGTCCACCATATTTTTTGGTGATCCAAAATTTTGACGTCTTTTTTCCAAAAATTTACCTCGACATTTGTTAAGACCTTACATATAGAGCCAATTGGTCACCACAGCTAAAACGACCCATTTTCAAGGTCATATGAACCCAAAGCAGGCAAACCCCCTATTTTGTCGATTTTCTTGTGCTATAGTCCTTGGGATTTTTGGTGATCCAGAATTCCGATGTGATTTTTGCCGAAAATTTATATGGACGTCGGTTAAGACCTGATATGTAGATAGTTGGTCACCACAGGTTAAACGACCCATTTTAGAGGTCAAACGAGCCCAGAGAAGGTAAACCCCTCATTTTGCCGATTTTTGTGTGCTATTAGTCCGCCATCTTTTTTAGTGATCCGGAATACCGACATAATTTTTGCTGAAAATTTATATAGCATCCGTTAAGACCTTATTTATGGAGACAGTTGGTCACCACGGACAAAACAACCCATTTTAGAGTCCCAGAGCAGGTTAACACCCTATTTCGCCAATTTTTGTTTCCTTAAGTCCACCATTTTTTTGGTGATCCAAATTTCCGATTTTGTTGAAAACTTACATGTACATCTATGATGACCTTAGCGATGGAGAAGATTGGAACATGGTCAAAACAACCCATTTTCAAGGTCAAACGAGCATCTAAGCAGGTAAACCCTGTATTTTTTCAATTTTCGTGTGCTATATTCCATGGGATTTTTGGTGATCCGGAATTCCGACTTGATTTTTGCCAAAAACTTACATCAGAATTGTTTATGACCTTATCTATGGATCCAGTTGGTCACCTCGGCCATAACGGTCCATTTTATAGGTCAAACGAGCCCCAAAGCAACTAAACCCCCAATTTGTCGATTTTTGTGTGTTATAGTCCACCATCTATTTTGGAGATCCATAATTCTGATGTGATTTTTGTTGAAAATTTACATGGACATTTGTTCAGATCTTTTACGGAGCAAGTTGGTCACCACGGCCAAAACGGCCCATTTTAGAGGTCAAATGAGCCCCACAGTAAGTAAACCCCTCATTTCACCAATTTTCGTGTGCTATAATCCACCATCTTTTTTGTGATCCAGAATTCCGATGTATTTTTGAGCAAAAAATTCTATGTATGTCCATTAAGACCTTAGAAATTGAATGGGTTTGTCACCCCATCAAAAATGGCCCATTTTCAAGGTCAAACGACCCCTTAGTAGGTAACCCCTCCCCCCCCCCCAATTTGCCGATTTTTCATGTGATTTTTGCCAAAAATTTACATGGACGTCCTTAAGACCTTATCCGTTGAGCTAGTTGGTCACCATGGTAAAAATGACCCATTTTCAAGGTCAAACGATCTCCAAAGCTGGTAAACCCCCATTTTTGCCAATTTTTGTGTGTTATAGTGCACCATCTTTTTTGGTAATCTAGATTCTAACATCATTCTTGCAGAAAACTTACATAGACGTCTGTTAAGGCCTTAACTATGGATCTAGTTGGTCACAACGGCCATAACATCCTATTTTAGAGGTCTAACGAGACCCAGCGGAGGTAAACCCCTTATTTCTAATATTTGTGTGTTATAGTCCACCATCTTTTTTGGTGATCCAGAATTCCGATGTCTCTTTTGCCGAAAATTTACCTAGATGTCCGTTAAGACCTTAGATATGTAGCTAGTTGGTCACCACAGCCAAAACGGTCAATTTTCAAGGTCAAACGATCCTCAGAACATATAAGCCCTCCATTTTGCCGATTATTGTGTGCTATAGTCCATGGGATTTTTGGTGATCCAGAATTATGACGTGATTTTTACCAAAAATTTACATGGACGTCTGTTAAGACCTTATATATGGATATAGTTGGTCACTGTGGCCAAAACAATCCATTTTAGAGATCAAACGAGCCCCAGAGCATATAACCCCCCTCCCCCCCCCCAATTGCCAATTTTTGTGTGCTATAGTCCACAATCTTTTTTGGTGATCCAGAATTCCGACGTGACTTTTGCCGAAAATTTACATAGAAGTCTGTTAAGACATTATCTATGGAGACATTTCGTCACCACAACCAAAATGAACTATTTTAGAGGTCAACCAAGCCCAGAGCAGGTAAAAAACCCATTTCGCCAATTTCGTGTGCGAGTCCACTATCTTTTTTGGTAATCCAGAATTCTGATGTCATTTTATATGAAACTTTACATGTACGTCTGTTAAGACCTTAGCTAGAACCGGTTGGTCTCCACGGATAAAATGGCCCAATTTCAACGTTAAACGAGCCCTAGAGCAGGTAAACACCCCTATTTTGACAATTTTCTTATGCTATATGTCATGGGATTTTGGTGATCCAGAATTCCGACGTGTTTTATGCCAAAAATTTACATGGATTTTTGTTAAGACCTTATATATGGAGCCAGTTTGTCACCATGACAAAAATGACTCATTTTCAAGGTCAAACGAGCCTTAGGGAAGGTAATCCCATCATTTTGCAGACTTTTGTGTGCTAATAGTCCACTATATTTTTTGGTGATCCAGAATCAAAACATTTACATGGACGTCTGTTAAGACCTTACCTATGGAGACAGTTGGTCACCACAGAAAAAATGATCCATTTTAAAGGTCAAGCGAGCCCTAGAGCAGGTATTTCGCCAATTTTTGTGTGCTATTGTCCTCCATCTTTTTTGGTGATACAAAATTTCTTTTTGTCAAAAATTTTCGTGTACGTCCGTTATGACCTTATTTATGTATCCAGTTAATAACCATGGCCAAAACGGCCCATATTCAAGGTATAACGAGCCCCGAATTGGGTAAACCACCAAATTTGCCAATTTTCATGTGCTATAGTCCATGGAATTTTTGGTTATCTAGAATTCCGACATAATTTTTGCTAAAAATATGGTCGTCCATTATGACCTTATCTATGGATCCAGTTGATCACTTCGGTCATAAGGGCCAATTTTAGAGGTCAAACGAGCTCTAACCAGGTTAGCCCCCTTATTTGGTCGACTTTGGTGTGCTATAGTCCACAATCTTTTTTGTTGATCCAGAATTTCACTTGATTTTTTTTTCAAAATTTACATGGACATCCTTTAAAACCTTATGTATGGAGACATTTGGTTACCACGGCCACAACGGTCCATTTTATAGGTCAATCGAGCCCCAAAGCAGGACCCCTCCCCCCCCCCATTTTTGCCAATTTTCATGTGCAATTGTCCACAATCTTTTTTTGTAATCCGGAATTTTGATATTTTCTTAGCTAAAAATTTACCTGTATGTACGTTAAAACCATAGCTATGGAGCCGGTTGGTCACCACGGCCAAAACCACCCATTTTCAAGGTCAAACGAGCCCAAGAGAAGGTAAACCCCCAATTTTAATGATTTTCGTGTGCTATAGTCCATGGAATTTTTGGTGATCCAGAATTTTGACGTGATTTTTGCAAAAAGTTTACATGGACGTCAATTAAGACCTTATCTATGCAGCCCGTTGGTCACCACGGCCAAAACCACCCATTTTCAAGGTCAAACGAGCCCAAGAGAAGGTAAACCCCCAATTTTAATGATTTTCGTGTGCTATACTCCATGGAATTTTCGGTGATCCAGAATTCCAATGTAATTTGTTCCAAAAATTTGCATGTATGTCCAATAAGACCTTATTTATGGATCCAGCTGGTCACCAGAGCCAAAATGACCCACTTTAGAGGTCAAACGAGCGCTAGAGCAGGTAAACCCCCCATTTCGCAAATTTTCGTGTGGTAGAGTCCACTATATTTTTTGGTGATTCGGAATTCCAATGTCTTTTTTGCAAAAATTTAAATGCACACCCGCTAAGACCTTAGGTATTGAGCCAATTGGTCACCACGACCAAAACGGTCCATTTTCAAGGTTAAACAAGCCACACAACAGGTAAACCCCCTATTTTTTCGCTTTTCGTGTATAGTCCATGGGATTATTGGCGATCCAGAATACGACATGATTTTTTCCAAAAATTTACGTGGACGTCCATAAAGACCTTATATATGGAGCCAATTGGTTACCACGACGAAAATGTCGTATCTTCAAGGTCAAACAAACCCAGTAAACCGCCAATTTTATCAATTTTCATATGCTATTTTCCACCATCTTTTTTGGTGATCCGGAATCTTGACTTGATTTTTACCAAAAATTTACATGGATGTTCGTTAAGACCTTATCTATGAAGATAGTTGATCACCACGGCCGAAATGACAAATTTTAGTTGTCAAACAAGCCCAAGAGCAGGAAACCCCGTCCCCCCCCCCCCATTTCTCCACTAATCAGGTGGTATAGTCTACGATTTTTTTAGTCAAAACTTTATCTGAACGTTTTTTAAGACCTTAACTATGAAGCTGCTTTGTCACCACGGCTGAAACGTTCCATTTAGTCCATGTAATTTTTGGTGATTTGAAATTCCAACGTGATTTTTGCCAAAATTTACATGGAAGTCCATTAAGACCTAATCTGTGAAGCGAGTTGGTCACCACGGAAAAAGTAATCTTTTTTCAAGGTAAAACAAGCCCTAGAGCAGGTAAACTCCTCATTTTTTCGATTTTCATGTGTTGTAGTCCACCATCTTTTTTGTTTATCCAAAATTCGACATGAATTTTGCCAAAACTTTACATGGACGTCCGTTAAGACCTTATTTATGGAGCCAGTAGGTCAGCACGGCAAGAATAACCCATTTTATAGGTCAAACGAGCCCAGAGCAAGTAAGCCCCCCATTTTGCCAATTTTTGTGTGCTATAGTCTACCATCTCTTTCAGTGATCCCGAATTCCAACATTTCTTTTGCCGAAAATTTACCTACACGGCTATTAAAACCTTAGCAATGGATCCGATTTTCATAGCCCTAGAGCAAGTAAACCCCCCATTTTGCCGATTTTCGTGTGCTATAGTCTACGGGATTTTTGGTAATCTGGAATTCCGATATGAATTTTACCAAGAATTTACATGGATGTCCATTAGGATCTTATCTATGGAGTTAGTTGATCACTACGGCCAAAACAACCTATTTTAGAGGTCAAAGGAGCCCCCGAGCAGGTAAACCCCCTATTTTGCCGATTTTCTTATGTTATACTCCAACATCTTTTTAGGTGATCCAATATTCTGACGTGATTTTTTCCAAAAATTTACATGAACATCCGTTAAAATCTTATCTATGGATCCAGTTGGTCACCACGATCAAAACGACCATTTTAAAGGTCAAACGAGTCCAAGAGCAGGTAAACTTTTGTGCGTTATAGTCTATCATCTTTCTTGGTTATCCGGAATTTCGATATTTGTTTTGCCAAAATTTACCTATACTCCAGTTAAGACCTTTTCTATAGATCTGATTTGTCACCACGACCAAAAAGGCCCATTTTAATGTCAAACGAGCGCAGAGCAGGTAAATCCCCCATTTCGCCGATTTTCGTGTGTCTATGGGATTTTTGGTGATCTGGAATTCTTACAAGATTTTTGCCGAAAATTTACATACACGTCCATTAAGACATTATCTATGGATCCAATTGGTCACCACAGCCAAAACGTCCCATTTTAAAGGTCAAATGAGCCCTAAAGCAGGTAAACCCTAAATTTCGCCAATATACTTGTGTTATAGTCCACCATCTTTTTTGGTAATCATAATTCTGACATTTTTTTGCCGAAAATTTACCTGGACATCCGTTAAGACCTTCGCTATGGAGTCGGTTGGTAATCACTGCCAAAACGGCCCATTTTCAAGTTCAAACGAGCCACATAGCAGGTAAACCCCCTATTTTATTGATTTTTATGTGCTATAGTCCATGGGATTTTCGGTGATCCATAATTCTGACAATTTTTGTAAAAGATTTACATGGACGTCCATTAAGACCTTAACTATAAAGCAAGTTGGTCAAGCAGACAAAACTTCCAATTTTAGAGGTCAAACGAGCCCTGACGTAATTTTTGCTGAAAATTTACATGGACGTCCGTTAAAACATTATTATGGAGCCAGTTGGTCATCACAGCCAAAATGACCTATTTTAAAGGTCAAACAAGCCCTACAATAGGTAAACCCAACCCCCCCCCCATTTTGTCAATATTCGTGTGGTATAGTCCATAATGTTTTTTAGTGATCCAAAATCCAATGTGATTTTTACCAAAAATTTGCATGGACGTTTGTTAATACCATATCTATAGAGTCGGTTTGTCACCACGGCCAAAACGACCCATTTTAGAGGTCAAACGAGCCCCAAAGTTGGTAAGCCCCCCTTGTTCACCAATTTTTGTGTGCTATAGTCCACCATCTTTTTTGGTGATTCCCAATTCCAACGTCTTTTTTGCTGAAAATTACATGTGCATCGGTTAAGACCTTAGCTATGAACCAATTGGTCACCACAGCCAAAACAACTCATTTTTAAGGTCAAACAAGCCCCAAATAAGGTAAACCCCCTATTTTACGGATTTTCGTGTGTTATAGTCCATTGGATTTTAGGTAATCTGGATTTCCAATGAGATTTTTGCCAACAATTTACATAGACGTACATTGAGACCTTATCTATACAACTATTTTGACACAACAACTAAAACGACCCTTTTTAGAGGTCAAACGAGCCTCAGAGCACGTAAACCCCAAATTTTGCCTATTTTCGTGTGCTAGAGACTACCATCTTCTTTGGTGATCTAAAATTCCGATGTGATTTTTGCAAAAATTTTACATATACATCCACTAAGACCTTATATATGGAGCTTGTTGGTCACCACGGCTAAAACGACCCATTTTATAGGTCAAACGAGCCCCAGAGCATATAAACCTCCCATTACACCAATTATCATGTGCTATAGTCCACCTCTTTATGAACCAATATCCTGACATGCTTTTTGCTGAAAATTTACTTGTACGTCCGTTAAGACCTTAACTATTGAGTTGGCTGGTCACCACGGCCAAAATGACCCATTTTCAAGTCAAATAAGCCCAGACCAGGTAAATCCCCACCACCATTTTTCCGATTTTTGTATGCTATAGTCCATGGGATTTTCGGTGATCAAGAATTCCAATGTGATATTTGCTGAAAAATTACATGAACGTCTGTTAAGACCTTATCTGTGGAACCAGTTTGTCACCACGGAAAAAAGCGACCCATTTTCAAGGTCATACGAGCCCTAGAGCAAGTCAATCAACTATGTGTCAATTTTTATGTGCTACAGTCCACCATCTTTTTTGGTGATATGAAATTCCAACGTTATTTTTGCAAAAAATTACATGGACGTCCATTAGGCCTTAGCTATGGATATAGTTTTTCACCACGGCCAAAATGGCCCATTTTAGAGGTCAAACGAGCCTAGAGAAGGTAACCCCCCCCCCCCATTTCGCCAATTTTCGAGTGCTATAATCCACCATCCTTTTTGGTGATCTGGAATTTTGACGTCTTTTTTGCCAAAAGTTTACATGTACGTGCATTAAGACCTTAACTATAGAGCTAGTTAGTCACCACGGCTAAAACGACCAATTTTCAAGGTTAAACGAGCCCAAAGCATGTAAACCCCCCATTTTGGTAATTTTCTTGTGTTATTGTTCATGAGATTTTTGGATTCTGACGTGATTTTTTCAAAATATTTACATGGACGCCAATTAAGACCTTATCCATGGAGTTAGTTGGTCGCCACAGCCACTAAGATCCATTTTAGAGGTCAAACAAGCCCTAGAGTAGGTAAACCCCCCATTTTGCCAATTTTTGTGTGCTATAGTCCACTATCTTTTTTGGTGATCCAAAATTCTGACGTGATTTTTATCAAAAATTTACATGAACGTCCGTTAAGACCTTGTATATAAAGCCAGTTGGCACCATGGCCAAAACAATCCATTTTAGAGGTCAAACAAGCCCAGAGCAGGTAACCCCCTATTTTTTTAATTTTCATGTGCTATAGTCCACCCTCTTTTTTGGTGATTCGAAATATTAACGTGATTTGTACCAAAAGTATACATGGACATCCATTAAGACCTTATTTATTGAGCCATTTGGTGACCACGACAAAACCGGCTCATTTTAGAAGTTAAACGAGCCCAGAGCAGGTAAACCTCCCATTTCGTCGATTTTCATGTGCTATAGTCCACCATTTTTTTGGTGATACAGAATTCTGATGTCTGTTTTGTCAAAAATTGACATGTACGTCTGTTAAGAACTTAGGTATGGAGTTGATTGGTCACCACGGCCAAAACAGCCCATTGTCAAGGTCAAACGAGCCCAAAGCAGGTAAACCCCTATTTTACCGATTTTCGTGTACTATATTTTCTATGAGATTTTTGGTGATCAAGAATTTCAACGTGATTTTTGTCAAAAACTTACATGGACGTCCATTAAGACCTTATCTATGGAGTCACTAGGTCACCACGGCATAAATGATCCATTTTCAAGGTCAAACGAGCCTAGAGCAGGTAAACCCCCTATTTTGTCGATTTTCATGTGCTATAGTCCACCATCTTTTTTGGTGATCCAGAATTCCGATGTGATTTTTGCCAACAATTTACATGGACGTCCCATAAGACCTTATCTATAGAGCCAGTTGGTCACCACGTCCAAAACGACCAATTTTAGAGGTTAAACGGACGCTAGAGCAGGTAAATCCCCCATTTCGCTAATTTTCGTGTGTTATAGTCCACCATCTTTTTTTGTGATCCAAAATTTTGACGTCTTTTTGCCAAAAATTTACGTGTACATCCATTAAGACCTTATATATGAATCATGTTGTTCCCCACGAAAAAAAGCCCATTTTCAAGGTCAAATGAGCCCAAAAGCAGGTAAACTCCTCATTTTGCCGATTTTCGTGTATAGGTCATGGTATTATTGGTGATTCGGATTTCTGACATGATTTTTGCCAAATATTTACATGGGCATCCTTTAAGATCTTATATATGGAGCCAGTTGGTCACCGCGGCCAAAACGACCCATTTTAGAAGTCAAATGATCACAGAGCAAGTAAACCCCTCATTTTGCCGATTTTTGTGTGCTATTGTCCACCATCTTTTTTGGTGATCCAGAATTCCAACGTTATTTTTACCAAAAATTTACATGGACGCCCGTTAAGACCTTATCTATGGATCTAATTTGTCACCATGACCAAAACGGCCCATTTTAGAGCTCAAACGATCCCCAGAGCAGGTAAACCCCCTATTTTTCTAATTTTTGTGTACTATAATCAATCATTTTTTTTGGTAATCCGGAATTTTGATGTCTTTTTTGCCGAAAAGTTTCATGTACGCCCGGTAAGACCTTAGTTATGGAGTTGATTGGTTACCACGGCCATAATGAACAATTTTCAAGGTCAAACGAGCCCTAAAGCAGTTAAATCCCCTATTTCGTCGATTTTCGTGTGCTATAGTCCATGGAATATTTGGTGATATTTTTGTAATCAATTTAATTAATTAGTATTTTCGAACTCTGAGTGTTGACTCAAGTCAAACTTTGATCTAAATTCACTTAAACTTCCAAGCCAAAAGCTCAAATTCCCTTAAAGACTCCAAAATTGAAACGACAAGATTTTTCTGATCAATTTTGCATTCATAAATTAATAGAAATGACATAGTTCTATTCTGAGACTCATAGTTCGGGATGTTGACTAGAGTCAGTTATATCAACTTAAGAGTCTCCAAAACTCTAAACCTCCAAAAAATACAACTTTCGATCCGTTGAAAATAGGATTCATAAACTGATCCAGCATGACTCGGGGGCCCTATCGAGAGGGATAAAATAATAATTTTTCAAAATATTTCCAAAAATGACCTTTTGGGTCATCATATATACCCAATTCCTATTTCACACTTAATTAGAAATTGTATTTGGCTAAAAGACTTTCTCCCACCTTTCTCTCAACTATACTACATGTATTTCTCTCATAGTTTCCAACAATTTAGCACAATTTACTTTTAATTTTTTCAAGTTCAAATAATAGATTTCCTTAATTGTGTTTTTAATGTTATTATTCATATCAGGTAAATATTTTAATTAATGATAAGTGTATCTACATTTTTCTTCATATAATTGAAAAGATTGTTGCTAAAGCCGACCAAACATAAAACATCATAGAGGCATGTGATTCATTAACGTATCTACTATATCATGATACATCGGGTATCAAAAAGATATCAGAATACATAGTATATCAAAAACGTATCATGATACATTATGTATCAAAAAATTATAATGATACATCATGTCTCAAAAAAGTATCATCGTACATCATGTCTCACAAAAGTATCATGATACATCGGGTATCAAAAAGGTATCATGATATATCGTGTATAAAAAGTATCATTATGTAATATATCTAGAAGGTATATGGTATATCATGTATTAGAAAGGTTTCATTATGTAGTGTAGTAGAAAAATATCATGGTACATTAATGTATTTAATATGTATCATTATGTAATGTATCAGAAAGGTATCATGCTACATCATCTATTGAAGATGTATCATGACGTAATGTATCAGAAATGTATCATGATACATCATATATCATAAATATATCATGATACCATCAATTACATAATCTAAGCAATTATTCTTTGCGTTCCAAATTCCAGAATGTCATATCAAAACTTGAAAGCTTGACATAGTTGATACACATCAACAATAGGCTAACTTTGATACTTCAATCCACGACCCTAATAAATAAAAGGGGAACTTTCACATATAGCCACTTAAAAATAGCCTAATTACTCTACATAGCTATAGTTTGATAATTACAATTCGTAGCTACATGTTATATGGAGAAGAGAGGCAAGTGAGACAGGGAGAGAGGAGAGAGGAGAGCGGCGACAGAGAGGGGGAAAAGAGTGGAAGAAAGGTGAATTATATATGTCTATTGGTTAGATAATTGTATATTATACATATGTATTTGTATATATGACAAGAGAGATTCGAAGAGGGAAGAGAGAGGCAAGCGAGACTGGGAGAGGGAGGAGAAAGGTGAGCGAGATCAAAAGAGGGTGGAGAGAGGTGAGCGAGAGAAGGAAGAGAGTGGGAGAGAGGTGAATTGTATATGTATGTAATTTTATATTATACATATGCATTTGAATATATGGAAAGCAAGATTGGGAGAGGGAGGAGAGAGGCGAGCAAGATTGAGAGAGGGAGGAGAGAAGCGAGCGAGAGATGGCAGAGAGTGGGAGAGATATGAATTGTATATGTATATATGTTAAATAATTGTATATTATACATATGTATTTGTATATCCTGGCGAATTATACATATAGAAATGTGACTAATCATACAAACTCGAAATCAGCCCACATAATTAATGTATAATGTTAGTCGCGAATGGTAATTATACCAAACTATATCTATTATGAGTAATTAAATAGTATAAGTTTGCTTAGCCGCATCATTTTCCCTAAATATAAAGATAATGAAACCAATGAAATAAATAAAATTGTCACATTTTATTTTTGAATTTATTTTGGGGTAGAATGTTACTAGTATCTCATTTACAATTCTACAACAAATCAACAACATAAATTTAGTAAATTAAAGTCACATTATTGCGTTAATTATTCACGCCAGTTAAGGAGTTGTGTATTTAATGGCAACAACATGAATTGTATATGTGATACAACTGTGCCAGAACTCTGATACAAAAAAATAGTGATATTGTTATGTAAATAACAAAAGTATCGCTGAACTACATAATATACACCTATATTATAAACTTGTATGAATTTTCTCTTCAATCAAAATGAACATATCAGTCTTTTTTCTATTCATTCAATGAGATAATAGATTCGGTGATTACTTTTCTTTTAGCGTAGAAGCTTTTCCCCTAGGATTCTAGGCCGTTGTAGAACTTGAGAGAAAGTAAGAATGAGTGTAGTTTTTATGACTAGCATTAGTGGTGTAGTGGTGAAATTGCTCCACCCTAATGAGTCTTGTATTCAAATCAGATTTTAGTCTGAGCACCAATGCGGATACTGAACACCGGGTCGGAACCCAATTTTTTTTTTTTAGTTTTTATGATTGTTTTAAGAATGACACATGAGTGACATGTGATACCCACGATAGTTTTTTGTCAATTTATGTAAGATCAAATATGAGCATTTTAGCCTAAAAGACTAAAACTTATATTTAAAGGACAAAAATAAGTCAACCCAAGAAAATAAATAATGTTGTCTAAAAACTCAACATTTCAAATCATTCAAGAATGGTCATCCTTCTAATCAGGCAAAGGTTTAGAGAATTCTTGATGGCCAATATGTTTTCATTATTGATTTTGACCAAAAATAGAAAAACAAACAAAAAGACAACAACTAGGGTCAATTTTTTTCTTCTTCCAAATTCATGTTGGGAACATTATTCCCCTCTTTAATTCTTGACAATTTTGTTTAACCTACAATTCATTTTGATCATTTCTACTCAATATATATATATATATATAATCTTTTTGTTTTTTGAATATGGTGAGCCTACATGGATTGCATGAAGAAAGATTGGTAGCTGTGGCCATTGATAAAAATAAAGGAAGCCAATATGCACTTAGATGGGCTACTGAAAATGTACTTAGAAAAGGCCAAAAGGTTACATTACTTCATGTTCCTCAAACTCAAACTACATCAGCACCACAATCTCCAACATATAACAAAGGTATACATAAAAATTATAAAATTGATTTATCGATTTTGTTATGATCAATTTTATTTCATATCATAATGTACATGTTCTTGTTTTTTTGGATCTGTGTTTTCTTATGTAGTAGGAGGCAATGATCCATTAATTGGACAAGATTCAAATAGCCAATGTACAGATTTGTTCCTTCCTTTTCGCGTCTTTTGTTCTTTCAAAGAAGTGAGAAAACCAACTTATTTCGCGAAAATAACATTTTTAAAATAAAATGAAGATAATATTATGACATTATTCTTTTACACAAATTTTCAGATAGCTTATGACTTAATCATACTTGAAGGTCAAGACATTGCAAAGTCTCTTATTGACTATGTTTCACTTTATAGAGTTCAAAATTTGATACTTGGTTGTCCATCAAAGAATGGAATTTCAAGGTACGTTTTATTTTTTCTTATTTTTAATATATATGCAAACGTTTACCGTTGAGGTAGTAGTCAGGTCTGCACATCTCTACCCTTTTCAGACCCCGCTTTGTGGGACTATACTGAGTATGTTGTTGTAATATCTATGCAAAAGTATGTTAGAGATACTAAAATTTCACTTTATAATGACAGACTTTTCACTAAAAGTGATGTTGCAAATACTGTAATGAAGAAGGCACCAAGTTTTTGCAATATTTACATAGTTTCCAAAGGGAAAATCAGTTCTACAAGAATGGCTTCTCATCCGTTGAAACGAAAATCCTCGAATCCTAGCATACAAATACCACCACAACGCAATTCCAACTTTGATGCAACTAATTTAATGTAAGTGTAAATTATAAATTTGAGCTTAGTCATAGTACAACAATAACGTAACGTCCTAGTGTAATCTCACAAGTTTGATACATGACATTTTGTGGAAATTAAACAGGTCTCCATTTCCGAGGGTGGGTATATCAAACAACAAGACATCAGATGAGGTTTATGTGGCAAAAGCTGATAATTCATTTTCAGGTTCTGATAGAATGAGCACAGATAGTACTTTGTTCCTGGATTGTTATGATAATTTAGGAAGTGAAGTTCATTTTCATCGTCCCTCAGTATCTATGAATTTTATCGACAGCAAAAATGTTGGAGAGCCTACGAGATTGTCTGGTTTTGGTCCTATAAGGTTGGTTGATCATATGCATTCCACAAATGACTTCCTACTATCTGAACAGAAATGTGAAGAAAATTCATTGTCCTCCGATAAAATTGTAAGCTTCAAACTTCTTTCACCTCTGCATTTTGCCACAAGTTATCACTTTTGGTCTCTGTCAACTATCTTAACCAACTTTGTGTTGCCAATCTGTGTTTGAAAAACAGAATTACTGATTCTGATAAAACTTTGCAGAAACACGAAGTAACTAAAGTTTTAAGAATCAGTACAAAAGATAGAACAAAAATCAATTAAGAAAAAAAAATCTGTAAAACAACGTACCAAAATCTGGAAATTTTTAATAGGAAAAATATCAAGTCAACTGAACTCACAGTGTCCCCTTAAGGAAATTATTCCCCTCTAGTATCCGAGGTTTGATTTGGAATATGATCTCACAGGGTAAAATGATCTCAATCACCAGAGTATAGATACGAAAAACTCTGGTGTCAGCGAATCAGTCAACAGCAGTAAAATACACGAAGTAATTTGTTGTACAGAAGAAGAAGAAGAGATCAGAAAATTCGTAAGGAAAAATTCTGAAGAGTGAAAGGTATTTATAAGCAAGAGGAACAAGTTCTGAAAGGTTGCAACCCTTTCAGAATCCTCACGACCATTAATGAAAGTTTGCAACCTTTCAAATGGTAATGATTGTTCCTGAAAGTTGCAACCTTTCAGAACAGTCATTGCGGGAATTTTAAATAAAATGGGAAAGTTTTTAAATTCAAACGGGTCACGCGCGGATCCGAGTCGGGTTGGGTTAATCAACTAAAAAGTTGAAACGTTTTGGTTAGTTTCAACTAAATAACTGAAAATGTTTTCAACTAATTAATTGAAAATATATTGGCCATTTAATTCAATTAATTAAATAAATAATTAAACAATTAAAACAAACTTTGTCCAAAAATAATCTCTCGATCGATCTTTTGCCGAAGCCATAGCCGTAGCCGAGCCGAGCGAGCGAGCGACGACGACGGCGCGAGGTGGGTCCCTCTTTCCAACCCTTTTAAAAATTAATAGGAGTGTTTCTATATTTAAACTCTCCTATTTTTCTTTTCACCACCGATGAGGGACAAATGCCTTTTCATTAAAACATAAGAGGACTTTTCAAGTTCCCAACTCTTCAAGTTCTCAACTTTTCAAATTCCTCTCTTTCCCTCTATTTCCCAACATTCTTGATACATACCCAACAATCCCCCACATTCATGGGGAATAGTTATAACATAAGAATGCACAAACAAGTGTGTACTTTATAAGCAAGGATTAATTGCATCTGGATAAGTAGGTTTCCCCTTGGACTTTTCGTAGTGAACATATGTCGGATATACTCGGTCAATCGGTAGATGCGATATCTTGAACCGTCGAGCTTTAATGTATATCTAGACAACCATATGTCACACAATTAACCCTTTACTATTTATGGTTCTTACGGTTGTGTTCGTTTCAGCCATGAACACCTCGTGGTTTTATGAGTGTATAGAGAATAGGCTTTTGACATAAAATTCTCTTTGAAGCGGCTTTCACTTCACACTCACATAGGTGATTTCTAACCGTGTCCTCTTGTAGATACACTATTTGGTCAAATCTACCAAACTTAGCAAATCATTAAAAACTTTAGGATTTTATTACCTTATTAACAAGCCTTAAAGTCTTAACCTTGTTCCTGAACATTGTCTTCATCATGGGAATGGATTGAGTTAATTGACAATGTCGAACCGTCAGCTACAACTTTATTTTTCTCCTTGAATCTAGCTCTTGGGATCTCCAGTCTGCTAGATAGAGTTACCATCATACTGACTTGTCCTAAGCCGTAAACCAATTCCCTTCGATGATCTTTCAACTGCCTCTCTCACTAGGCCTTTCGTTAGTGGATCTGACACATTATCGCTTGACTTTACATAGTCAATTGTGATAATTCCACTAGAGAGTAGTTGTCTTATGGTGTTATGTCTCCGTCGTATATGACGAGACTTTCCGTTGTACATGACGCTCCCTGTCGTACCTATTGCTGCTTGACTATCGCAATGTATGCAAATAGGTCCAATAGGTTTGGGCCAGAATGGAATATCCTCTAAGAAATTCTGGAGCCATTCAGTTTCTTCATCAGCCTTATCCAAAGCAATGAATTAAGATTCCATTGTGGAGCGAGCAATACATGTCTGTTTGGACGATTTCCAAGAGACTGCTTCTTCGCCAAGTATGAACACATAACCACTTGTGGATTTTACTTCATTTGACCCGGTGATCCAATTTGCATCACTACATCCTTCAATCACAGCAGGATATTTATTATAATGCAAAGCATAGTGTTGTGTATATTTCAGATATCCCAACACACGTTTCATTACCATTCAATGAGTTTGATTCGGATTACTAGTGAACCGACTCAATTTGCTAATAGCACATGCTATATCTGGTCGCGTACAATTCATAATATACATCAAACTTTCCAATACTCTGGCATATTCCAATTGAGAGTCACTTTGACCTTCATTCTTTTGAAATGTACAACTTAAATCAATTGGAGTTTTGACAATATTGAAATTCAAGTACTTGAACTTATCTAATACTTTTTCAATATAATGAGATTGAGATAATGCTAGTCCCTGAGGAGTTTTGATAATACTGACCCCTAAGATCAGATCACTCCTAAGTCTTTCATATCGAACTTGCTAGACAACATGCGCTTAGTAGCATTTATATCGTCAATGTCTTTACTCATTATTAACATGTCATCAACATATAAACAAACAATGACTTCATGATTCATAACGTTTTTAATGTAAATACATATATCACATTCGTTGATCTTGAATCCATTTTCCAACATAGTTTGGTCAAATTTAGTATGCCATTGTTTGGGTGCTTGCTTGAGTCCATAAAGTGACTTCACAAGTCTGCACACTTTCTTTTCTTTACCAGGAACTATAAACCCTTCAGGTTGTTCCATGTAAATTTCTTCCTCCAACTCTCCATTTAAGAAGACTGTCTTTACATCCATTTTGTGGATTTTAAGATCATGCACTGCTGCTAGTGCTATTAACATCCTAATTGATGTTATCCTTGTTACTGGAAAGTATGTGTCAAAGTTGTCCAGACCTTCCTTTTGTCTGTACCCTTTGACTACCAGTCTAGCCTTATATTTGTCAATAGTCCCATCAGGTTTCATTTTCCTTTTAAAGATCCATTTTGATCTCTAAAGGTTTATTTCCTGGAGGAAGATCAGTCAATTCCCAAGTGTGATTACTTAAAATTGATTCGATCTCACTATTGACTGCTTCTTTCCTATAAGTTGACTCAGATGAAGACATAGCTGCTTTAAATGTTTGAAGCTCATTTTCAATCAATAGTGCTACAAAATCTGGTCTTAAAGAAGCAGGTTTCCGTTGACGAGTACTACGCTTAGGATCCTCACTAGTTAGAATATTTTCCGTTGATTCTTCTCGTGGTCGTTTAGGTCTTTCACTTTTTGACTCACATTCAGTTTTATACGGATAAATGTTTTCAAAAAACTCTGCATTATCTGACTCAATTATTGTATTAACATGAATGTCAGGATTATCAGATTTCTGAATCAAAAACCGACAGGCCTTACTGTTCACAACATACCCAACAAATACGCAGTCTACTGTTTTGGGTCCAATTTTAACCCTCTTCGGCAAAGGAACCTCTACCTTGGCTAAACACCCCCACACTTTGAAATATTTCAAGTTAGGTTTTCTTTCTTTCCACAACTCATATGGAATTGATTGTGTTTTTCGATGGGGTACTCTATTGAGTATCTTATTAGCCGTAAGGATGGCTTCCCCTCAAAGGTTTCGTGGTGAACCAGAATTGATCATCAAGGCATTCATCATTTCCTTTAATGTTCTGTTCTTCCGTTCCGCCAAATCATTTGACTGTGGTGTATACGGTATAGTAGTTTGATGAATAATACCATATTCCAAACATACTTCTGCAAAAGGAGATTCATATTCTCCACCCCTATCACTCCGAATCATTCTTATCTTTAGATTCAATTGGTTCTCTACTTTATTTTTGTATTGCTTAAATGCATCAATTGTTTCATCCTTACTATTAAACAAATATACATAACAAAATCGAGTCGTCAATAAAAGTTATAAAATACTTTTTTCCACCACGAGATGGTGTCGACTTCATATCGCATATATCTGTGTGAATTAAGTCTAAAGTTTTGGAATTTCTTTCAACAGACTTATAAGGATGTTTAACAAACTTACTTTCCACACAAATTTCGCATTTTGATTTATCACATTTAAAATCAGGCAATACTTCTAGAGTAACCAATTTTTGCAAGGCTTTGTAATTTACATGTCCCAAACGGGCATGCCATAAATCATTTGACTCCAATAAGTAAACAGAAGCAGAATTCTTATTAATACTGCCAACAACCATTACATTCAGTTTGAAAAGACCCTCATTGAGGTAGCCCTTTCCTATGAACATTTCATTCTTACTTATTACAGCTTTATCACTAACTAGGACACGCTTAAACTCGTTCTTAACAAGTAGTGCAGCAGAAACTAAATTCTTCCTAATAGTAGGGACATGCAGAACACTGTTCAAAGTCAACACCTTGTCGGATGTCATTTTCAACATTATTTTCCCAGTTCCAGCAATCCTTGTTGTTGTTGTGTTTTCCATGAACAAATCTTCATCGTACTCAGCAGGAGTGTACGTTGCAAAGGCTTCTTTCGCAGAGCAAATATGTCGAGTGGCACCTGAGTCGAGAAACCACTCCTTGGAATTTCCAACTAAGTGACACTCCGAGATCATTGCACACAATTCATCTGCATCTTCCATCTTTTCCGCGATGTTTGCTTGACTTTTAACTTTGCCTTTGTCTTTGTCCTTTCTTGGAGCACGACAATCAAAAGACCTATGACCAGCCTTGCCACAGTTATAACAGTTGCCTTTGAATTTATTCTTGGCCTATTCTGACTTCTGCCCGTTGGACTTCTTTCTCTTTTTGTCTTTGGTAGAAGCTTCTTCAACAATATTAACTCCAATGATTGTTGAGCTCTTACGAGACTTCTTTTCGTCTTTTTTATTATCTTCTTCAATCTTGAGCCGAATCACAAGATCTTCAAGCTTCATTTTTTTACGCTTGTGCTTTAGATAATTCTTGAAATCATTCCACGAAGGAGGCAACTTCTCGATCATTTCAGCCACTTGAAAAGCTTCATTTACTACCATACCTTCAGCAATCAGATCATGGAGAATAAGTTGAAGTTCCTGCACTTGTGATCCTACAGTTTTACTATCTACCATTTTATAGTCTAAGAACTTTGCGACCAAAACTTTTTCAAGCATGCATCTTTTGTCTTATATTTCTTCTCAAGTGCATCCCACAACTCTTTTGAAGTTGTTATTGCACTATAGACATTATATAATACATCCTCTAAAGCACTCAAAATATAGCCTCTACATAGGAAGTCTGTCTGTTTCCATGCTTCAATTATCATGAATTTTTCTCTGTCTGGCATATCAGCAGCAGGCACTGGAGTTTTTTCACTGGTAATTTTCTGCAGACCAAGAGTGGTAGGACAGAAAAATACCCGTTGATGCCATCCTTTGAAATTCAACCAGTGAATTTATCCGGTTTCTCTATTTGAGGTACAACAGTTCAGGTTGGTGCAGCAACAGCCACTGTAACACCATTGTTTGTCATTTCTGATAAACAAAAATCTATACAGTCTTAGTAAGCAATAAATTATAATTGCAGACTTTAAGGAATATAAAATCACGAAGATTTTTGTCTCCACCAGAATCACAGATTAATTATAATGAATAATTTCCTTAATATTGTTGTCAATCTGTGTTTGAAAAATAGAATTACTGATTCTGATAACTTTGTAGAAACGCGAAGTAACTAAAGTTTTCAGAATCAGTACAAAAGATGAACAGAAATCAATTAAGAAAAAAAAATTAAAATCTGTAAAACCACGTACCAGAATCTGGAAATTTTTAATAGGAAAAAGATCAAGTCCACTGAACTCACAGTGTATTCCCCTCTAGTATCCGGGGTTTGATTTGGAATATGACCTCCTAGGATAAAATGATCTCAATCACCAGAGTATAGATACCAAAAACTCTGATGTCAGCGAATCAGTCAACAGCAGTAAAATACACGAAGTAATTTGTTGTGCAGAAGAAGAAGAAGAGATCAGAAAATTCGTAAGGAAAAATTCTGAAGAGTGAAAGGTATTTATAAGCAAGAGGAACAAGTTCCGAAAGGTTGCAACCCTTTCAGAATCCTCACGACCATTAATGAAAGTTTGCAACCTTTCAAATGGTAATGACTGTTCCTGAAAGTTGCAACCTTTCAGAACTGTCATGGAGGGAATTTTAAATAAAACGGGAAAGTTTTTAAATTCAAACGGGTCACGCGCGGATCCGAGTCGGGTCGGGTTAATCAACTAAAATGTTGAAACGTTTTGGTTAATTTCAACTAAATAACTGAAAACGTTTTCAACAAAATATATTGGCAATTAATTTAATTAATTAAATAATTAATTAAACAATTAGAACAAACTTTGTTCAAAAATAATCTCTCGATCGAACTTTTGCCAAAGCCAAAGTCATAGCCGAGCCGAGCGAGCGACGACGACGGCGGGGGTCCCTCTTTCCAACCCTTTTAACAATTAATAGGAGTGTTTCTATATTTAAACTCTCCTATTTTTCTTTTCACCACCGATGAGGGACAAATGCCTTTTCATTAAAGCAAGAGGACTTTTCAAGTTCTCAACTTTTCAAATTCCTCTATTTCCTATCATTCTTGCTACATACCCAACACTCTGTTTGTCAGATTTCACGAAAACTATAAAAGATAAAATGTTAATAAGAAACTCCGTCAACTATAATCCCATGAACACCACTACCAAAAAACTACCATAATCAACAAGCACAAATAACAAATACACACCTAATTTCACAACCACCTTCTAGGAAGGGTGCTATAAGGAAAATTAGGCCTCCCGAATAAAGCCTTTAAATCAAACTGCTGCAACGAAGAGCTTACCTCCCAGTTTTTAAAAGATCTAATATTTCCACAATATCTATCTCAATCTGTATCACAACTTTTTCAGTCTATACACTCAAGTGCTTGAATGTAATCAGATTCCTACCCTATCAAGTGTAGTAACAATTTCTCTCTCGGTGGTTTCCACAATCTCCATTTTGAACTGCTTCCGATACTTCCTTGTAGTTCGCTCCAGAACAGTTTTCACTTCACCAGTTTGAAGCTGTTTTCCCAGCCAATTCGGTAGAACAAGTATCAACTGTTTGATCCAAACACAATCTGCAGATAAATGTACTGATGTTTCGGTAGCCTTTATATGGCATAAGCAGCAGTCATTAGTATCGATGGGTATGTTCAAGTGTCTTAAGTCTTGCTTTAGTAAGTAACCTCCCCTGTACAGCTAGACAGAGAATGAATATGTGTTTAGGTTGAGCTACTGATGTCCACACTAGGTCATTTATTCTCCATTTGATGTGAGTCCCAATAAGTGAATTACAACTTCTAGTTATAGAATATAGCTTCCATTAGTAGCTAGAATATATACCTGTCATTTGAATACCAATTTATCATGTCATTCTTTAAAGAATTGAGCTTGTTTGAGTACCAACTACAATCATTAGGGGGTCTACGCACCAATATGTTAATCTCTGACTTCATATACAATCTGTGAATCCATTTGACCCACAATGAGTCTTGTTTTGTTGAAATTGCCACAAGAGTTTGCCTGTACAGGCAATGTTCCAGATTCTGCATCCTTTAATGTTCACGCCTAGAACGTTTTGAGGAAGAATGAGCACAACTCCCTAGAAGCTATAAATGGAGAATAATACATACAGTAATAATTTGTTATCTACCAGCATACGATAGCATCTTAGCGTAGCCATTCTTGATCCTATGTGCGATTTTATAGCAATGAGTTGTTGACATTCTAATTTGCTCGATTTCTTACAAGATGGTGACAGTCCCAAATATGTATCTACTAGGAAATGTGTGATGCTTAAGAGGAGGTCCTTATTCTGCTCATCAGTTCCCGCAATGACATATTTGATTTGTCTATGTTGGCTATCATCCCAGTGACTCTTGTGAAATGGTACCACTATATATAACAAAAACAACCTTTAGCGGCAATAAATGTATACATCGACAAGGAGTGATAAAGTCTTTACCAGCATTAGTTAATTGTCATTGGATCCAGTATCGCTATAGGCTTGAGGGACATTTAAAAAGAGTGTTAAATGTCGCTAAAAAGCTATTAGTATTAACTAATTGACGCTAAACATCATTTTTTATGTAGAATACGACATTATATCCGGATCATGAATGCTTATGGTTGTTATTCTTTCATTATTTTCTGTCCTTTCGATCAGTCTGGCCTTAAGTAGTTATTGTTGTGATTCTAGATAAATAATATAACTCTATTTTGTGAGTCAATCCATATTGTTGGATCAACTTTCACCTAACCAATATTTATCACTACTTACCCTGTGAGAATTCGGGTTATGTCCCAGTCCCAGTATGAGTAATCATTTGAAAAGACTAGCTAATTAATCATCATTGGCTTAGTCAATTGAATTTTTTATTGATGTGCTAAGTGATTTGGTATATCACATCATTGATTCTAATATATATTTTTATCCAATATGGGACAATCCAATCGAGGTGAAGAATTAATAGATACTTGTGGTTGTCGGGTTTAACAAGCTATTTGGTGGACTAGTTGTGGTTCGCGATGTTGTTACATACATACTATCACTAAAGTTGTTAGTGGAAGGTAGTGAAATTGGGTAGAATGAAGAGTTATACACCTAAAAAATGACTTAAATCAATTGAACTTTCAAAAACACATTTTTGAAGGACACATTCAATAACATCATAAAGAAGCATTTGTCTTAAAATTACTGTGTAAGTGTATGTATATATATCAAATTACCATTATCTCTTTTGGTTTAGGAATCTTAATATTTAACATGCAAGATTTTTTTCAGAAAGAAATGGAAGAAAAGCTGAGAAGACTAGAGTTACAAACAATTCAAACTATGGAAATGTACCATGCAGCCTGCAAAGAAGCACTAAGAGAGAAGCAAAAGGTAATGACTTGATTTACTCCTTTTTTATGTTCTTTTGGTAGAGTTTTGGAATCTTTAATTAATCCGAAGTTGTTTGGGTTATACAACGTTATTAGACTGTTGTATCTTGGAGGGACAAGTTAAGAGTTATACTACTGGATTCGCTTATATGGGCTCCAATCTCCTTTAAAAGGGCTAAATATTTGCGCCTCAACCTCAGTATTTGTTTATCATTTTTGTGATATTTTCACCAATAATATTAAACCACGTAAGCATCATACTTGTCAATTGCTATAGCTTTTAGCTAGGGAACAATATCACAATGTAAAGAGTGATTAAAGTACTTATCAAAGTCATGCAATTGGCAAAATAACACTTTTGACTTTGCCCATGAATCAAATCTCTTTTTCTAATTAGTAACGTCATTTGTACGTTTAGCATACACATTTCCTTCTGTTTGTACCATAGTCACACATTTTGTACATGGTAAAATAGTCATCAAGTACTCGAAGACTATGTTAGTATGTACTCGAAGACTATTATATATAGTATGTGTTTTAACTTATTTTTTAATGGTTTTTAGTTGAAGGAACTTGAAAATTTGAGGAAAGAAGATGTGAAGAAACTAGAAGAAGCGAGACGAGAAAAGGAAGAGGCATTGGATCGTGTTGCGAAGGAGAAAGCATTAACGATTGCATCAAAGGAAGAGGCGAAAGCCGCTCAAAGAAAGGCTGAAAAAGAGGCACAAAAGAGAAAGCGTTTTGAAAGAAAAGCGCTTAAAAAATCTGAGGCCAAGAAGTCTACTATAAAGTCCTTAGTTTACTCCCAAAAGGCTATAAAGTATCAAAGTTTACTTAGGATACTTGTGGTTTTGATAATTTTCTACCTTTATTTCTTTGAGTTGAGATGATCATTGAGTCATGAGTAGAGAAGAAAATGTGAGGGATATGAGAAGGAAGTTCTTCCGGCAATCTCAGGCATATTACTTCGATTATTTGGCCTGGTCATTGATATTGTCATCAATGAGTAAGAAACAAACTAATCCAAATTTCTCTATTCTTTTTTTATATTTATCAAATGTCAAGAAATTGATGTAATTTCCTTTTGTGTTGGGTGCAGTGAAGGGATCCTGATGCACATAGATACAAATGGTTCAATGGAAAAAACAAAATAATCATGTTGGGGTTTGTTATTGTTATTGTATAGGTGTCGAATCCTTGATTCTGAGAGATAGGAGAAACTCAATCCTCTATTAATGGAGTAAATTGAGCTCAAGGATGGAGACAATTATGAGATCTACAAAAGAAGAGATAAGAAATTCTTGGATCATTGCAAAATGAATTTGGGGGAAATGAAAGCTATCTCATTCTGAGTTTGATACACACATATCATGCATTATATAAAAAACTGACACACAAAATATTTTCATCACTGAGGCCATATAAATTGAACATTCAAAAATCTTCTAGAGACCGGGGCCCTATAAATAGGGTGTGCCACTGAGAAATGTTTTTGCAATAATGAAATGCACGTATTAATAATTTATGATGGTTTTAGTAAACAATCATAAAAATTGGCTACAAGTAACTCATCAAGTAATAACTTGACTACCCAAAAGTCAAAACTATTAACTGAACAACTGTTGATTAATTACAAGTGAAGAATCTAATCAAAATTAACTTAGTTTGCAGAATCATCAAATTTGTTTCACTTGTCAGAAAGTGTAATCACATACAAAGATGAACTACATCATATAAAATCACAGTCTATAATCGTGTACCTATTACAGTTTTTCACTTTTCGAAAAAGAAATCGTCAAAAAATCTTCATACAAACTTTATCAGATAGAAGAGAGTGGCAGAGAAGTTTTGTCGGTTCTTTTGAACTTGCATAGAATTATAAAAGGGTTTCTCCTATGGAAACCCTTTCATAATTGTAAAAGGACACAACTATTCAAATAGTTGTGTTTCTTCCTTTATGTTTATTAATACAAAATACATAATTATATAGAGAGAGTTAATTTCTCTTTACATGGATAGATTGATCCACATGTGTGACCTGGTTCAATCTCCACTACATTAAAAAAAATCATTAGCGGCAATTAATTCATGTTGGATTTTAAAAGGTGTGAATGGAAAATGAAGAGTTGCGGCTTTTATGAAGAATTGTGACTTTTATGAAAAGTTGCGACTTTTATAGAAAGTTGTGACTTTTATGAAAAGTTGCGACTTTTATGGAAAGTTGTGACTTTTACGAAAGGTAACGACCTTTTCGAAAGATTGTAACTTTTCCAAAGGTTTGTGACCTTTCAGGTAAGGCACAATAAGAACATTTTCGCATTACCCTTTGTTTTCTATAAATTGAGTGATTTTCTCTCATTTTAAAAATAGAATTTATGGACTTCTTCTTCTACTAATAAATCTAGTATTCTAAGTGTACTTTACTGCCGTTGAGTGGCTCGCTGACACCAGCGTTTTGGGTATCAATATACTGGTGATTGAGATCATTCTATCCTGGAGGACATATTCCAAATCAAACATCGGATACTAGAGGGGAATAATTTCCTTAAGCGAACACTGTGCATTCAGTGGGCTTGATCTTCTTTCTGTTTTTCCAAATTCTGGTATGTGTTACAAATTTTAGATTTGTGAATTAATTTTTGTTCTTCTATTCTTCACTGGTTCATTAAACTTTGGTAACTTCGTGTTTCTGCAAAGTTTGTTGGAATCAGTAAGATTCTTTAAACACATATTAACAACAATTCTTCTTTAAGAAAAATATTTCATATTTTTTTTTCTAATCTGTTTCTCATTCTAATTTCTCTACTAGTTTTAATTTTCTAGTTGTGAAAATATTCTTAAACTTTGTTGTCTTACCAAGTTATTCAAAGTTTTGTTCTAAGTATGTTAGTAATACAAGATGATTAACAATTCTTAAGTGTCGCTAAATATGTATTTTTAGGAACAATTAACACTCTTTGTATATGTCCCTAAAGCCTTTAGCGACATTGGTTCTAATGGCACTTAACTAATGTCCTTTAAAACTTTAACACTCTTTATTAATGTCAATATTTAATGACGCTAAAAGTTGTTTTTTGTTGTACTGCTCTCTCATCTTCCGCTCACACAAAATAGGTCAACATTCATTCCTGTTATATAAATTTCATACATTACAATTAGACTGTGTGACCAGTGCATACTTCGAGAACTTCCTTGCTTTACATTTGTTAGGAATTACATATCTCGATCAATGAAATATAGAGTAGATTATAGTGTGTGGTACCTAGATCATTTATCACATTCATATTTCTCATAATCTCTTTTTAATAATTTTGAGTCATCATTATGTAGTTGTCTTATAGAAAAACATAAAGGACGTCAATGAACACAATTAATGTGATAATGTCCAATGTGTTTCTCATCTTATGAATCTCTTAACCTCAATGTGATATACTTTTCTAGAAATGTCTCGCCGAATCATTTTATGATCTCTTGACAAAATACTAAGATAGAAAACGCCAAACTGAATCTCAAAAAATTGATTAACGCCATGAAGCTATAAGTAAAAATTACTTATACTTTCGGGGCTTCACAATGTATCAAGTAGAGACGAAATGTGTATCTCCCTTATGGGTCACTATATGCATACATGTATGCAGGGGCGAATTTATGTGTTAGAATTGGGTCACCAAAACCCGTGGTCATCTGACTAAACTCGATATATTACTTATATAATTGTTAAAGAATATATTAAATAAACACTTGTGGAACCCGTTATTAAAGTCGCCAGATGGTTCACTGGTTTGACAGCCACATTTTATCATCAAGTCTCGAGTTTGATTTCAGCCAGCCACATTTTGCTTTAATTTTTTTAAGTAACTAAAAACACATGTTTTTCAAAAAAAAAATGAAATGCACCCGTTTTCTTGAAATTCTTTTCCATGGATAGTATGTCTTGTATTAATTAAATATTGTGTAATTAAATGATAGTTCATACAATCCATATCTAACTTTGAGTTCATAAATTTACTCTTAATTCTTCAGAAGTCATATATGTGATTAGAAACAGACTAACTCATTTTAATCATACATGATTAAATATAAACTAACAAACAACAACTCTTTATTATCACCACTTTTGACAATAATTATTTTGTAATTGTCTCATCTCCACTTGTAACTTAGACAATATGATCAATTACCTGTGAAAATAGCCAATTTTTTCATCCGTTTGACATATTTTTTATTCTCAAAATTTTAAGTACACTACATAAAAAGCAACATATGTATATGAACCAACAAGAAGAAGAATTAGGCATAAACCAATATTAACTTCAATAATGTGAATTTACATAAACATGCTTGGGAACAACAAATGTAAATGCATCAACATCTAAGTAAACCCACTACCTTGACATGTCTCTCATAAACATCATATGTTATGAGTTTCGTTAAGGGATACACTATCATTTAATGCGTAGATATGTATTTTATGTTCACTTTCTTTTGTACTACCATGTCTCTTACAAAATTATACTTTATGTCAATATGTTTCGTTTTTCCATGATACTTTGGATCCTTTGTGTTGGCTATTGCACCCCCACTATCACAATTGACTGTGACAGGCTTAACAACATTATTATACACACCCAAGTGAACCAAAAAAATGCTTAAGCCAAACAACTTCTTGCACACTAGATGAAAGTGCTATGGATTCAACTTTTAATGTAAATAAGGCTATACATGACTGCTTCTTGCTACTCTATGATATAATGCCAGAATTAAGAAATAATTCATATCCAGAGGTGGATTTTCTTTTATTTAAATATCCTCCCCTATTAACATTTATGTAGCCTTTGAGTTGTAGATCATTTTCGTGAAAACATAAGGAATAGTTGATTTTGCCTTTGAGATACCACAATATCCTTTTAACTACATTTCAATGTTGCAATATTGGATCGAGTTGATATTTGCTAACTAATTCAACAACGTAACATAACAAATATCTGATTTGATACACATCATAGCATACATAAGACTTTCGACTGCATTGACATAAGAAACTTTTTTCATTTATTTCTACTCATGTGGATTTTGAGGGTACATCATTCTGATCAAACCTTCACTTTAAGAAGCTGAAGTGTTTATACATTTGCAATCTTGCATATTGAAGCGCTCTAGAACTTTCTTAATGTAAAGTTCTTATGAAACAGATAACAATTTCTTTGAAAAATCTCTTGTAATATTAACTCCAAGAATGTATGTTGTGTCACCCATGTCTTTCATCTCAAAAGAAAATGATAAACACTCATTTATTTCTTTTGCAAAATCAATGTCAGTTGCACCTATTCATATATCATCTATGTACAGTGATAAGATCACAAACATATTTTTTGGTCTTTTGATATGTAAACAGTGATTTTCATGAATTATAACATATCCATATTATAAAATCAAAGGTATAATTATCTAAAAGACTGTTTAAGGTCATAAATCGACCTTTGGAAGAGGAGAAATAACGGGAAGTGTCACGATCCAAAAGTCAAGGTCATGATGACACATACCTCGAGAACCCCAAAATGGTGTGTAAACAAAGAATTTGCCAAAAATCGGCAACATAAGTATAAAGAGCATCTAATACAATTCGAGAATAAAAAATATATCTCAATTCTTCAAAAGGAAAGTTAAGGACTTGAAATGATAGATGAAGTCGAATGGCAATTCGTAAAACAGGATTTCACCACAACTTCAAAAGAGAGAAATTCGCTGAATCCAATCAACCGTTACGAGGATCAACATGACTAGATACTACATCAAAGGGATAATAGAAGTAGGGGTGAATACGATTCACATGTACTTAGTTGGTTATACCTACTAAGTATAACAACTAAACAGACTTAAGAAATAAACTATCAAACGCTTCCAGTTACACGCAGAAAAATCTCATTCTGCATTGATGCCGCCAATTTGTATAGAACAACGTGAATAAAGTAAATACATAAGGGTACAAATAATATTTAAAGCAACTATTACACCTCGGAAATCCAATGACCTAAGCCAGAGCTTTGAAGTTTAATAACTTAAAAAGGGTTAAAATGATGTTTTAAGACCTAACCTAACCTAACTAACCTGTTTTGGAAGTGTGTGCATAGGCGTCAACGAACGACCATGACGTCTGCAAACTAGTGAAAATGATCTAGTGTGCCTTTAGATCTTGCAAGGGGGTTGGAGAGTCGTATGAGGGCTGAATCTTGTAAATACTTGTAATACATGTTACTACGTGTTTAGGGTGAAAAGGTCCGGGCACGACTCCCAAGACCCAAACAATTGACCCAAAAGTTGTCAAAAAAAACAGCAAGGAACCACGAGTGCAATTGGCGGCTCGTCAATAGACTCACGCCCCGTCAGTGTTGGTCGTGAGTCCACACTTAGAATCCTTCCCACCTTGTCCAAAAATGCAGCCTCAGTCCCAACCCACGATTAACCAGTACGGTCAATGGATTGGTTGATGCCCCATCAACGGGGTCTCGTCAATTGGCACCAATCTCACTGCCTCCACATGGCTCAAGTGGGATTTGTTGAGTAATTAGCTAATTAATTAATTAACACTTAGAAATGGTTATAATTATTTAGTTTAGGTATTTTAAGTCATAAAACAAGTCTTACACCTTATAACTCTCAAAATACAAAAGCTCCCACTTCTCTCTTGATTCTCTCTCTAACCAAGGACTCCATTGAAGAAGAAGGTCAAAGCTTCAAGTAGGGATCAAAAACAAGGTTTTTCTCCATTAATCCTTAAGGATTGACAAGGTATGGGAACTCTTCACTTTTGGGACTCCTTTCCCCAAGAGGTTCCTTCAAATTGATTTTTAATGTTCTTTCAACTTTCTAGAAATCACTCAAATTCGGGTCACCTTTAAACTTGACTTATTTGGTATAGATTTGATTAATAATGATTATTATGATTGTTTATGAATGGTTTGATGTATTACCTTAGGTTTTTAACCTAATTCCTTGAATACCCATGAATGTCCCTCTTCTTTAACCCTAACTTTTGAATTATGTTGATTAATGATTAGAGGTGAGGTAATTAATTGATTATTGTGTAATGTTGATAATTGGTTTGATGGATAAACATCATGGATTTGGGATGAAATCTTGAAAGGGTTTCTTAGAGGCCATTGGTAAGATCTTCAAGGTCATGAATATTCTATTGTAGTATTGTTGGCTAATCTTGGGTAATGTTGATTAATTGAATTTGAATGATGATGTTATGAATGTATGATCATTCTATGAGTATGATGGTTGTGATATGATTATAGGTGTGCTAATATGAGGGATTAAAGGTAATTCTCATGTACATCTTAAGACTATGTTATGAAGTAATGTTCTCACATTATGTTGGGTTTGTGATGAAAGGGCTTTCTCATCTTGAAACTTATGAGCTATGAACATGTTATATGACGGGTTAAACTCCTAAGACCTATGTTATGAATTAATGTTAATGAAGACTTTAAAGACACTTCAAAACGGGAATTTAGCTTAGCACCGAGTGAACTTCACATTGAGAGATGTTCTTTCACAAAGGAATGGAGGTTCACTCTCTCATGATGTGGCAATTACACTGTTAGTTAGCATAAAGAGGGTTTCTAGTAACAACCTCCTAGTTCCTTAACTATGTGCCCCCATAGGAACCTTAGCTAGTGGATCCACCTAGATGCTATAGGAATGTTTATGTCTTACCTTGAAAGTAGGATACCCTCCTTTTGGTGTGAGGGGGTGACACCAGATTCCATGTATCTCACATGGTATATGTCGGTTATGGCAAAGTTTCTCAAATGTTAAAATGAATAAATGAAAGTAAGAAGATGAACACTAACTAGGACTAATTATGTCACGACCCTAGAGTATACCCTAGAAGGAAAGGTATTCTCAAATCGTGATATAGCGTACTCGACCTATCAGAGGTCTTGTACAAGCCCTTTGACGTCATTCATTGCATACATGTATGAAAAGTAGCGCAGAATTAAAACTTTTCACAACACGTCGAATAATACTTCAAAATATCTTTCATAGAAAATCATAGTAAAAAGGCTAAGTCTCTTGTAGCCATTTTAGACACACGAATATCTTGGGTCACGACCCAAAGTTATGTCCTCGAATTAATTGAGGACATACCACAACTTTGCTTGAATGAATGTTAATATCCAAGCTTCACTTCAACGACTCCTCTCAATTGCCACCTATACCTTTAGATATAGGACAAAATATATGGAACTAGTACATTAGTATGCACTAAGTATGGTGATATGCAATTAAAATTATGCTAAAAGGACATTTGTATAAACATGCTCCTTTTTTAAGAAAATATTATATCATAAGTATAAGAAACCACTTCAAGTCATCATAAACACATATAAGACATATTCCAAGTAACCCACAATATAGCATCAATATCACTTAAAACATATAAGTATTAGACCCTCCTACCAAAGGTCCTCCTAAGGCTCACTTGAGTGAGACATGAAGCGGCCGCCCATATAACCCCTTCACACACACCTAAGTGATCCTCAAGGTTTTCTAAGATAAGATTATTCACTTTATTCAATTAAACCCATTACTTAAAGTTACTCTAAGACTCACCTAAGTAAGATATGAAGAGACCGCCCATACACCCTCTTCAAGCCTACCTAAGTAATACTTAAAGCTACTCTAGATAAGTACCTTTTCATTTACATGCATTTAACTTAAGTCACTATATTCATTAATCCATTTAAGAGACATCCAACAATCAAGGACTTCCACATAATGGTCTTGGAGAAGACCTAGGGAACCTACACACTAGCATCTTGAAATCCTACTCGTGTCATGTCTAGATAGTGTATCATTCCACTACCTAAACATTGTGAACTTATCCAACACTAGAATGTATCCCACATGATGAGAATAGGCATTAACCGACATAGACCATACTAGCTAGGCATGGAATCCAGAGTCTATCTAACTCCGATGGAGGGTGTTTAACTTGCCAAGGGTAGAACTAGGACACATCCCATTAGGCACATGGTTAAGAAATATCAAGGGTTTCTTTGTACTCTAGTCTCAACTTAAGTAGAGTCACTCCTTAAGCATAAATCGGTGCTAGCCTTAGTTCTCATATAGTAATTCAATCACAAGGGCGTATGAAGAGGTACCATATAGAATTCATAACCAAATCATAATACACCTTACCAAAGATGGGTCCACTGGGGTTGCCACACAGTGGTTACTAGGATAGCTTCATGACTTTCCTAAAGATGGTTTCATGTCGTTCTAGCCAACCTACCCCTAAGTCCAATTCACACAAGAAGAATACCATTACGACTTTCAACTTCAAGGATATCATAACCTTCTATCTAGTTTGAAGGTTCCACATTAATGACCCTCTTAACTATGTTCAAGGTCATATTTCCAATCATACATACACATACATGACAAAGGTGCTTTAGCCTACTAAGTCAAGATTCATATTCATATTCTTTATGTATCAAGCATAGGGACATAGGTCTACCAAAACAAGACACACTTATCATCACATTATCACATGTATAATCACATTCAAGCAACACATAGGGTCAACTAGGTATACTACAAGTCACCATACTCATTCCTATAGAAACATCAGCATAACTCATCATAAGACTCATATAGTCAACTAGGAAGATTCACACTTCAACATCAAGTAGACACACATTAAGACATCTCCATAGTCTACTATAGACACATATCATCAATTAGAAGAACTCATGCTTTGACTTCACATATACACACAATTCATATAGACTTTCACAATGATCACATATCCAAGTTATAACATGATAACATCATAATTCATAAAGTAATGCCGACAAGGCCACATTCTTCACAATTATAGCACATAAGCACCGCCACCATAAGTGGACCATACCAAACATCACAATTGAAATACCTATACTACACAATATAGAAGAGGTTAGGTCAACATGCCACCATTAATCCTTCCACAACAACTCCAATCCATAGTCAATTCAACCAATTCTATCCACAAAGGCTCTTACCAATAGCCATAATCACCAATTCAAACTAATAATCAAACTATACAAACATTCAACAAGATACAATATGAAATTAATCAAATTAGGACAACCTATATACAATTCTAACATGCTTCTTACATAATTCAATAGCCCAAAGTAATCTACATAAGAAATCCATACAATAGAGACATGATCAAATCACCCATAATATAGCCAAAATAAGGATTTCATGATTTGCATGGGTTCATAGGAGTTTTGATCTAAAATCATTCAGTTAACATCAATTGAATCATAAATCATTTATTCAAATTGTTTTATGCAAGATCCCATGGCTAGATATCAAAATAAGAGAATTCATCTTTTGAGAAGTCTTAGAAAATACTTTGAAGTTTGGCTCCTTGAAGAAAGAGAGTTCAAGGATGAAACATCATACCTTGATTGATGAAAAACCACGAAAATGGTGAAGAATTGATGGAGAAATCAAGCTTCAAGCTCCAATGGAGTTCTAGAGGATTCTTCTTTGGGGTTTGGGTTTTGATTTGGAATAATGAACTTGACTTGGGTTCTAGACTTATAAAACCACTTAAAATACCCAAAAATCCCTTAAGTAACCGCCCAAACTATTTTTATAAAGCTAGGTGAATTACCTAAATTACCCCCAGCTTGGCCGAGACACCTGCAGAAAATCTGCAGCTGTCAATTGACGAATGCATCTACGGCTCATGGACCCACCAACGGACCGTCTGCAGGTCCGTGGTTTGGGTTAGAGACCCTTCATCAAGGGGGAAAAGCTCCCACACTAATTATGGGGCTACTCCCCCAAACGACGGGGCATAGACTGGACCACGTTCCGTCGATTGGCCACCGTTGGTGGAGACTACCTTGGGCAGTTTTGACCCACAAGTTGGGTCCTCCTCAAGGACCCTTAGGTGGTCCTTGGGAATTCATGCCCGGACGTTTCCAACCCAAATACACTTGTATAGATGTTAACCTCTCACATCAATTTGAACCAAAACGAACACGTAAAACATGCAAAGGCACACTAAAACACACAAGCGCGTCTCAAGGCAAAACTTTCGAAAGTCTTGGACGTTCATGGACGTTTGACCTCCAAACTCTTCCAAACTTTAAACACTGCCTCAAAACACAATTATAAACCATTTTAAGACTTTATAACCTCATGAAACACAAGGTAGGATCTATCTTCACCTAATTTGTATTAGAGGTGTTACAACTTAAGAGGTGTTACTTAGTGTAGGTAAGGGTATGAGAATTTACTTATACATTGCACAAGTACTGGATCTTGAGGAGGATTCTAGGGTGAGTTTTTTTATGTATATATGTTATGAATGAAATTCATGGTGTAGGTCTCATATGATATGTATGATATTGGTTTCACTTGGTATGTATGATATTGGTTTCACTTGATATACATGATGTTGGTCTAAATTAGTATGCATGGCATGGACTACACTTGTAATGATGATGTATGAGATAAAAGACAATGCTTGTGATCTCTTTGTTAGTTTACTTGGTGTATGTGGGGTTATGGGGCTTCACATACACATTGCTCTAGTAGACTTGGATTGAGGTTATGAGTAAGGTCTTGGGATGTATTGATGAATTGGACTCTAAATATGAAATGTTGACTATGAATCTATTGTGATGTCACTCTTGAATATGGATATGTCTTGTTGTTATGATATGGACTTGTATATGATTCTTGGAATGTGAATAAAGGCTTTTAAAGTGAACTTAGCATGCTTATAACAAAATGTCCATTTGTGCATGTCTTCAAATATTTTACTTGAATATGTTTCCATACTTAGTACATGTGGTTTGTACGAACTCATATCTCTCCTATTTTCTACATAAATGTAGGTTCAAGCCATTGAGGTGATTCAAGGCCATTTTCTCAAGAAACTTGGATTGTTTTTCAAGTTGGTGAGTCCTCAAGTTCGAGGACAAAACCCTATGATTCTTGCTTTAATTGTTTTGCTTATATTGAAAGGCATTGTTCTACTTCTCCTATTTCAAGGACTATGTTGTATTCACTTTATGAGACTTGTAACGATGTAAGGGATAAGTCCCAATTATCATACTCTTATGTTTAGATGGCAATGTGAGACAAGTTGTTTCTATTTTTGATATATGAAGTGAAGTTGAACTTCAAATGAAAATTTTTAAGTTTTTTTTGCTTTTATTTATGCAATGATGAATGCTAAGGACTTATCTAAGACCTCTTCGAGGTCGACGGCGCTGGTTACTTCCAGGGGGTACCCTTGGGTCGTAACAGCAACACATACGAACCTTGAGAAATTGCTTAGATCACTAAACTTGACACTTTACTCATTGAAATCGACATTCCAGACTCAATGGAATAGTCAGATTTCTGAAAAGAAGTTATATTATAGAATTACCCTCCTGAACCACTCTTAAGGCTAAACTCAATTTCTCACTCAAACACCCAAATCTCAACCTAAGGCCTCGAAAACCTAACTAACCACCCTACTAGTTCAAACTCGACGTTTTGGACAGGAGAACTGACGAAATTCCAATCTGATGGTTGGAACTCAAAATGTTGACCGAAGTCAACACTATCGTGAATTCACAACTCAAGAGGGTCAAATTAAATGTTATAATCACACTTTGATTTAATTATGTCCTGTAGCAAACTATTTGTCAGTCACCTCTCTCCCTCAAACTCTCGCTCGCCACTAGCCCTCTCTCGCTCGATCTCTCGCTCGCCACTCTCCCTCTCTCGCTCCATCTCTCGCTCGCTCCCTCTCACTTTTATACAAACACAAGTGTATAATATGTGTTTCTGTTTGTATAAAGCGAGAAAAAAATTATATATATACATGTAAATTTCGTTCCCCTCTCTCCCCTTTCCCAGATCTGGCTCGCCTCTATCGCTTATACAAGCAGAAACAAAATGTATAAATTGCATTTCTGTTTGTATAAAGCGAGAGAAAATTGTACATACACTTGCAAATACATATATCTTCATCTTATACACTTATAATTATACAATACAAATATTCCCCTACCCAATTTTCTTTTGTCTTTCTCTCTTTCTCGTTTTATACATGCACAAATTATACAATTGATTTGTATATAACTACTTTCTTTTGTATATGTATAGTGAATTATACAGTTGATTTATTTGTATATGTATAGCGAATTATACATATTTTTGTTTGCTATGGAGCGCAATTATGCAAACTTTGTTATATCATACAAATATAAATTTTATGTTTGCTATATGTGAAAGTTGCTCTAATATATGGGCAGTGACACATCTAAGATTTTCATTCTAAGGGTTCAAAATGAAAATATTAAACATGTAAATAAGCGTACAAAACACAATTCCAAGGAAGTAATGTCGTATGCAGTAGTATATAGTTTATAGGTACAAAAAGTTAAAATTGTTACATAAAACTCTTTAATACGTTTGAATTTTTGTGGGTTCAAATCTACTATTTTGGAGTGTAAAAAGGAGAAAGATTGGTCTTTAAACTAAAGGATAATAAGCTAAAAAAAATATAATATTCACAATGGAGCTTGAACCCTAGACACTAATTTCAACTTAAAAAGAGACCTACAACTATACTACAACTTACTTCATATCATATATATAGTGTAATTTTTTATGAAAATCTTTAATACGTTTGAATTTTTGTGGGTTCAAATCTGCTATTTTGGAGTGTAAAAAGCAGTGACTGAGCCAGAAATTTAACAAAAGGTGTCCAGAAATAACAACTTGTTATGTTAAGGATGTCCAAAATATGTTATTTGATCATTTTGTATATTATTTTACTTATATATATGATATATATTTTTCGACGAAGGATGTCCAATTGAATACCCTTACCACTATGTGGTACGCCACTGGTAAAAAGGTGAAAGATTGGTCTTGAAACTAAAAGGATAATAAGCTAAAACAAAATATAATATTCACAATGGAGCTTGAACCCTTGGACTCTAGGATCAACTTAAAAAGAATCCTACAACTATGGTACAACTTACTTCATATATATCGAAAGAGTTCGGTGACCCCGGAACCCATGTGGGGGGGTGGGGGTGGGGGTGGGGGTGGGGGATGAGAGAGGCACGTAGCATGTTGTAGAATGTATTTTACGTGACTTGTTTTATATTCTCCATTCTCCTGAAAACAAGAGAAGTTCCTCTTTTAGATATAATCCAAAAGAGGAGAAAATAACTGTTCCTTTTCTCCTCTACGCCCTTTGAATCTGCAAAAACAAAAACCTCAATTCCAAATTCAAGAACAGAGAGAGACCTATATGCGTCTCTCTTTGTTCTTTTTCCATAAAAAATGGCTGAAGTGAGGGGTCGTAAGAAGATATTATCCATCGATCTTTCCCTTTTTGCCCCCACTGATAACATTTTTTCACCTAAATCTACCAAATCTCCAAACAAATTTGAAGAACCTAATGGTGTTGTTGGCCTTGGTATTGTTGCAGCATTGTCCAATAATCAGAAAAGTAATAAACCTCCAATTCTGGTTATTTCGCCAAGACCAACTTCGACAACACCGATACCAATTTTGGGTAACAATAATTTTTATAATAAGATAAAGAAAAAACCTACTATTGAGGAAATGGAGATGTGTGAAGAGTATACTCGTGTAATTTCTCATGTTGGTACCAATTTGGTTAAGAAAATGGAATATTATGATGATCAATTTCTGGGAAATGGGTATCATAAAACTGGTATTGCTGCTGCCTCTGCTCCTCCTGATGCTTTTAGGGCCGCGGATTTCCTCAATATTTGCTCTTTATGCCATAAGCACCTTGAGGGGTTGGATATTTTCATTTACAGGTTCATTGCAACTCTTCATTTTGTGTTGTTTTTCTTATCATTGTTATGTATAATCTGTCATATTCTTGATTCTGTTATTTGAAAGGTTTTAACTGTGGATTTAGATTTCCATTTTATGAAATTTGTAATGCTCCAACACCATAGTTTTGTACTTTGACTATCTTTGAGAAACTAGTTTATTTTCAATGTTTTGGGGGTGGTTCAAATGGTTTAGCTGAGGATTTCCATTATGGAGATCTCAAGTTCGAAACCCCTTGCCTGCGCAACAAGGATTGACCTTTTGGGGGGCTTGTCTAGCATAGTTTACCTCTCCTATGTTGTTTGCGAGCTATTGCATATGAGCGGAATTTAGCATGTGCACATTCAAAGAGTAGCGGCTGTGGGTTATCGTTGTCATCAAAAGAAAGTAGCAGCTTTGTATTTAAGTCAACTTTAGAGCGTACAATGCTTTTATTTCCTTTTGTATGGTTTCAATTAAAATGAAAATTCATTTGATGATGTTTTTAACCGATGAAATCTCATTAGTACGAGTAGATCATCGTGAAGTAGTTTTCTTAACCAAATAAGAGAGAGTGTCCTAGAGTCTATCAGTAATGATGTCGATCATATTTGGTTGGTTACTCAATGTGGATAGCAGTTTTGCTTACTTTCAAAATGTAATTCATATTCTTTTATCTGTTCAGTTATAATTGCAGCAGTTAACGTAAAATCTGAATGAATGTTATTGTTGTGGTGGTGGTTGAGAACTATGGTCTGAGACTTATTCATTTAATTCATACTTCTAAAGTTTTAAATATAGCTGTCTGTGGACCACAAAATTGTGTTTGTTGGACCCTTCGGGATGGCCCAGTGGTTTGGGCTTGGGACTTCCATGTTGGAGGTCTCAAGTTCGAAACCCCTTGCCAGCGAAAGCAATGGGTTTGCCTTCTGGGTCGAGCTTGCCACACCGGGCTTGCTTAGTGCGGGTTATTTCTCCTATGTGATTTGCGAGCTATCGCATAGGAGCGGCGGTTTTACCCTGTGCGCACCCAAAGGGTAGCGGCTACGGGTTTCCCTTGTCATCAAAAAACAAATTTTGTGTTTGTTGGCTCGTCTTTTCCTTAGAGAATTATGATTATCTTTTGACATTTACTTTCTTTTTTAATTTTCTAATATGAAGCATGTATTGCAAATGAGAACATGTTGATGCAAATCCATCTGTTCTTTATGCTGCGATCTACTGTCTACTCGAATCTGATTTGGAATTTGTGGATGTCCAAATTTTCTATCTGCTTAGTTCTATTGGTTGAGGAAAATGTTATTCCCATCTGGATTTAGAAGGTTTGCAAATGGAGATGTTCTAAGTCAGTTGGGTAGCAATGCTCTATCTTCATTTTATTGCAAATTGTTGATACGTTTATAGACCTAAGCAATAGATTCTCCTCGGAAAGAGGGAAGCCTTTAAAGGATCTACAGGTCACGTCAGGCTCAATTATCTTAGCACCGCACAATCAAATATTTTGTTTGCTGTCAGTGTGGCTAATCAGTTTCTCCAAATTCCACGCAATAGTCATGTCCGTGTAGGGTGCAGTAACCTTGAATGCTTAACTAGTAGTTTCTCCTCCTCCTTTTGCATTCTGTTTTTGTGTTATTAAGTGTTCTTGTTTTTATAATTATCATCTGACTTAGGCCTTTGGTATCTTGTTCCAACTTACACAGTAGTGGACTTGTGCTTCTCATATTTTACTTGTTTAACATGCATATCCTGAAGCAAGCGGAATAAATTCTTTGACAATTGTTGGATTAATACATTGTGCTTAATTTGTGCAGTTAGTTTTCTGTGTTTTAGTTGCTTGGAGTCTTCTCAAGTTAACTGCTGATGTTGGCTTATATGACTTTGTTATAGTAATCATGCATACGAACCAAGTCCATCCGGAGTTTAATATAAACCTGATTTCTTTAATTCACTTCCTTAGAAACATTGGCATTACTCAATTCTCTGTGGTGATTCTCAATTTTAATTTTCAGATTCATGAAGGACAAATTTCTTGATTTCAGAACTCATCATGAACTATAGTTTTTGTGTGGCTTGTGGCAGATATTGATATTTTTGCATTGTCCGTTTATATCTCCTATTTCTCTGCTTGTAATTTCAGTCATTCTTCTTACACACTTCTTCTTTTTGCTGCTATATTAAGTTTTCTAGTTGGAAATAATTCAGTATTTATTCATCAGTATATTATTGAAGTTAATGACCTAAGGCTTTAGGTAGGAAAGTACCAAATGGTTTTCATTTGTTTGTAAAATTTTGGCTGTTTCCTCCAGATATTGCAGTGTATCTTGTTGTATAAGCACTGTAGTGTGTGCTTTTGATTTGGAGAATTTTAGGTATAGAGTAGGACATATATATTTTGGAGGGAAAATAGATATTATCCCCGTCTTGTCAAGCTTGGGGAATGAAGTACAGGTTTACTAATATTTGATGCTCATGCAGAGGAGAGAAGGCGTTTTGTAGCTCAGAGTGCCGTTTGAAACAAATCTCAATCGATGAACATAAGGAGAAGTGTGGTTCTTTAGCCATGAAATCGCCCGAGTTCTCTGCCTCCCCTCGCTCTGGTACAATGCAGTTTTCTGGTGGTGTTGCTGTGGCATAAGTAAGTTGGTGATACAGGTCTGGGAAGTTAACTCAATGCATAAAAAGATCTAAATATGTTCAATTTTGAGTAATGGAATGTTGTTCTGCCTGCCAGAGGTTCTGAAGTTTTGTTAGAACCTATTAAGAGGGAGAGAGTTTCGTAGTTTGGTTAAACCCACCGAGAATAGACATCACAATTTTTATATCTAAAGACCACACACATATATTTAAATATATAACTTTATACAATTGAAATCTTTTTACATTTTCTATTCCAGTGAACTTGTTGAATATCTCATATAAAAGTGTTCTGCTAAACTTCTGCTGCAAAAGGTCAGTATTCGTTGATTTCTTCCCTAGGATTCGTACCTATGGAGTAGCTTACCTTTTGTTGGCCAGTTTGCTTGGTGTTTTGAGCAACCGATATTTGGTTAACGAGTGAAGCTGACACTCTTAGCCATTAATAGCCTGTTTAAACCAAGCAATGTTGGGAGTCCCTGTGATTCATACTTCATAACTGCAACAACTAGATTCATTATGTACAACAACCTGCTTGTTTGTCTGTGTTTGAGGTCAATCAGGTTGGTGTACATAATGTACACTAGGGGTGTCAAAAGTGAACCCAAACATAGGTAACCCGCCCAACCTGCCCAGAATTTTAAGGGTTGGGCTCAAGATAATTTGAATTGGGTTCATTCTCAACCCATTCAAGCTTAATTCTCAATTGAGCCCAATTCAATCTCCAATCTCAATCCGTTTTAAAACTTTTTACTAAGATATGTTCCTACATTGAAGGTATGAATTATTATCTACTTAACATCTTTTAGGATTTATCTATCCATTTGTTACTTTTTTAACAAAAAATTCTTGAGCGGGAATTCAAATTGTGATTATAAAAGTTAAATATCAATATGTTAAATTATTGAGATTAATCGGGTCAAATTGGGTGGGTCAAGATTCAACCCGTTTTAGCTCATCTGAGCCCAAAGTAAACTTGGGCGGGTCAAGATCCAACCCGATTTTTATTGAACCTATTTTAATATTTTCAATTTCAATCCAACCCGCCCATTTGACACCCCTAATGTACACATTTTGTATCAAGCACCATAAGCTGCTAAACTGAAGAGAAAAAAATATATAGAGTTTGACACAAATAACTTGTTGATTGAACAACATTAGTCTATTTTTCCAACAAAACATTCATAAATAACTGAAATAAAAGTACGATAACACGAAATGGATAAAAAAAATGCAACAAATTAAGACACATACTATGAAAAAAGCAACATGAAAAAACAATAATAGAACAACATAATTATTATATTCTCAATCGACATCTTTGGAATGTCCATTATCTCCAACATTGGTGTCATTGCCTTTTGTTGGTGCAGACTCTGTACCACTTCCATATCCTAATGAAGTCATAGTCTCAAACCACGAGTCATTGAATAAATCTCCCATTGGGCTTGTTGATACGGTGACATTTTCGTTGTTGGATGGAAGATTTAGAGGTTGTTTCAGTTGTTCCTTTCTTTCATTTATTTTAACCGCTTTAGCAGCACAAACCTTTAACAAACCTTTCATTTATCTTGCATAAAGTTCATTAATACTCTTTTCCTCCACTAGTTGGTTGAAGAGGAGTTCCATTTCCTTCTCCTCATTCATTTTCTCTAATTTGCTAATTTCTTTTTCTTTCTTTTTCGCTTTCTTTTGAAGATAGGTTTCATGTTTGACAATACTTTTAATCCTATCATTCGCTTCACAACTTAAATACCTTGTTAAGACATCCTGAGCCAGACTTGCAGATTTCCAAGCAATGGGTTGGATACTCCCTGGCTTAAAAATAATTATAGTGACTTCTATATCACACAGAATAGAGAGTTCTTCTGCTTTCTTAAACAAACTTGTTACTCTTCTATCTAAGATGGAGTTCCTCGCGTTTTCACTATAATTCCTAGTATCCTTAAGCCTTTTTGTAGTCATATTTGATACTCAAACATAAATAAACACTTTCTTTTGGTATATAACTTGAAGAGGCGTCTGGCTTTTATAATGTCAAACAACAATTGTTAATGTAGATAAATTAAGAAATATCATAAATTGGGTCCAATTTAAGCAAATTGTTTAGTGTAATATATGATTTTAAAGAAATTGTTTACTTTTCTTCTAAAAAAGTTTTAATTGCTAAAATTTTGACAGGTCATATTTCATGATTATTTTTGGAGACCGAATGCGCAATATTTACATTGTGACATGGGCATATTTGATAGAAAAGTATAATGGAAAATATGTTTTACAAAGGGAAAAGGCTCTATGCCATTAAACTTTCAGAAAAGATTCATTTATGTCACCAATTAAAAGTTTAGTTCATTTATGTCATTACCGTTAAAGAAAAGGCTCATTTATGCCATTATTTTTTAATGGTGGTTTTGCAAAACCATTTTTGACATGTGGTGAATTATAATTCGGCCATGTCACCAATTTTTTTAATTAAAAAATCAAAAAAAAAACAATTTTTATTTAGAATTTTGATTTTTTTACTAACTAAATTGATGACGTTGCCAATTATAATTCGACCACGTCATCAATTTATTTAATAAAAAAAATAATTCAATTTTTTTCAGAATTATGATTCTTTTTATTAAAAAAATTAATGACGTGGCCGAATTATAATTGGCCACGTGTCAAAAATGGTTTTGCAAAATCATTGATAAAAAATAATAGCATGAATGAGCCTATTCTATAACGGTAATGGCATAAATAAGCCAAACTTTTAACTGATGGCATAAATGAGTCTTTTCTGAAAGTTCGATGGCATATTTGTGCCTTTTCCCTTTTACAAAAATGTTAGTATATCCTTTAAATGTTAAAATTGAGGAAAGATCAAAATAGTCCCTCATCTTTGGGTTAAGGCTCAAAGTGATCCTTGAGTTTTTACATGGAGCACTGATAGTCCCTTATAGTTGCAATATTGGCGCACTTTTGATCCTCCCCTAAAATTTTGCCTATTTTTTAACATTAATTTTGTCCAAAATTTTACATAAGGAATGTTCAATCGTCTTTTTTTATATATAATAGAAATAATAACTCTATCTGAGAGAAAGTGATAAGAAAAACACCTTGTTATGTTCGCTAGAAATATTACTGCAGCTAAACTAAAAACATCTTAACATATGATCACTTTGCAGGAAAAGAAAAAATTATACTATTGCACGTGAAATTATCGTGATAAACCTCTCGACTTTACCTGCAATACGATTTCTACTAAACAAAGCAAAGTGTTTGTCTTCTCACATTCTTTCATATAGAGTTGTTATTTCTACTAAATATATAAAATGACGATTGAACATCCCATACATAGGTTATGGATAAAATCAATGCTAAAAAATAGGTAAAATTTTAAAAGAGGATCAAAAGTGCACCAATATTGCAAATATGAGAGACTATTAGTGATTCATGTAAAAATTTAAGGACCACTTTGAGCCTTAACCCAAAGAAGAGGGACTATTTTGATCCTTTCCTCAATAAAATTCACTTTTCAGGTTGTTAGAGTTCATTTCCCAGGTTCACAGGATGTTAGTTTTCTAAGGATATACTAACATCTTTTGTATTAAAACATATTTTGCCTTAGATCTTTTCTACCAAATATGCCCATGTGACAAGTTAAGTATTGTGTTTTCGGTCTCCAAAAATAATCATGGAATATGACCTGTCAAATTTTTAGCAATTTTCAACTTTTTTTATAAAAAAAAAAAAGTAAAACAATTTTCTTAAAAAAGGATTACACTAATCAATTTATTTAAAATTTGGACCACAACTTATGATATTTCTTAATTTGGCTACATTAAAATTTCTAGTTTGGCATCTATAAATGTCACGATCCGAAACTATCCCCTGGTCATAATACAGTTCTTAGAATCACAAGCGACTCCAAGCTGACTCTTAATACTAGCATAGTGATGAGCAACTAAATATGAACATGTAAAAAAAAATGAAAACGACGGAGCGAAAGCATTAATTTTTGGCCTAGTGGCATTTATCCAACCATAGACGAACATGATAATAACGTCATAAGTTCCTTTTCCACACCTGTGGAATCAAAGAGAACAAACAAGAGTATGGTACATATAAACACAAAACAAGCTCATGATTGTTTTGAGAAAATTTAGCAATGTCAATAACGTTAACAAATATAGTCAGAAAATTGGGACATCTTTATGAGAAACTAATTAGCTTGGTAAAGAAGCTCTTTGTAGATGGGAGTAGTTAGTTATAGGAAGTAAAAACTATAATCCTTTAAAATAATCAAAAAGTACAACAAGAAAGTTATGATTTCATGTCATGCAATGACACTTAATTGTCACATCTCATGCTATAGCATATGTAAGCCATAGTACATCTGCTAATTATTTACAACAGAAAAATATTACTTTGAATAAATGAAGAACTAGGGACTGAGACTACACAGCACTGATCTACTTCACAGGTAGAGAGAATTTGCAAACATTATCCCTCGCCGAATGCTGTCACTTGCTGCACCAAATTTGTTCTCTAAATCTACTTCTCCCACAGCATGTGCAGCAGCTTTCAACTGTAAATTACCAACATAAAAACATGTGGAATAGCTGTTTTGTATAAAGGAAAGGAAACTCATATTTTTTTTTTAAAAAGCAGTATATTATCACAAAAGGAACTACAGGTACCATTGACGTACTTGTTTACCACAGCAGCTCATTCAACAAACAAGTATAACTAAAAGAATATTAACTCTTATGGAAGTGTTCTCCTGATGCACCAAGAGGATATCGATGAATATTGATAGTCTATAGCCGACAATTTCAGCCCATATTTATAAAGCTAGTCCATTTAATCTACATTTTAATGAGTTGGATTATGGATAAGATATCGGTATCCATAGATACCCAATAGCTGAGCCATTCATCACAACCTGATGATTACTGATGTTCAACCTGATGATTACTGATGATGTTCATCAGTTAAAATGGGACGGAGGGAATATTATTCAAAACAGGAGGAGGTACCTAACTATTGCTAATTGCTTAAATTGAAGAATGAGCTTGGTTTTTCAGGTTATAATACTTTCCTCCATCCCAGTTTAGGGGTCACAATTCAGATTTCAATTGTCAAACTTCTTAATCTATTTATCGTAAGGATATAGAATTCTTAAAAAATTTAAAATAAAATTCACATATCTGAAAAGTACATAAAAAGTACTACAAATCACAATGATCATTAGTTAAAAGCATTTAAAATGCATACAAAAAATATAGTTAAAAGCTCATTTGACTCAAAATTCAAACACCACTACATAAATAGAGACAAAATTGAAGCTTGTTGTATGAGTTTAAGTTGGGCATACCTAGTATATATAGTGTAATTTCAATTTGTCATAATATCTAATCAACTTCATATTAAAATTTAAAAGTTCATACTGTAGTAGATCGAGTTAACCTATTACTTCCGGTAAAAACTATTTATATATTATGTGGATTGTTTTTATTTAAATGATATGTGCTACTATAATAAGTATTGAGTCGATAACTTAGAAAAGATAACCGGGTTATTTGGGATGACCCCGCCTAGATTAGGATTTGTGGAAAAATTAAGTTAACAATCGATACTTATAATCTCAACAGAATAATATTCATGAATAATTAAATATATTATTTTTACTTGGAATATGCATGAGCTATGTAGCTGTGATATTCAGAGACAAAGGCTATAGAACTGTTTACTTATAGTAATAGTTTTCTTCTAAACACAAAAAGGAGTTGGAAGAAGTTGTTCTGAGAGGAACAACTGAGCGCTAAAAAGAGAATAAAGTGGATTAAGATTATTTCACTCAATCCATATCTTAGCCAATCCAATTGTTACCAATATTTATATGGGTGGACTGAAATTCAAACAGATCCAATTCGCTCATTTAGCCCACTAACTGATACTTAAATATCTCGAATTATTCATAAACTCAACAGAAGTTCTCATGATTTTACCTGGTTTAAAAATTCATCAAGCCTTCTAGCCAGCCGTGTGATGCTACCTTCAAAGATATCTGTCATTTGTATAACCTCCGCAAAAGATGCACCCTAAGGGAAAGCAATATGCAGATTAACAACTATTAGAGGATGATGAAATCTCCAGTTGTTTCTTTCGTTAGTTTTATATTGGGTAAGTGAAAGAACTCAGGTCAAATTCGGAGGACTCAACGTAAACCATTTTGTTTCTGTAAAAGTATTTCAGGTAATTGGCGACCTTATTCATTTTAAACAAAGACGGAACTCGAATGCAAAAAATGATGCCTTCGAGGATTGAATAGCTTAAACATCCGACACGTACTAAGACTGAAGGTTGCTTCCATGTATATGATAAACTAGCATGATTACCATTTCCTTCTGACTGGTTTTCCTCGCCAACAGTATCAGACAACCTATTAGCTATTTGGGAGGGAGGGATGATGATAATCACAGGAAAAAAGTATTTCTTTTGTAGCAATTGAACATTCGCGAAAGTCTTCTACGTAAAACATGATCCTGAACCTTGATCAAAAAGATAAACAAAACAAGAATACCACAAGGAGTAACAGCATAACCACAACCAACAACATCCCATGTTTACTCGAGATACCCACTGGATATACTGGGAATGGTAACTATTCTGATGGGTATGGTAACTATTCTGATGGCACAGCACTAATCCCAGAAGTAATTGCAAGTAATATGGAGTTGAAAGGCAATGGTTGGGACGATTTTGTGGATCTTTGGGTAGTCTTTTTGGTGTAAATGGTTGCCATCCCCCCCCCCCCCCCCCTCCAAAATCTTCTAAAGGGATGCTTTACAACAACAAAGAAAGAGGGAGACCTTGAAAGGCAATGGTGCAGCAAGATGATGTCTTATTTATATCTAGTCTTCATTGAATGGAAGAGAATGCCAAACAGGCTTTATCTCTAACCGCCTAGAGAGCTTGACTTGCAGAATGATGTTAACACTTCACAACATTCAACAAGACAAATCTACAATACTCGTGCTAGGAAGGAAACATGAATCATTGTGGGTTATCAACATGAAATACAACTAATTTACTCACCATTGACCAACAGTAAATAACATCCATCAAGAATGGTTGAACTGATGCCACCACATATTCATCAACATCTATTTCCAGCTTGCATTCATGTTGTATCTGAAAAGTTGTTGGTGTTATCCATGCTTCTGAAATGTAAATAAAGAAGGTCATATTCATCTTTCAACTCACCTCTGCTATTCTTCTTGCACTATCTTGTAACTGTTGCAATGGTTTTTCAAGCTCATCTCTTAATTGTATTTTTTCCTCTGATCTATCACCTGGGATAAAGCAGCTTGCCAGAGCCGCAACTTGATGATGATTAAGATCATTGAATGTACCTGTCACAAAATTTATTAACGATATCAGATATAACTACCCACTCTTTTTGCACCACCATTCCACAAGATTTTTCCAAAGTCTGGCCATGTCCTACTGGAAATTAAACAACATTGAAAGAGCCTGATTGCCTAAGGAGAAGCAACAGTAACCAGAGTATTCTAAAATCGAGTTAGCAAAAGTATGTAGGGATGACAATGATCTATACTATAAGGCTATAAAGAAATAAAAGAGAAGAATAAAACACATTTTTTGTTTGGCGTCAGCAGGTATGCAAGTTTAAGTTTCAGAGCAACCAACCATAATTGTATATATCTTTTCAATATGATCCAAGAGACTTGAGTAAAATCATTTCATTTTTATCTTCAGAGTTCTATCAAGTTTAAGACCATGCAATACACCAGAACTGTATATAAATCTCTAAAATGCAATAACACTCTGTTTAATTTGATCTAGTTTCCATTTCAAGCTTCAATGTTCAAAAAAAATAGCATGTCTCTCATATTTTAAATAAAAGCAATTTGTTTCCACATGAACAAAGAAGTTAGTATTGCACACAGTTTTCAAACAGCAATTACATTACCATTAAACATCAATTCAGTTACGAGAAGTTCGTCTCCAGTTTCTATCAAGCAGGCTGCCTGCCCCTTCAACTGCACAACACCGTCAGCGTCAATGTGACCCAGCTTTTTGAGGACTCGGGAGCGGTTCCTAAGTTCATCCCGAAATTTTTGAAGCTGAAAATTTGCCAAATTTAGTTATAAGTAAATAAAATAGCAAAAATCCTGTTATAATTGTTAAATACTCCAAGGATCAGTTACTTGGAAATTCAAGACGTAGGAAAAGTCTCAAAACCAAATCTTAATAAGATGGATAAGCAAAACAGAAAACAATGATTATTAAATACACTAACCAAAGAAGAATGAATGTTAATGATTGTGTGCCATGAGATATATAATGCAGTATTTTAGATGAAAAGAACTTAAACCTAGCACATCTAAGAGATCAATGAAGAGAGAAAAACAAATAAAAGGGAAAAAGAAAAAAACTGTGTCAACAAGCAAGCAACATAGGAAATCTACCTGTGATTCACGCATTTTTGACTTGAGCTGTTGAATCTCATGGTTCACTTCAGCCTTCCTCTGGAAACTCCTAAGCTGATGTTCATTTTGTGACTGACCCACATGTGTTCAACAGCAAATGGTAAAAGTAGTGACAATAAGTAAACCATCATCCATGTAGGAAAATGGCAAAAGCCTCTAATTGAACTCCTCACTGAATAAACAGATCATTCAAAACCAAACTTCTTGTCAAACCTTACGCAGTTGATGAGAAAAGAACTTCTTCTCAAGTTCTTCAATCTGGTTCACCATATTAACAACTTCAGGATCTTCAATGCCCATGTCCTACAAATTTAAAAATTAGGAAAAGCAACAAACCCTTGTGTCTTTTTTTGGTCAAATAATCAAATCATATTAGAAAAGCATCAAGAAGATGCAAGGTGACAAGAGAGCAAAAGAAGTTGCTTCAAACAAAACATGAAGCAAACTTAACTGTAGAACGGACAAAAAAGTTCCCTGAATATTCTACTAAGCTAAAGAAAGGGAGGCTAACAAAATCCAAAAAGTTATCCACATTGTTTACAGGGAAAGAAAGTGTCAATTGAATAAACATTCCAAATGTTAAAGAATGACAAAAGTCCCACATCGGTGGTTAATGAGATGGGTGGACTCCTTATAAGGCTTGGGCGATCCTCCTCCCTTTGAGCTAGCTTTTGGGGTGTGAGTTAGGTCTAAGACCTAATTTCACATGGTATCAGAGCAGGGCCCGTCTCACTCGATGTTGGGCCCCCAAAATCAAAATTGCCCACGCACCAGATGCTAAGCATTGGGCGTGAGGTGGTGTTAAAGAATGACAAAAGTCTCACATCGGTGGTTAATGAGATGGATGGACTCCTTATAAGGCTTGGGCAAATCCTCCTCCCTTTGAGCTAAGATTTTGGGGTATGAGTTAGGCCTAAGACCTAATTTCACACCAAACATCTAGCCTTGGGGGTGCTAATAGCAACAAACCCTTGTCTTGACTAGTCGCCTTAAGTTGAAGAATAAACAATAGTAAAAAGATAAAATAAACAGACTATTACTTCTGGTGAACCTATACTTATGTGACATGTAAAATGAATATAATACAGAATTTTGACCCATATAACAGAAGAACTGTTACTCAGCAACATATAATAGTCAAATTGTATATTTTTGCTTTGCTTATAGTGTAGGATGGAACATGTAAATTAGGCTGAAACAATTCTACAAACATTATAATCCCTACAAGATTAGACAGGGCACACTTCTGTTGTTTGTTCTTTTTGCTACATTGTACAGTCCCAATAGCGCATCCATTGTGCTGTTATAATTTATAAAATTATTTTACCTTCTAAAAAGATATTCCTATTAGCTACCCTCATTTCCAGCTTCTGACCTGCAGTTTTTGCATACACATCACAAGCAATGTTCCTGACACATACTCTAGTCAGATAAATATTCCCCCAGGCAAGGGAACATGGCTATTTAATATGGCAATCTGCTGCCAACATTAGGCCTAAGGTTTCTGCTATTCATGCTAACGGAAACATGGCTATTCATGCTTACTTGACAACCATTGTTTATGATCAATGACCTGATACTTTTTAAAATGGCAAATTTCAAATTCAGAGAAGAAAAAAAAACAGTAAGTTAAAAAAAATACCTTTACAGGGTTGAGCTTTGGGAGGCCTTCAGGGAACCGTTTTTCAAGCTCCTTTACTGCAAGAAAAATACTCTGTCTTGCTTCCAAAGGCCGAAGATCAGAAGGAACAGATATTCTAAGCTTGCTGAGAGAAGAAATTAAGGGTAACTGAACAGGAACCTACAAATATTAATGGTGTGTCCCAGAAACAGCCATTTAGACTCAAAAATACAACTAATGCTCATAACCTAATTCACTTGTGTGCAATGAATTGAGTGTTGGAAAATACAACACAGCAGTATAAGATACTCACAACATGCATTTCACACTTTTCCCCGGGACGAGGAGGGCATGGTTTTGGTCGAGAACCATTTTCACTGGAACCCAGAGAGCAGTGAAGTAATGTATCCACAATATAGCCAGCAGCACATGAAGCAGAGAGGGTAGCAGGCAAAGAACCCAATGCTGCTGGAGGCTTCTTCACCACATTGACTACAACACCCCAACCCCAATCCTTTCCACCTTCGCGTACCTTAACCTGCCATTAATTATGCTCAGTTTATATGCAAAAAAATAAACATGAACCCTCTAATGGAGTTGTCGAAAAAAGGTATTAAGTGAGTGAATTTCCAATCAACACAGGCAGCAAAACACAAAAATATACCATAGAAGTAACTTTAGCCTGGATAGTTACCATTCATGTGGTACACCATCTGTACTATGTTGGGAATGAACGCAAATTAGCAGCAATGACATTTCCTAGGGAAAAATGAACTCCTCTATCATTTATGCAGTTTCTTTTCTCAGTATTAGTGTATGACTCAGACATAATCAAATATACAGGATCTGGAAATTCAAATTTGATCCATCATTTAAAAGCTACAAATTTTAAGCCTTATCAACACATAAGATGTTCTAAACTTCTACATTACCCTCCGCATGTCCCAACTCATGTTCAAACAGGTAAAAGGAGCTGCAAGCCTGCAACTAAACCTATCTACCAAACTGTCAGTTTTGCTGAATGTCTCTCAAAGTGAGAGTCTTTCCATTATATAGAGAATAAATATTACAAATCCCTAAAGATCCGTCATTCCTATCCCTAAAGATCAGCTATTCTATCTCTACAAATTTGCTATTCAATCCCTCCAAATCCGCTATTCTATCACAATATTTATTCATTTGATTCTACAACAAATCTATATGATCATGCTAATTTATATCACTATCTAATTACATTAATATATACAATTATTTAGATTTTCATCATGCTAACATCCCCCCTCAAATTGATGACGGTGGATCAAGAAGCATCAATTTGCCTACTAGAAATTGATGGCGTTGTCGTGCCATAGATTTTGTAAACGCATCAGCTATTCGAAAATCACTGGACACGTGGAAGAGTAACTCCTTTATCTACAGCTTCTCGTATATAATGACAATCTACTTCGATGTGTTTGGTCCTCTCGTGAAAAACTGGATTAGTAGCAATCTGAATAGCACTTGTATTATCAACATGGAGAGGAGTAGGATGAGATTGAGGAAATCCAATCTCAGCAAGTAATCCACGAAACCATACAACCTCGGAGCAAGCAGTAGACATGGATCGATATTCAGCCTCTGTTGAAGATTTTGACACACGATCTTGCTTTCTACTCTTCCACGATATCAATGACTCCCCAAGAAACATGCACCAACCAGTGACTGAACGACGAGTATCAGGACATCCCGCCCAGTCAGAATCACTAAAAGCATTAAGACGAATAGGAGAACCACTTGGAAAGAACAATCCACGAGTAGATGTTCCTAGAAGATACCGAATGATGCGACGAACAACCACCAAGTGGAGATGACGGGGAGCTTGCATAAATTGGCTAACTTGTTGCACTGCAAAAGAGATATCAGGCCGAGTAATAGTAAGGTAATTTAGACTCCCAACTAATTGTCGAAACATAGTTGGATCAGGAAGAAGATCGCCTTCCTCACGACGATACTTCACATTCAATTCCAATGGAGTATCTACGGAGGAGGAATCTTGAAGACCAGCCAAAGAAATCAGATCCTGAGTATATTTGTGTTGGTTTAGAAACACACCTGAAGCAACATTATGAACTTCCAAACCCAAAAAATATGTAAGAGTACCAAGATCTTTCATATGAAAAGAATCTTTAAGCTGCTGTTGGAGGCTAGTGATTAGTGAAGAATCAGTTCCTGTGATGATAATGTCATCTACATACACCAAAAGACGAACACAACCTGTAGATGTTTTCCGAAGAAACAAAGACGAGTCATATTTGCTCTGCTCAAAAGAAAATTGTAGCAAAGTAGACCGGATCTTATCAAACCAAGCTCTTGGAGCTTGTTTTAATCCATACAAAGACCGCTTCAACTTGCATACATCTGATGTGGGTGATGAGAACAAACCAGGTGGAGGTTTCATATAAATCTCTTCTTTGAGATCACCATGGAGAAAAGCATTTTTGACATCCATTTGATAAAGAGACCAGTTTTGTGAAGCAGCAATGGCAATAATAGTTCGCACCGTAGTCATTTTTGTTACTGGTGCAAAAGTCTCCTCATAGTCCACCCCATACTATTGTCTGTTACCAAGAACAACCAATCGAGCTTTGTACCGATCAAGAGTTCCATCAGAATGAAGTTTAATTGAATAAACCCATTTACATCCAATAAGGCGGACATTTGAAGGACATGAAACAATGTCCCATGTGTCATTTTCTTTAAGAGCCAAAAGTTCCTCCTCTATTGCTTTTTCCCAACATTCAAGCTTAGAGGCTTGTGAGTAACCTGTTGGAATAGAGATGGTGGATAAAGTAGAAGGAAAACCATACCGTTTAGGAGTTTGAGACACTCTAGTAGATCGCCGAGGAGGCTCAAGAGGAGCAGGACTTGAAAAAGTCTCAGATTCTGGTTGTAGAGCAGTCTCAGGTGGCGGATCTGTTTCAGGATGGGGTAAAGTTGGCCGACGTCGTTCATACACAAATCTTGGTTTGAACCCTTAGAAGACAAAGACAGATCCTCAAAAAGTAGGAAGAAGAGGAGAAACAGAAGATGACTCAATATGAGTAGGAAAGAAATATTGATTCTCATAGAAAATAACATTCCTAGAAACACGAAATTTGTTAAAACTTAGATCATAACAAATAAATTCTTTCTGCGAAGTACTATAGCCCATAAAAGCACATTTAATAGACTGAACAGAGAGTTTATTGCGTTGAGAAGGAGAAAGGTGCACAAAACAAACACAACCAAATGTATGAAAACTATGATTGCTAGGATGCTTGTGAAAAAGACGATAATATGGAGACTCAAGGTTTAACACTTTAGATGGAAGTCTATTAATCAAATAGACAGCAGTAGACACAGTTTCAACCCAATATTTAGATGGAACAGAGGACTCAATCAATAAAGTACGAGTGACATCCAAAAGATGACGGTTTTTACGCTCAGCAACCCCATTTTGTTGTGGCGTGTATGGGCAAGAGCGTTGTGATACAATTCCTTTCTCAAGCAACAAATTATTGAATTCATGAGACATATATTCTCCACCAGAATCAGATCTTAATATTTTGATGCATGTGGGAAATTGAGTCTCAACATAAGCCAAAAACTTCTTGAATATGGAAAGCACTTCAGATTTAGATCGAAGAAAATACACTCATGTAAACCGACTATAGTCATCTATAAATGTCACAAAATACTTGAAATGAGCATGAGAAATTACTGGTGAAATTCCCCAAACATCACTATGAATGACATCAAAACACTTTGCAGCACGACTACCAAAATTAGGAAAAGGAAGAGTTTTACTTTTGCCTAATTTACAAGTAGAATAATCAAAGGAAGCAACTGAAAATTGATTTTATTTCCCAATAAACCAGAATTGGACAAGAGACAACACAATAGAATTTGGATGTCCTAGACGTTTATGCCAAACATCATTCTTAGTAGTGGTGGAAGCAAAAGCCAGAACAGGAGGAATAGAAAAGTGTATAGGAAACAATCTTCCAACTTTAGGCCCCTTCGCGATTATCGTCCCCGACACCTGATCCTGCACAAGGCAACCATTACGAGAAAAGTTCACATTATAATTGTTATCTACCAATTGGCCAACCGAAATAAGACTAGTGGAGAGCTTTGGTGATACAAAAACATTCTTGAAAGTTTCAGTAATATCCCCAACCTTGGTAATGGGTAAATTACTACCATTGGCAACCTGAATTTGTGTTGGACCATTATACTCACGGATGTTTTTGAGTTATATCAGTTGAGTTGGTCATATGATTGGAAGCGCCAGAATCAACAAGCCAAATAGATATTACCTCATTACCTTGTAGTCCCAAAGTTGAAAATGCTGACAAGGTCATTTGTTGTACCATTTGAGGAGTAATAACTTGTCCTATCGAAGATGAGCTATCTGTAGTGGAATCATTTATTCTAACTTGGAAAGCCTTTGTCCTACGGTTTTGAGGACGTGTGGGACACTCTTTGATAATTTGTCCTTGTTGTTTACAATAATTACAGAACTTGTTGCCACAATTGCGAGCAATATGACCATATTTCTTGCAACTGTAGCATTGAGTTCTAGCCATATCCACGCCCTTTCCTTTCCCTTGAGCTGCAAATGCAACAGTGACAACATTTCCTTGATGAGAAGCATTTTGTGTGACGAGACGCTGCTCCTCACGAAGTAATTCCCTAAAACAGACATCCACCGAGGGAGATGGATCACGACTCATCAAGTTGGAGCAAACACTTTCAAAGTCAGATCGTAATTTCATCAAAAATTGATCTCGCTTGCTTTGTTCATGAACTCCTTCAATGATGGAGAGAGATTCAGAAGGTATTTTAGCATAAACGATATCGGTAAATTCAGCCTATAAGTTCTGAAATCCAGAGAAATAATCTTGAATAGAGAGACCTCCTTGTGAATACATAGCAATTTCATGCTCTAACTGAAAGCGCATTGCGCTATGGTCTTGGTTGTAAACCTTTCGTAAATAATCCCACATGGCCTTTGTTGTCTTGTATGGCCTGAGATTAAGAACAATAAGAGGGTCAATTGACCCTAAAATCCATGTCATCACCCGAGCATCTTTAACCTTCCATTGACTGAGCTTTTTAGGATCGGTAGGAGTAGGATCGCTTCCATCTATATGTCCCCATAATTCTTTTTCGGTGACAAATAGTTGGAATTGAAATTCCCAGGCGGAGTAATTTTTTCCCGTGAAACGAACACGGAAGGACTCAAACTGATATGACGACATGTTTTTGACAAGCTAAGGAAGATAGAAATGCAATGATGCAAAATAACCAGAATGAAAAGAGACTAAGATTCCAAGATGCCTTAACTTCCAAGATACTTAGGACTAACTGTTGACTAAAAGTAAGCAGAACCAAAACTTCCAAAAAAAATTCTGGAAGGAACCACAGATGAAAGACACTAAGAATCAAAGCACTGAAAAAGGCTCTGATACCATGTCAGTTTTGCTGAATGCCTCTCAAAGTGAGAGTCTTTCCAGTATATATAGAGAGAATAAATATTACAAATCCCTAAAGATCCGTCATTCCTATCCCTAAAGATCAGCTATTCTATCTCTACAAATCTGCTATTCAATCCCTCCAAATCCGCTATTCTATCACAATATTTATTCATTTGATTCTACAACAAATCTATATGATCATGCTAATTTATATCACTATCTAATTACATTAATATATACAATTATTTAGATTTCCATCATGCTAACACATGTAAATATGGGTAAAAATCAAGAGAACTTGATTGATTAATAGCATACGCGAAGGGCTACTTATAGGAATCTTGAGCTACATAAATAAGTAGCCATTCGCTATGCCTAACAAGGAATGTATTCTATAATTAAATAGAGACTAGTACAGAATATCCTAAAGGTATCGCATAAAATATTCTTTTTCATACAAGGTGAGATTTTGTTGGGTATAATACTCTAGAATATTTCTGTAATGTAGTAACAAAAGGCAATGCAAGGTTCCTTCAGCTCATTTCCCATTGAAGAAGAGTCTATCCGTGCAGAAGGTTTAAGCTACAAATAGTAAGTAGCATAGTAACATATTTCATTCCAAATTTTATATAGATATGGCAGTATAGAAAATGCCATGTACACTTAAAAAGAGAGGGGAGGCACAGCAATGTCAAAAAGATATATTTCGAGAGACTAAACAAAGTTCAACCCATGAATGAATTACCTGACAAAGAAAAAGGAAGTCAACCAATCATAGATTGAGTCAAAAAGGGCTAAGTTACATGTCCTGGTTGAAACAGAACTGATAGAATAATAGAATAGATGCCTACAACCACTTACCAGCCTACCAGGAAGAAGAAAATACAGAACCCTTTCAGGCCTTGTTATTTCAGCCATCAATTTTTTCTCAAATTGGGCTATCTCAAGCCTTAGTTTATAATATCCTGCAACCTCAGCCTACAAATTGAACAGATGCAATTTTAGGATATACTGTATAAATAAATGTCATCGAAAAAAATGGAAAATAAACAATATACTTCTCCTGAGGCATCAAGCAATGCAGCTTCTTCTTCCAACTTGGAAACCCTCTTCCCGATGTCAGGTAAATCCTAACAAAGAGACAATATCACTGTCAATCATTTAATATAGAGTAGTGACATAGAAAAGGGTATTCTTCTCAGTATGAACCTTCTCATACTGAAACTGGTGAAATGAGTTTTTGATAACATGCTCGGCCGTAAATTGACCTTCAGTGCGGCTCAATAGATTCAAAATTGAGTAGTAAGTCAGCCTAAAGGAGCTGACCAATGGATCTGGTTTGCCCGAAACCATGTCCTTGAGGTTATCCATCTCCATCTGAAACAATCACACTGTATGTAAGTTAATCACTACCGAGCTAACACCATCAGATAAGACTGCACTAGGCATAGTAAAAAAAATGTCAAAAGCATAGGTGTACCAAGCAACACAAATTAACTGTGGCTGCAGTATGAAAAGAAGAAATGAATTGACTCCTGTGTTAGATATCCATATCTGTTTAGCTTTACTAGAAGCAAGCAATCTACAATATCGCAGTGTAGAGCAAATCAACAGAGGGATTTGACTTGCAGAAGAAATTTAATGGCTGGGAGCTTGAAAGGTTGACTCAATTCCTGAGGAGTTACATATTTTCCAGCTTCAGACCTTAGTATAAAATACTCTCTACTGGATTGGGAAAAGGGTGGAATATTTTTAGTAATATCAGCTTGTAGATTTGGTATCGAAAATGATTTAGAATTCTTCTCTTTTTTTCTTGATAATCAAAGAAAAGCCCAAAGAGCCAATGGTGCATTGTTCGAAACTCGGTAGGTAATTAGCCCACCTTTCTACCCTTCTCCACTTACATTTTGTAACAGGATTCGAAACAACGACTAGTGTTGTGCATCATGCATATTGCTCTTACAACTAGATCAAAGCCCCTTTTTAACAAGGTAAGAACCACTAGACCAAAGCCCCCCCCCCCCCCCGGGGGCAAATGATTTAGAAGAGTCTCTCTTTTTCTTTTATTTTATTTTTTAATTTTGATAGCGGGTGGCCCAGCTGTTTGGGATTGGGACTTCCATGTCGGAGGTCTCATGTTTGAAACCCCTTGCCAGCAGAAAGCAAGGGGTTTGCCTTCTAGGTCAAGTTCGTCGCACCGGGCTTGCCTAGTGCGGGTTACCTCTATTGTGTGGTTTGCGAGCTATTACATAGGAGCTAGGGTTTTAGCCTGTGCACACCCAAAGGATATCGGCTACAGGTTTTCCATTATATATATATATATATATATATAGGACTTGTATGAAGGAACAGTCGCTAGCGTAAAACACTAGTGGCGAAATATGAAGGAGTTTCCCATAACCATGGGTTTACACCAATATGCAGCATTCAGCTTGTATTTGTTTACCCTAATTATGGATGAGCTAATCAACAATACAAGATAAGATCTAATAGTGTATGCTATTTATCAATGATATTTTGGTAATTGATGAAACCAGTAATGTTGTCAACCAAAAGCTTGAACTATGAAGAAGCACAAAAAGAACAAGGGTTTTATGACAAGTTGTAAAACTGAATTATATGCACTGCAACTTTTTTCAACATAATAAAAGTGAAGTTGAGATGATATTAGACGGGATTGTAGAGTGTGTTTGGTATGTTTTCCAATTTTCTCATGTTTGGTTGAGACAAAATCTTGGAAAATGTTTTCCAAATCAACTCATTTTCCTCAAAATTAAGGAAAATGACTTCCCTTCAAAAATTAAGGAAAACATTTTCCAAACTCTCCTCCAATTTCAAATTACATTTTGGGGGGGGAAACGTCAATTTTAAAAAAATATTTTCAATTTCAAAATTTTATTTTTTCATACGATCCTTGACCCCCCCCCAACCGCCCCCCCACCGCCCAGCCCCCCCAACCCCACCCCCTCCCCAAAAAATTAATTTTGCTTTTTAAAAATTTTTCAACTTCAAATTTTTACTTTTAAACTCCTACCCCCCCTCCCCCCCCCCCCCCCCCGCCAGCCCACAACACACACACACACCCAACCCCCCAAAAAATTAATTTGTTTTTTAAAAATATTATCAACTTCAAATTTTTATTTTTTCACTCCTTACCCCCTCCCCCTGCCCCCATGCACTACCCCACCCCCACCCCCCCACCCCCACCTACCACCACCCAAAAAAAAAAAAAATTTATAAAATATTTTCAATTTCATAAATTATTTTTTACTCTAGTAAAAATAAAATATGTCTCTCAAAAATATTTTTCATTCATAAATCAAACACTAAAAATCATTTCTGGAAAATATTTTCTACTCACCAACCAAACATGAGAAAATAAGTTCAAAATCTACTTGTTTTCCAGGAAAACATTTTCTAGGAAAACATTTTCCATGGAAAACATTTTCCATGGAAAACATTTTCCTCCATACCAAACACACCCGTAGTGTCTAGATGTAGGCAATCTAGATATCTAGGTTCGTCTTTATAGGAGAATGGAACGATAGATTAAGATGTTACACATAGAATTAAAAGTGTATGACTGAAATGGATAATTGCTAAGGGAATGTTATGCAATAGAAGGAGGCCTACCTAAGTGAAAGGTAAATTCTCTTGAACAAACTAAGATCAACATGCTATATGAGATTGATTGTTAGGCTGCTAAAGTCCAACACATGCACAGGATCAGTATCGTAGAGATGTGCAGTCATACAAGATCAGTATCCCAAAAACTGCAAGTAGCACATTGAGGATAAAATGAAAGGTCTTTTGAGATTGTTTGATCATGTCCTACATCAACCACCGGATGTATCAATCTTTAGGTGTGATACCATGGTGAGCAAAGGTACTAAAAAGGGACAATGAAGACCTAAAGTCACATGGAAGAAAGTTATCGGAAAGCCCTACAATTTCTTGAAGTCCATGCAAATTTATAAAAAGATAGGGCACAACTGAAGAAAAAAATTTATATAAGTGATACGAATTACCTGGGAATATACTTAAATCATGTTAATATGTTTACGTTTAAGTCTTATACTTTCTAGGAGTCTTTTAATCCTATCAGAGATTTTTATAGGGATATAAAATATATGAGAACCTCTAGTACTTCTTTTTTTTCATTATTTTGTATAATTTAGTCCTGAGATGAATTTAATAGAGAAACATGGTCAACGAGTATACACATAGCCGACCCTAATTTGTTGCAGAGGCTTATTTCTTGTTGTTTAACAAGGATGATTTGGAACTCCTGAAAAAACTAAAAATGGCTTGTTTCAGCTGGTAAGTCTCCAATGAAATTGTATTGACATGAAGCAACCTGCAGAGCAGAGGTGGAACCTATGCAACAGATGTTATTGGAGAAAGGGAGGAGGAAGACATAGACACTTATTTATCCCTTGTACAGAGACTTCATCACTATTGGATCTGCTTTTCAGTATTTTTGACAGGACAAAATGCCAAAAACTACCAGAGAGCTGTTATAGTGCTGGATAAGGAAAGGTCTGAGCCCTACTATCAAGAAAATCTGGGATACAATTCTTGTGTGTGTCTGATGGAAGATCTGGCTAGGATGGAAAAATAGAGGTCATGAAGAAAAGGAGAAGCAATTTTTTACAGAATTCAAGATGCATTCTTATGTTTGCTTCCTGGTGTAGATTGGTCAACGTCCATGATGTGGATAGTATGTTCAATACTTTCCAAGAAAGGTAACATGTGTATTCAACAGCAACATGTTGGTACAGCTATCCAGTGGTAATATGTTCAATTTCATCGGTTAGTTATGTTGTACTCGCTTCGTTTCATTTATGTCTCTTAGTATGACTAGGCAAAAAGTTTAACAGAGTAACGCAGACAGGAGATTTGTGAATATTGTGGTCTTATACTAAAGATGTGCATAATGAACCAAAATAACTTTTGAATCTTGTGATCTTAAACATAACTTGTGGGAAGTTGGGATTAAAGAGTTGCTAAATCTGTAAAGTGGCCTTCTTTTCTAAATGAACTAAAAGGGGAAGTAAGACACGTAGCTTGAAACAGAGGAAGTACTAGTTATAAGTACGTGTTTCTTTTATATTGGTGTAAGAGTATCCTACACTGAAAGTTGTATTTTCCACATCGTCTGCACAACCTTTATGTTGTTTTCACTAACAAAATTACTTTTCTGATAAAAAAAACAAGACTGAAAACTTTATCAAAGAAACAGAAGAGACTGGCAAATCTCCGCGAGCACATGTAGAGTTTGAGCTTGTACTTTAATCTAAGCTTAATTATATGGAAACATGAAGTAAGATCTAGGTTTCAGTATAGTGGACTCCAGATCCCACAGAAAACTTCATGAACACTGCTATCATTGCAAAGTTTAAACAGAGGCAGCAACCATGCCGGCATGATTCCCCAAACCTCACTTGTGGGATTACAATGGGCATGTTTAAATAAAAACATACTCTTGACAATGCCTAGAACTCTGCAGAAGTTATGGCAAGCTGGAGAATGAGAAAGATGTATGCCAGGAGGAAAGAAGCATAAAAATTCTTTTGTATTTTTGGTGTAAAAAGGGATATTTTGTTGTAACTATCAGAAACGGATAATCTTTTAGTTGTATAGATAGTTGAATTCTGTAGAAGTGAGATGTAAAACCTCAGTTTGTAAAGTGACACTGACTATCTTGGTGTGAAATCAAATAATTGTAGAACAAAAGAAGCATACATTTTAAGAAGGGAGTAGCAGGTAGTAAAAAGGATGCTTGTTAAGCAGATAATACTATTATTAACTCACCTTCTCATCAATCATGATAATGCAAATACCACGCTCATCTTTGCCACGACGTCCTGCTCTTCCACTCATCTACATGAAAGAGAGACAAACTATATCAAAATCTGAAGACTAAATAATGCTAATGTTATGTTATATTTAAACTCACACTCACCTGTATATACTCACCAGATCCAATGTAACGATGAGCATCACCATCCCATTTTTTAACACTGGTAAAAACTACTGTTTTTGCAGGCATATTTAGTCCCATGGCAAACTGTTAAAATAAATATTTGGAGGGAAGACAAAAGGGAAAAGATTATCAACGAGTTATAATGATACATTCAACAAAAAGCTAATAAGATATGCAAAGTCACGGGCTTACCGTCTCCGTGGCAAAAAGGGCCTTTATTAGTCCTTCTTGGAAAAGAAGTTCCACAAGTTCCTTGATAACAGGAAGCAAACCAGAGTGGTGAACAGCAATCCCTCGCTGAAGCAGTGGCAACATTAATTCAATTGCTGGCAAGTTCCTATCTTCCTCGCTCAAACACGCCACTGCACTACGGAATACCTGCTCCACAGCTTCTTTTTCCTCTTCAGTATTAAAATCAAGTTTGGTCATACACATTGCATGTTTTTCACAATCTATTCTACTAAAACTGAATATAATGACAGGCTGAAACTTCCGTGCCATGATCATCTGAAACAATGAGAATAAACCACTTAAGTGATATTAAAGACAAGTATCACTCCATTTTAGCTAATCATTTGATAATACCTTGACAATTTTGTAGATGTCAGACACACCAGAAGCATTGCCACCTTTTCCACTTCTTCCACTAGCATTTGCATTGGAGCTCCCTGGCTTCTTCTTGGTGAAAGTTTCCCGTAATTTCAAGAAATTGTCTTCCCTAAACTGGTCATTGTCATCAACAACGAGATACAATCCAGAACCACCCTTAGGGAACGCATAATGCTGCAAAGGGGTGGGTCGAAAATCAGTGTAAACCACATGACATGGCTGCTTATGAATATTACAAATCCATTCAGCAAACTCCATAGGATTTGACATTGTTGCTGAAAGAAAAACCATCTTAATAGCTGGTGGCAAGAATATAATACTCTCTTCCCAAACAACCCCTCTCTCGCGATGTTTCATGTAATGTATTTCATCAAATATAACCCAAGCAACCTCTTTCAATACCTCAGAACCCCCATAAAGCATAGCTCTCAGAACTTCAGTCGTCATTACCAAACAAGTCGCATTTGGTGAAATTGAAACATCTCCAGTCAATAAACCCACATCAGAAAACTCCTCACTCAACTCCCTGTATTTCTGATTACTCAAAGCTTTCAAAGGTGAAGTATAGATTACCTTTTGCTTATCCCTAAAAGACATAGCAATTGCATACTCTGCAACAGCAGTTTTACCAGCAGAAGTATGTGCAGATACAAGAACTGATTCCTTTCGCTCCAAACACGCAACTGAGATTTCCTGAAATGGGTCAAGCTTAAATGGATAAATTTTCGCCATTTTACCATTATAAACAGGATTTGAAAGGGTTCCATGAAGTGATTCATCATTGCTTGAACCGTAAAAACTGGGAATTGCTACCTCGTGCAAGCAAGTTCTTGACCTTTTCGAAGCAGATTCTGCTTCATTCTCCTCCTCTAATCTCCGTTTCAATGTCGGAGACTCCACCATTTTCAACTCTGAAACCCTCCCCAAGCAGCCCTTCTTCCACAAAAGAAGGAAAAACACACAGTGGATTAGCAAATTGAGTCTCCCGAATACCAATTCGCATAGCCTCAAAGAGTTGAGATCTCTACTCTGGTCCTGAATTTCAGTATTTTTTTCTTTGCTGTATGTATGTAAGGGAAGAAAGTTATTTCTATTGTAAATTTGTAATTGAGATTCTTGTTTACCATCTTATTTTATTTTTGTAAAATTTGAAATTTAGGTAAGTGCATTTTAAACCTATGTATAAAAAAATATATATCTTTAATTTAATTTTTTTTTATTTTGTTGTAAAGAGAAATTGTATCATATGTTAATTAAAATTATTGTATCCGCCTCATTTGACTTAAAAATGAGGGATTTTAGGTATTTTAAAACTAATAGGGGATAAGGGTAATAAGTGAACTTTTTTTCTTTTTGTATCCGCCTCATTTTTTTCACATTTTTATATCCGCCTCATTTGACTTAAAAATGAGGGATCTTAGGTATTTTTAAAACTAATAGGGAATAAGGGTAATAAGTGAACTTAAGGGAGGGATTTTTGTCATATTTCCATTACTAAATGGGGTCATTAAGGCCAAGCAAACTAAAAAGAAACACAACAACAGAGAAATTTAAATATAATGAAAATATAATTAAAAAGTTGCGAAAAGCACAATTTGAAAACTACAACTAACAACAAGGTCAATATAACACAATCAATTTACAAGATTCACGACAGACGTCTACAATTCTCTAAAATGAAAAATCGCGAACACCTAATAAGGACAAGGACTCGACATATTCCTCAGCTACACCAAGCAAAAGAAGACTCTAAACTCAGTAATTCGGTAAAGAATGAGATGTATCAATCATCAGTTGAACTCGACCATAGACACGAGGATTAATCCGATCCTATCTATTACTTCATTTAATTTACTTTACCACAAATATGATAGTCTATTATTTGAGTTATTTTACCATAATAAAACGTAACTTTAGTTTGCAAGTAAACATCGATCAGATCCACAAAGAGTGAAGGAGACTAATCTAATGTGAAGATTTGTGATGATAGAGATGGTTAGTGGTGGTGACGGGTTATTATGGATAGAGTGATACTGAAGATTATCCACACAAAAATATCTCTGAATGATATTAAGACTCTATTCTAAATCTTAATTATTAAGACCTATTTAGACCTTTTCACATATTTAAATGAATATTTTATTTGGAACCAATTTTAAAGCGTTAGTCCAACTCATAGTGAGTAAATTAACCTTTTGAAAATTGTTGTATAGGCATGTTTGGTCATGCAATATGGTATCATGAGATGGTATCATGATATGGAATCATGAGATGAAATTAAAGTTTTGTTTGAACATGCGATATAAAAATTTGGTGTTGTATATTTTCTCATAAACATAAAAATCTCATAAGTTCTAAAATAATTAAAATAGCTCTAACTATTTATTCAATATTATCAAATAAATAAAAAATCATAAAATTGTATAATAAATTATTGTAAAGTTATTTATTCTCCACTTTAGTAATTTTATCAATATATTTGAGTAAAAATGAAACACCTTAGACGGGCTCTTCAAGATTTTATCACTAACAATCGTGAAGTGTGAGTTAAAGTGATTATATGTTGGTGAGAATAATAAATTTTATGTCGGTAAGAATAATAAATTTTAAAAGTAATGATGTGATTATAAATTTTATTTAAATATGAAATAAATGGTTAGTAGATATAAGTGTGGGTTGTTTTAACAAAATATAAACTTGTTGATCAATTTTTATATTAAAATAACTCAAATTATGATATGGTATTTCCATATGATTCAATATCATGGTTTTTGGAGAATATGGTATCACATCTCATGATACCATATCATGAGATGGAATCAGCGTAAAATCGCATGTCCAAATGCTGATTTCATCTCATGATACCATATCGTGATATGGTATCACATGGCCAAACGCCTACTTAGTTTTTCTATGTTAGTTAAATTCATACTTTAAAAAATAAAATAAAAAATAATATTATTTTTGTATTGATTCTGTGAAATAAAATATAAAAGAACATCTAATTTTAGTAATAAGAAGGGTAGTACTGAACAAAATGAAACTAGGGGGATTAATGATGAGTATACATATATACTCCTTAAAACGGTAGTACCTAGAAACATACTAATATTTTAGTTACTAGAAAACGTACTATTTATAGACTTTAATAAGGAAGGAATAGTCCAAACTTTTGGAGGATGAAAAGTGGAGCCTATCACATTTATCAACAATTTCATATATTATGAAAAGAAGTATGGTGTTGGTTGGAGAGTCTAAAATTGGGTGCCTCGCTATTCTTTGATTATATGCAATTACTGACCTAGTCATCACCAACTCAACTCTTTACTTAATTTGCACTTTTGGTGTACATAAATGAATACTAAATGTGGGAGGGGAGCTTATATAATTGTATCCCACTAAATTAAAAGTTTAAGGTGTGAAAAGCATATAATAATAACAATATTATTTGAACAAAGGTTCAAGCATAAAAAGGTTTTTTATTAGGTTATCCAAAATGTGATACCCTAAAACAAGAAAGTAGCAATCGGCTGAATGATTGAATGGATCCATATAAGTTAGGATGGAACTAAAGTTTTTAAAAAGAAATAAATCTTTTATATAAATAAGGATTGACCGGATCACCTAAAGTGTTAAAGCATTGTCATGAGAATCAACACTTACATCCTAATCAGAGATGCAATGCCCTGAGAAGTAGAGAAAGGTCCATGATTTGAAAATGATGGAGTTATCACTAAATTATTGAATCTCTTCAGACACCGATGAAACTTCCAGTGATGACTGACGGATGTCGATGTGGTGGATTGATAGCATGAGAAGCTGAGTATGATTCGATAAAGGATTTGGGTGAGGCAAAAAAAAAAAACTAAAAATACAATAATAAAATAAAATTAATGACCCAATCAATTGTTTTGAATTTTATAACTCTTTATTCTTATTTGAGATTTTTCTTAAGTTTATTTGATTATTTCACTTGTAGGTATAGGTGACATGGGTCCCAAGGATATCAGGAGTGGTTTGAAGCACTTGAACTAAAACTAGTGACCTTAAATTCACGAGAGTTGATTAGAGTAAACAATGAATTGATTTCCTGTGATAATTGTCCAACTACATTTCATCTAGCTTGCAGGAATGTGGCTAGTGGTTAAATGTAGTGAAGCATTGAGTTCTTTCAATGTATTAAAATGTTCACGATTCCCAAGCTTATATTGTTGCTTCTTACACTACTGATAATCGTGAACATCTTAATTCACCAAGAGAACTCAATGCTTCACTATATTTAATTCAAACTATGATTAAAGTCAATATTAGTTGTTTGGATGGTCACTCAACTTATGGTAAATGATAATCTTCGAGAGACTATGATTATCATTTAATCGTAAGTTGAGTGACCATCCAAACAACTAACTTTCAGTTTAATTATAATCTAATTCATGTAATCTTGTTATTAGAGAGGTGCATATATCACAGGGGAGCTTGTGGTGTTTGATTCAGACCATAAAAATAGTAATATGATGGACACCAAATCTCCAATGGTAATCATATATCACAGGGGAGCTTAGTGGAAGTGTAGTATGTTGTTAGAAAATGGTAATGATCTACTAGAATTACCATCTTGTGGATCCGAAACAACCAGACACATGGAATATTGTTTGCTTGAAGTTCGTAGTTTATGAACTAATACGAACTTCAAACAAACAATATTCCATGGTAATTCCAATAGATCATTACCATTTTCTTACAACAACCCATAAGTAAATTCCCTTTCTGATAACTTATTTGAGACTCGAACCTGAGACCTCTTCGTTAAACATGAAAGAGTACTTACTCGTTACCACTTTACCACAACCCTTATAGTGAGTTACTAATCAACTTAATTGTACTAAAATCAAACTCTAATTAGGCTACAAGATAATTTTTAATAAAATCCAATGAAAGTGAAACTTTTGATAACCAAGCGATATGATTCTTTTTTTATTTTAATGTAACATAAAAGAAATTCTATTATAAAAGTTGAATAATCACCCATGAATTTTTAAACTTGCTTCTATGTAATGTATTTATCAGTTTTACATAGGCTGAGCTAAATTAAAAAATTTCTTTAGCTCATTCATTAAATGTAGTTGACACTACTTTTGTTATATCTCAAAATAAAAATGGTTAAATGATGTATATCCTACCAAATGTGAATACTTAAATCTATAAAAGAAATTGAACCACTAGCTCATTACAAATTATTTTTAGTTTGTAGATTAAAAAATTAGATTTTATTTCATTTATTCGATGTTGAATTAATCACTTATTCTTAGTAATGAATTTTTTCGATCTAAGAAAAAAATTAAGTTTAAAAGACATATTGTTTGTCATTTTTTCTATTAAATCTGACACAACTACTAAAACAAGAATGATATTTAGAACATGAATCTTTTAAATAAAATAGAGTATTTGTAACAGATAGTCCATTAAAGTAATACAGAAGAAATGAACAATACATCATTAAATAAAGAGAAGATAGAACTTACAACAAGTTGACTTATTTTCAATTCTGAAGAATTGTTGAAAATGATTCATGCTTGAATTGAATTCCATCATCGTCATTGTCATCAACGTCCTCTTAAGTGTTTTGAATGTCTTTCATCTAAGCCGCAACAGGTTGAGTTGTGTGATTGAATGAGAGGGATTGTGGAAGTGTTATATGTATAAGAGCGACAAGCGACTAGGTTTTCTAAAACCTAGTACAAAGTTTTTAAAATCTAATTTTCTCACAATTAGAGGTGACAATTTTAGCCAATAACCGGTCCATCAAAGGTGGAAATTTTAGCCAATATTTGTAAATCGGTCCATCTAATTAATCCATATTTAAATGAATTGAATACTTATATTTTAGTTGGATAAATACGAGCTTCATTATATAATTAACCCATAAAATTTTGAACAAATATGAATAAAATATGGGTATCTAAGAAAAAACAGTTTTCATATCAATAAAAACAAACCAACTCATCCCTCATGTGCCCCTCTCGCATATTCACCCCAACGTGCTTACCTCCATCTACTCCAACCACCATACCATATCATACCATACCCCTCGGGGAAGGATCGAAACCTGGATTAGAGTCAATAGTTGGTGTCAGGATCGAGAATCAGGTCTTGGGTATGAAGTTGTGGTTAAGGATAAGAGTTAGGTCATAGGTCGGGATTTAGGGTAGGGGTCAGGATCTAGTGTTAGGTCATGGGGCGCATGTTTGTGGTTTGATATTGGGTTCTGATTTAGGGTCCTAGGTGGGGTATGGATCAATAGACGAATCGTGGGTCAATACCGGGATTCGGGAGTCAAATCTTAATATCTTAATTAGGATTAAGAGTCAAGTCTCAAATCGAGGTTCAAGACTCGAGTGAGGGTTGATAGTTGATGTAAAGGTAGGGTTCCAAGTCCCTGGTTAAGAATTTATTCTCGGGGTCAGGTATTTGGTCTCACATCCATAGTCGAGTCCTGAGTCAAATCTCATGTCTCGATTTGAGAGTTAATGTCACGCCTCAAAACCCATTAAGACGGACAGGCACTCGATGCCCTAAAGGCCCGAGAGAACCAACCTACAACCTGTTCTTACTGAGCATATACTATAACAATTGAGACAAGTTAACTTTGGATGCAGCGATACAAACCAACGTAAGTAGGTCCAAAAGTTATATACAAGACTTGGCCGTTTAGACCACAACTCCTTAAGACACAACTGAACCATGTACATATGTCTACAAAGCCTCTAAAAGATAGAAGACTAGAGTAGGTCGGGACAGACCCCGCCTTACCCTTAACTACGATACAATACCAAACGAATTTACCAAGGACTTAATAAAGCTCCGAATCAACTTGGAGCTCACCAAAAGTAGCAGAATTTCGAGTGCTCCTACTGAGGAGGTCTACTAGCTGGAGTACCTGAGCCTGCAGCATGAAATGCAGCGTCCCCAATACGGGACGTCAGTACGAAAAATGTACTGAATATGTAAGGCAAAAAGTATATGTAATACAAGGCACAAATGAAATCAAGTAGCAACATATGAGTGCATAGATTAGGAGAGAAGACCACCTTTGCTTACTCTTGTGGAATCAAGTAAGCTACATTCTTTTCTTTACCTTCTTTGTATGTTATAATCTTTGTTGGGCTTGTGATACAAGTGACCAGCTGATCAGTGGTAGAAGAGGATGACCCATGCTAGGCGTATTAACCCCTGGGATGCGGTCCTCATAATTACACAACTTGGGATCGGCCCATGCTAGGCTTTCGCCCCTGAGCTGCCACCCTTCTATACCAATAGGGATCGGCCCATGCTAGGCTTTCGCCCCTAAGCTGCCACCCTTAATTAAATAGATTTCTTCACTTAGATTCTTTAATCTTTGAGATTATTGTTAATCAGTTCATAACTCTTTTGAGATGTTATTTTGGATAATCGTAACATTTTGAGATGTTGATTTGGTGGTCATAATCATCTTGGAGACATGAAATTACGGAACAGTAGTGGAATACATGAAAACAATACTTTGAGGCAGTAACAATGACATAAGGAGCTATGAAACATCAACACCTTACTTTAAGACTTAATGGCACAATTGACTTCAATTGGCTTAGGAGAAGGATTCATCAAACTTTCTTTTGCAAATACCATTTCTATAACAGCACAAGGGGAAATTTACACAAGTATAGAGTAGTGAACATATAATGAAGTAGTTCCATGTACTTAGAATGGGGAAAGAAATATTGTTAGCTATTTGGAGATAGTACGCTGCCACCAATGCTTCTTTTCTAGAAATAGAACTTATATGAGAATCACTTCATTGATATTAATTGCAGGTGGCAGATTTCATGCCAAGGATATATAATCGAATAGCCTTACATACCTTATATTTTATGACCAATACCACTATCACGATTCAGCCTTCCTTATTGGGTGCTAATCTACAACATAAGTCATGATTAAGCTAACATCAACAGCTAATCACAATAAGGTTCTCCAAAACAGTAGCTAAAAATATTTGATGGAAATCAGGCCCATACAACCCTTACATAAATGGTGAACCACCACACCCTTCCTCCACACATTAATACAACTTCATACATCATCTTCCAAGATACTCAAACTGCCCTCAACAACAATATTCATAAGGCAGCCACTATCAATCTCAAATCTTTCAACATAATAGGAGAATATTGACTCAAAGATTTATCATCATCCATGAATTCTTGATAAATATATACAAAATTCTCCAATCCAAACATGATCAAAGAGAGGAAAACAAATGGGTTGAAGTCTTACCTTAATTCCTGGAAATTTATCCTCTAAACTTTTGTACTTCAAGAATTCAAACTCTCCTTCAAACTTCTTACTTGAAAATGAGACAGCACTCAAGAATCCCTAAGGTGGTTTAGGGCTGCTTATTGAAGCCAAGAGAGACCAAGAAAAACTTAAGAAAATCTGAAATTTTGCAAGTTCAAAATGGAGAATAAGAGACTTGATCCTTATCCTTTGAAAAAGGAGGTGTTATGGCCGACACTCTTGACCAATTTTGGGCCATATAATGTCAAGTAGGTGCCCCACCTGCTTGTCCTTTTAACTTGGGCCCTTTTGGACTTAATATTATTGGACCTTGGCTGTCCATTTTTCCTTTGTTCTTTTAATCAGCTTGGGACAGATTATTAGCAAGTAGGTGGTACACACTTGGCCCAATAACATGGTAAAACAAATCTTAGGAGGTCATGTACTTACTTAGTTTCACTTGGGCTTTATCCATAATGGCCAATTGGCAGATTTGGCTGTTGGGCCTTCTTTCATTCACATTTTCTTTAATAGGTTTGGGCTTCAAATGAGCCCCTAAATATAAGCCTAAATCTGGTCAATCAAACTTGGGCCCTTTAACTATAATATAGATCAAGTAGGTGATGCAGCTGCTAGCTCAATTACTACCTTACTATAATTACTTAAATACTTTCCATCGGAGTTAACTTGCAATACATATGCTAAAACGTGCAAGGCATTACATCACCTTCCAAGCTAGTTTAAACCAACACTAATCATGTAAAAAACATGATCTCTCACCTACACTATAAGTATAAGTCAAGTATAACATGAATAGAACTACCACATACAAAAATACAGGCCGTTACAGTTAAATTACGAGTTAGGTTCAAAAATTGAGTCCCAAATAAGAATTTGCACTGGGTTTCAATTTGGGGATTGGGATCGGTCTCGGATCCAAGTAGAGATTGAGAGTCAGGTCTTGGCTCTGTTGTCGAATCATGTGTCAAGGTTGGGATTAAGAGTCTAGGGTCGGGTTAGATGGTGAGTTTGAAAGAAAATTTAAGAAAGAATTTTCTAACTTTATGTGGGAAAATCAGTCTTTTAAAATTGGAGGAAAATAAGCTCATTTAAAAATTATCATCCGAATCGTTTAAGCAAACCAAATATGAGAAAATTGAAAAATATTTTATTTATACCACATCCTTTTAAGTTATTTTTACTGTTTAGACGATCAATTAACTCAGATAAATATTTGATTTTTATTTTTTAGGAATTAAAGTAAGAATCATTTTACTCAATTCATTTCTTGACTCATGTTTACAATGATGGATTACAATGCAAATCCTTTTTAGCTCAATTCATTTTCAATCTGATCCAACTCATGTCCATTTGCCCCATAACATCTCTTTCAAAATTTACTGAATGTTATTATTTCTAGATATATAATGAAGGGTTAAAAATTGATAACTTGATGGATTTAAGAATTCCATCCAATTTAGGGGTAAATTTAGTAACAATAGGGATATAATAAACAAATAATATAATGAAGGATCAGGTTAACTAATAAAAAAAAATTGAAAGGTAACTTAGACCATTTTTCCATTTCTTAATTATTAGCTACGATAGGGTGTTCACGGACCGGTTTGGGTTGGTTATTGGTCAAAATTAAAATCAAATCAACTTAATCAATTTTAAAATTATCAAACTCAAACCAAATATAATATATATTTATCGATTTGGTTGTTATCAATTTCAATTCGGTTATTCGGGTATAAACCATATATAAAAATAAAAGAAACAATTCATTCAAAATGTGAAAAAGTGACAACAATCCATTCAAAATGAAAAATAATTTAGAATGACCGACATTACATAACTTTCATAATTGAATTTACAATGAATAAAACTTCAAAATCATTATTTAGGCCTAGAAGGAAGAGACAGTGACATTTTTATCCCACAAAGAATTGTCATAGACACCCTATAAATGAAATCTATAAGATAAATGTTCTCACTTTGGGCATTTTAGCTTTCATTAGTAAACTATAAATAAGTTTTGATGAAAACATATATATGATCTTTAAAATTATTAATAAAAATAATATATTATGTATGTAGAATAATAAAATATATGTATATAATTTGTCGGGTTGATTTTAACAAACCATAACTAACCCAAATACTATAGGTTTTTAAAAATTTAAAACCAAATCAAAACCATATAAAATCGACTTATTTAATCAGCTGGTTCAATTTTTCAATTTGAATCGATTTTTATCTAAACTGTAAACACCCCAAACTACGATAAATTATATGAATTTTAAATTCTAACATAGCAATTAAAGATATTCATAAATAAGATATAAATTTAATTTATATATAATAAATTTCTTAATTAATATAAAATTATTAAATTCGATAAAAATCAATATATCGAGTTAAACATACACTCACGCTCACTCAGTCCTTATTGAAACGTGTGCTATTTGCAAATTGTATTAAATTACTCTTATTAAGAAAAAAGGCTCACATGAAAGTGAAAAAAACACATTACGCATTCAAAAGTGATTCACTATATATACGAGAAATGTTTGAATATTGATAACTAGAAAATACTTTCTCCGTCATTAAAATATTTCTAAATTTGACCTAAATTATTAATTTTGTTCTAAAATTATTGATAATTTTAAAAATATTTATCTATGTGACTAATTAAACTTGAATACACATCTGATTTATCACATGATATAGCAAGTGATCTCAAACTCTTGTAGAAGTATGAAACTCTTCATAAATATTTGAGAGAAATACTGGATTCACCCCTAAACGTAACAAGAATTTTTCAGTGCGTATTTCACTCATATTGTTACAATATCGGACGTATATTTAAGTTAAGTTAGTCAAGTAAATTGATATTCTAAGTCAATAGCTTGGAGTTGAAAGTAATAACGCATACCTAATTGAGAGGTTTTTTTAATAAGTAATAACTTTTTTTTCTTAAATTGCTAAAATAAACGGAAAAAAATAAATATTCACTTTTAATTTTTAATATAAGAATAAAATAAAATGAAACTTCAAGAGTATTCAATACAATCCGCTATTAGAGGCCTTATGATGACAGTAAATTTGACCACGTGCGGTCAATTATGATTTTGGAGATTAGAAAAAAAAAAATCAATTATGATTCAATCATTTATATTTGGGAACGTCTTTATAGTATTATACTTATGGGGAAAAAATCAAAATTATCTTTTAAATTATTAAAAATAGAGCACTTTTATCCTATGTTATCTTTTTGTATAAAAAAATATCATGATTACCATATAATACTAGAAAATTTACACTCTTAAGCAGAAGAGATAGAATATAAAAGATGTCATTTAATCTTGTCGTTTAAATATGTCATGTAAAAAAGTTAAAATTAAAAATTTATCATAAAAGATAAAAGACATTCTCTTCATTTAAAATAATTACGAATTTCAAAGAAATATTAGACAATCAAAGGAGAGTATGAAAAATTATCCCTTCAAAATTAAACTCTATGCAAAAAGTATTATGTATGGCTTTAAAATTGCCGAAAGAGAATCCTAAAGACAATTTGCTTGATGGAAATATATTGAACTCCTATATATATACACACAATGCCTATAAGTTGCTACTTGCTCGATTGTTTCAAAAATATTTTTATAACCTAACTATACCTATTTTTTTGAATCAGGATGGCAATCGAGTTTATGTGTGTCAAATTTGTATAAATTCATAACAATTTTTTACTATTTTCAACCCACCTCGCATAATTCTTTTTGAGAAACTGATTTTCATACTAAAATGAAATATAATTGTTTATCTTTTTGAAGAATTAGATGAAAGTGGAACTTTTTTGTTCTCTATTAAATACACATAAGATACAACTTAGATTAATAAAAGATCTACACTGTCCACATATAAAAATATAATATCACGTAGAAACGAAGAAATGTCGATATATAATATATGTACATAAGAAAATGTATTTTTATATAGCTATACATAATAATATTTTTGACGAATGTGTGGCTTCGCCTAGTTCTAAGGTAGTTAAGGACTATGTACGGCTTGAAATTCCATTGTTCTTGCGTATCATTCTTTGTTATTTATTTTTTTACGAGAAAAGGAGAAAATATGCATCTCTTTAACTTATATATTTCTTGTTTAAAATATTTATGTTCACATCTCTATTGTTTAACTAATAATGTTACGTTAACAAATCTATATTTATTGAATTAAAAGAATTAAAATTTGTTTTTTTTTATTTCAAATCTATTGTTACTTGTATTTATCACATTAGTAATAAAAAATTATAAGATCATAAAATTTAAAAAAAAAATTCTTGTAAATTTTATGTCCCATCAAATCAAGACTCTTATATTGAAGAAAATGTGAATATCAATTTTTTTAGGCGAGTTCATCGCAAGTAATTTATTGCTAATAACGTCTATCAAGTAGTCAACATGCACGCACGCACAATAAGAAATTATAATTCAATATAATTCTATGTTTGAATATAGTTCCCTCTTTGCAGCCTTCTAATGATAGTCAATTTGACCACATGGATCATTAAATTATAATTCAATATAATCACTTTTATTAGGTATATAATATATTATCACGAGATTAACTTTTTTCACTGATAATGGACAAACAAATTATAGCTCCAATTTATTTTTAAAAGTACTTATTTCTCTTAAAAGATTTAGCTTATATAATAATGTTTTTTTAAATTTAAATATTACTAATATGTGAACATATTAAAGGAAAAAAATTATTTCTAAAAATGAATTAATGGTGCATTTTTCTTGTCCATTGTCAGATGAGAGAAGTTAATCTCTAATGTCACTCCTACCGTTTAATTTTACTTTTCTCCAATATCAAATATAACTTATTTATTCTAAAAATTTAAGAGATTTTTTTCTTTTTTATATTATCGTTAATATTAAATATATAAATTAAATAATATTAGTCAAATTTAGAGTGTTAAAACACATACATCTCTAAAAAAAATTTAAAGAGATATGTATTAGGTCAATAGAGACCAAGAACAATAACATACGTAGTTAACTAAATTCCATTAACTGAGAGTCCAGAAAAAATAGAGTGTATGTATATTTTATCATTACTTCCTAAAGGTACAAATATCGTTTTCGAAAGATCCTTAACCGGCCAATAGCAACCAAGTATTACAAAATGAAGGGATCATAGTCTTGTACTCATCTACCCTTATTTAGATATGACAGTTTTTAAGGACGAACACAGCACAAGAGAGTTGTACTAAAAGCTATACAAATGGTACATTGAGGCCCACCAAATACATGAACTAAAACCAGTCAAATGTGTACAGTGCCACTTTGCTTGCCCATAAAACACGTGGAATGCGCCTTAGTCTCCACGTGTGAATCTAAAAGTAAGATTCACGCCTTTGTTTCTTACCTTTACAATTGCAGCTCTCAAATTCTATCCATCTCTTCCAACTCACACTCTTTCTACAAAGGTAAGATCGATTTTATGATTAATGATTTTAGAGGTCTTTCTCATCTTCGTTTTCCTACTTTTTGTCTCTAATAATGGAATTTCGGTAGGAAATTTTAAATCCAAATCTTTGCCGATTTTCTGATTTAATTAGTTTATTGTGAATTTTTTTGCTTGCATGTTATCATGATTTTTAAATTTCCATGCGGAGTCTGTTATATTGAGATTTTGAGAGTTTGTTTCCATTTGTTATCACAGAATATCTGAGATGTTAATGGTTTGAATTGAAGAAATTGTGGTAATATAAATGCATGTCATTATGCCTGAGCTGCACAACATACTATTTAGTGCCTTTTCCCCACCTTTTATTATAATTTGTTCTTTGAGTTTGCAACTAACTCTACTTGAAATGCTGCGGAGAGTACAACATTTTGTAGCTGAATTTGTACTCCATCTGTTCAACTCCTTAAATCCATGTTTCTTGCTTGAATAGTGTATTCCCCTTTACATTATAATATGAAGATGTGTGTACGTAGGTGTATTTGAGCTAAGAAAGGTCTTATTTTAACCTTTTGGTGGTTCAGAAAGTTGTCTCTCATAATCGAAACACAACTTATGCTCTGCCTGTAAACAACAATATTCTACTGCCCGAGTATCCTGTAACATGCTTGCTAAGTGTTGTTTCAATATTTGGTGTTAAGAAATGAAGACGGAGTTGAGGTAAATGGATTAGAGACCGGAAAGAGGCCAACTACAACAACAATGTCCTGTCTATTAAAAATTTTATCCATGGATGATCACAATCTTATGTTTTGCTTGATCTCTCGGTACACCATCTTCTTTGTAAGCCAAGTATCGTCCATCGCTATGCCTAATTCTAGGTGATGTGACAGGAGGGCCATCAGGGGTGCCACAAATTTTTGAAGGAGGAGGCTGCAGCCTGCATTGCGCGATAAGCATGCGCTACAAACTCCACGAAGAGGACTGCTAGAATTTTCCCAAACATCCCTGAATATTTTCTCCTTAAATCTTAAAAACAAGAAAACAGAACACACTTGCTCCGTCACAAGAACATTTATGCTTATTGCTCGGGCTCTACAAAAAAAATACTGATAGGTGTGTGTTGGTCCTCTATGCATTTTTAAAGATAAGATACAAGTACAACAATATTTTTGGAGCGTCTTAAAATAGAAAGATATTTCTTATGATAATTTTATTCATCTCTTGACTTTACTTTTCGTTCGATCAATTTCAAGTTGTATCCGGATTCTAATATGGGTCGAGTAGTGAGTTCCACTTTCTCTTCCGCAGCAAGCCTAGTCTACTTTCGTAAAGTCAACAAGGCCTTACGTTTACCGTTGTTCCCAGACCATGGCGTATACCACCATAGCAATAGCATAAGAAGAATCCGCATATTAGTAGGGAATGTTCCTAACTCCTAACCTCTAGACTGAAACTTCACCTGAAAGCAAGGCTTGAGAGCAAAGGAACCTTTCAATTTAGAGTCGAAAAATAAAAGTTATTTATTTATTTATTTACAAGTCTGAATTAGTATGGTCTCGGGCCCGGGCCTTATTTAGAAGTGGGAGTTGGGAAAGGACGAACAAGGGCAAACTTGTCATTTTAATGTTAATTTTGGGGGGTAAATCCGTGAAGTGCTACGTGTATCTACTCTCTTCTTCTTGTTGTTTATATCGATAGTGTGCAGATTCTTCCATATGATCCAGCTCTATTTAGTCACTGGCTCTTCTTCGTCAGATCCTTATCATCGGTTTCAATCTATGTTTCGCCTGAAATTTCTTTGGTTACGGTAAGTATTCTTTCCCTTCTCCCCCGATTAATAATGTGATTAGCTTTTGAAAAAAAATCTATGATGGCAGTAAGTTTCATATTTCTTTGGGTTCTTAGGTCTGACTATCATCAAGTCTATCTAATTTGCTCATGCATGTTTGAAAATAGAAATAAATATGTATATGACTTTTGATCTTTGATGCACAGATCATTTTTAGGTGATTTTGATAGTAGCTACCAATCACCATTTTCTCTTTTAGCATTTGAATTTGATGTAATTCAAAATTTAGTCCTTAAATCTTTGCATTGCTGACTTATGTGGGAAGAGAGAATAGAAAATCCATGTTGAAATAAGATTGAAACCGATGCACTCTAAAAATATTTTGGTTATATATAAAAATAAAACAAAAGGAAAAAAAATTGACAAACCATTCAGCTAGCAACAATATACACAAATAATTCATATATAACCATATAAAGGATAGACGAAAGCACATGATGGAAACCAAATTCTTAGCAAATCAAACAAAAAAAGGCAGAGGAGAAGCAACTCATGTGAAGATTAGATAACCCAATAGGAAATTTTCAGCTATTATTTCTCCTAAGTGCATTATGCTTCTTTTTGCTTTCCTGTGTGCTGATGACCTTTGGTAAGATATCCCATATAAATTGGAAGCTTAAATCGGTAAACTTTATGAAAGACTAGATACTTCAAGACACTGTCAATCTCTCCATTTAAATTGGTAACAACTTTTGGTACATATAGTTCCGAATCTCTCCGTTTATTAAAATTTGACTACGACTTTTGGTACATATAGTTCATATAAATAACTTTTAGTAGTTCCAAATTATACGCGTCCAACATGTTTGATCATATACGTGAAAACTACTAACACAATTTTGCTGCCTTTTTTTTACAATAGATTTATCTAAATATTTTGTCCCATATCAGTCATCAACTCAAAAGGTATGTTATTACAGGACTAGCCCAATCTCTATTGTTTATTATTTGTGAAAAAATATGTTTCAAATGTATGTGATTTGATCGCACCGGTGTTTCTGTTGTCTAACTTTCTATGAATTTTCTCCATCAGTTGATATGTTGGTTTAACTAGATGTGAGACGGAAACGTACACAATTGAAATACAGAAGGATTCCGTGAACAAAATTTGTGAGGTCACTAATGCGTCAATATTTTAACAGCCAATCTTATTAACAAGAAATTACCGAGAATAGGTGAAGGCTCTACAAACTAAATTTCCAAAGGTTAGTAATAACATTTTGCTCAGCAGCCTATTATTTTGGTTACCTTTTTAGCCTTCTTATGCTCTACATTGAAGTTAGTCAAAATGAGTTATATAAGCTTTTATTTGAAAGCCTGCACCAAAGTAGTTTGTTCTACATTGAAATATTTAACTGCACACAAGAAATAATTGCGCTTGCTGGCAACAGGGCTGATGAAAATTAATGTCAGAAAAATGAAGAGTAGATCATTAGACTCCATTCCTTAAATTCTCTGCCTGATAGGAGGTAGAACATGTAAAAGGTCTTGATTTAAAGAAGCAACCTTTACAGTACTATGTTTATTTGTGTGAGGACAAGTCGTAATTGCTTGTGCTGGATAGTATGAGTTTTAATCCTCGACTGTAAACTGATGATGTATTGATGAATTTTAATCCTCGACTGTAAGCTTATTCCAGATTTTAGCTATAGGAAATTTTATTCCTTAGCTACATGAATTTTTGACTTAGCTCTGTTAAGATTTTATCGGAGAATTTTCTATTCAAAATGTCATATTATTTTTATGATTAGAATTAGTATAGGTTTGGTTAAAAGTTGTCCATCTTCAGAATGGAAAGAAAATGCCTTCACCAATAACTATCGCCTCTATTTGATTTCCCCTCTCCTATTTTTGGTTAGTTTAAAGTAGGTATGACAAAGAATGATTTAAGATTTGGAGTTTATAAATTGCTCTAGCGATGAATTGATTTACGGTCACACGTTTTGTGTAGATTTAATGGAATTGTTGGTAAAAATTATTGCCACAAACTTTTATTTTCCGTATGGTATCTTGAGTCTATTTAGTGGTAATAATGACTGATTGGTGAGAATATTGTTTGTTCAACACATAATTTCTGAGTACATAGTGTTTTTAGTTCCGGAGGAAAAACCTTTAGTTTATATTTTCTATTGATATCATGTTGCTATTTATGTGTAATTACAAAACAAATATGCTTTCTGGAATTTTGTCAGGTATACAATATTATTTTTCGTCGAAATTAACTCGTGGCATGAACTAATTACTTTGATTTTACCAACTCTAAACAGGATTCAATATTTGCAATTATTATGCGAGAAGATAACCTGAGGAGGTTATGTTTTTCGGTTCCATTATTTGAATGATCAAAACTGTCCAACACAATAATAACAACAAAACTGTCCTTGGCAGCAACATAACGTTTTTTATATGACTGTTGAACTACCAAACGAGCTTAACACGTTCAAAACATGTTGTATTAGATAACTTATCTTTGATTTGTTGCAAAAGTAGCATGTTATATCTTGGAAGACAAGATATCATGTAATGATTGTAGGAACAGATACTCATTAAATCAACTGAAGAAGTTCTCTATGCATACTTCTATTGAAATGTTGTAATACTTATATGATGTTTGTCATTAGTTACGGGCCATTCCCATCTAGTTACCACTAAGTGAGAGTCTAGAGAGAATAAAATATATACATATCTTATCACTATCTTGTGAAGATATAAAGACTATTTTTAAAAGACTCTCGATAAATAGCAATCAAGTAAATGAATTGTCACATGACAAAAACGTTTACCAACTTAAAGGCTCAAAGTTGTGTAAATTAGGTATATAATATTTTTTATAATAATATTTTCAAGCTATAGCATTAGTGTTGGACTTTCAATATATAACATTTAATATATCAAGTTAAACATATTATTATAAAATAAAGGTTGATTTTAAATAATTAAAAAATATTTGTTCTTTTTAAAATAGAATAAAAGAAAAAATTATTTTTGTTTTTTAATTGAAAAGTAGCAAGATTGTTGTGATTTAAAATAAAATCAATTAATAATAGATAATAACTAATTAGCACATATTAAAGAATTAAAAAAAAAATCAGATTATTCAGTTTTCTTGAACGCTTAAATAACTTGAAATCAAATTTAAATATGATTTTATTCCTTAAAACGCTCAAATAAATTAAATTAAATTAAAATCTAATTTTTTCTATATTGCATTTCTCTGTTTACAGATTGCAATTTTTTTTGAGTGATTGAAGTTATTTTTTTGTGAAAAAAATCATGATTTGTTGTGAAGGATAACAATATCCATATTAATTAAACATGGTGGAAGATGAGATCCGTCAGGTTAGTATTTGTTATAGTTTACTGATTTTTTTTGGGTAATTTTGTTACATTTTCTGTTGTTTTTCTGTCATACTTTCAACAAATATGGTGCATTATAGACGTTTCAATTTTACAATGTGTTAAATAACGTGCACGAAAAATTAATACATATTTTATGAAATTCATTAAACTTGATGATTGTTGCAGTAAATTTTATTAATAGGGAATGAAATATGAAGTGTTATTTGGCATGATAAAATCGAATGAAGGTGATAATCTTAATTTGTTGTATTAATCGTGTATAAATAAGGTATGAAATATGAAATATTTTTTTTGTTGTGTGAATTGCAATTTGAAAAACACTGTTTGTAATGTATTTGAAATTTATTGTATGAAATGTATATTAATTGGGTATGAAATGTGTAATAAATGTGTATGAACTGTGTAATAATTGGGTATGAAATGTGTAATAAATGGGTATGAACTTTGTATTAATTGGGTTTGAAAAGCACTTTGTAATGTATTTAAAATTTTGTTTGTATTAATTCTTAATTGTTTGTGTTAAATTTGTTGTATGAAATGTGTATTAATTGGGTATGAAATGTGTAATAAATGGATATAAATTATGTAATAATTGAGTATGAAATGTGTAATAAATGGGTATGAACTGTGTATTAATTGTGTTTGAAAAACACTGTTTGTAATGTATTTGAAATTTTGTTTGTATGAATTCTGAATTGTTTGTATTAATTTATATGATAAAAATTTAATATTATTTAAGTTATAAGATGTTATATTAAATGTTATGTTATTGTAATTAAACAGGTAAAGATGCATATGAACCTATACATTGCGAGAGTTATACCAAGTGATATTTCAGAGCCTAGATTGATGTCACCCGGTCCAAAGAGATCAGCTAGAAGACCGTAACTTGAACGTTGGAAGAGTTTTGCTGATGTGAAATTCAAAAGGTCAAAGATTACTTGTAGTAGATGTCGTCAGGTTGGACACAACAGGAAGACATGTTCAAATTATCCTGTGCAAAAAAATAATAATTTCTTAGTTTTTACTTTGTGTCAAACAATTTTTATGTTGTTTTGTCTGTTAGACACATGTTTTGTTTTATGGAGTGCATTTGGTATCAGTAAATCTTTAAGTAATTGTGATTTCTGAATATTGTCCACCTATAAATAACATTGAAACACATTTTATGCTAATTTTCAAGTTTTATTCCTATACTAATATATAGTTATACAGAATCATACATAGTTCATATAGAGTTCATACAAAAATCATATATATGGAACAACTTTTTAAACAGATAATGGTACAATGAATCTCTTGTTAATATAGTTCATACATAGATCATACTTAGTTCGTACAAAATTCATACATATGGATAAAAAAATGTATGATATTTGTCATACTAAAACGATAATAAACCAATGTGATGTCATGTTTATACTAGTAGTAATCAAACCTAATACATATTTCATCCAGATAGTAATCAGACTTCATTCATAATCAATAATTAAAGAAAGATTCATACAAAATAGCCAACAAATTAGAAATATATATTGACAAACCATTGATATACATTATCATTAAATTGAAATAGTAAAAATTAGATAAAGATTAATACATAGTTTATACATATGTTATACATATTTCATTCATTGAAATGTTGCATTTTGTAATGAAACTTTTGTTTTGAACTATTGAATACATATGATATGATTTATATATATTACTAGTATCCATAAATTATATAACCCAATCTGTAATTCGTATGAAGATGGTATAACTGGAAAAAAAACATATGATATTATAAAAAGTGAAATACTTAAACATAAATAAATTGTTCAAGAGTTAAAAAAAAACATGTAGTCCAACAAAAAAAAGATTGAAGGTGCAATAAACTATTTCTATTTTCTTGTTCGTAGTCTTGGTGGTGTCCGGAACATGTTCTTTTGGTGTGCGAGGTCCACCATATTTGCTAGCAACCGTACCAGTAACTTCACTATCACTTATTGCGCTCTCTTCATTCTTTAATTTTTCATAATGCCACAATATTGTGGAATACCTTTGTTGATGGTATGTTGCATCGGTATCAACAACAGACATATAAAAAATACCATTACTGATGTATTCAACAAACAGAGATGTGTACATACCACAATCGCTATAAAAAATGAAAGAAGAAATATTATAATAACTAAAATAAAGTTGTAATTTTTAATGAAATCAGTAGAGTATAGAAAATGTATACTTGGAACATCAATGCATATCTCACTTCATACAACATTTATACACAAATCATACAAACTAATACATCAATTCATACATCAATTCACACAGAAATCATACAATATTAATACATACTACGATTGTTAAAAATCTACTCTGTGACTTTCAAACTACAAAATAATACTCATACAAAACTAGTACATCAGTTCATACATAAATTATACAATAGTAATACATACTACAATTGTCAAAAATCTACACTGTGACTATCAAACTCATAATTTGTACTCATATAATACTAATACATCAATTCATACATAACTCATACAATATTAATACATAATATGATTGTCAAAAATCTACAGTGTTACTTTCAAAATAAAAAATTATACTCTAATACATATAATATTTTACCCAAATTTTAAATTAGGTGTTTTACTAACCTTAATAACGTTTTTGACTTTTTTGGAAGTTTGTATCTCTGACTCTTTCCTTTTTTGATGTTGTTTTTGTTGATTGACCAAATTCAACATTTGTTGATTTTTTTGATTTTTTCTTTTTTATTCCATCTATAAAGTCAGAATCAGATTCTGAAGAGGTTTGAACAGCTTTCCCCTTCCTCTTCTTTCCTTTCTTTGTAGACCCTCTTTTCTTTGCCTAATTTTTTCTTTTTGTGTTTTTGAACCTTCGATTGAACAGAACTATCCATCTCTTTTTTATCAGATTTGTGCGGTGGAGTTTGAGTCAAAATATTAAACGAAGGAACATGAAAATCATCGGATGATGTCGCCTTAACAAATCTTGGACTTTTACGGAGTGTTCCACTGCCTTTCTTCGACATTTATAAGAACTTAAAAAAAATATTATGGAGATTATAAAAACGGATAAGATGAACGATTATAAGAACAATTGTGGATCTTGAGTTGTGTGTTGGGAAAGATTGGTGTGGATAGTGGTGTGAGGTGATCGTGTATCCACCGATTGGCATGTGATGGGAGTGGATTGAAATTGAGTTACGATAAAGTAGGAAGGTGATAAAATCAAATCCTTAAAAATATGTAATTTAGTTTTTATTCCTTCAAAATTAAAACAAAGTATTATGTATGGCTTTAAAATTGCCGAAAGAGAATCCTAAAGACAATTTGCTTGATGGAAATACATTAAACTCATATATATATATATATATATATATATACACAGACATAATGACTATAAGTTGCTACTTGCTCGATTGTTTTAAAAATATTATTACAACCTTGTCGATCGAATCCTCCGGATCTGACACATGCACAAGTAGAATTTGCGGTAAGAGTTTGAACAATATCTAAATAACCTTTCGTAAGAAGTTAAAGGACCTCAGGTATACTCTGTAAGGCAGGCCTCCATGAGCGATGGCGCAACTCACTAACGTTCATCAACTGCTTCAATAGCTGATGTACGGAGAGGCCTTGTACTTCTGCTTTTCCCATTAACTCAGACAATTGTTTCTTTGTTATTTTTATTTTAACCTCTTTTCTAATACAATTTCCCATATTTTTCTCTTTTGTAAGAAGAATTTTAGCAAGTTTTTTTTTTTTTTTTGTAAACATAAAGTGTTACGTTGGGACTCTTATATAATGTTTGGAACGAAAACGTTGAATGTGACTAGGAAGTGGACGTTCAACTTGGCAGGTGATGATTTTTGACCTTATCCTTTGTGGACCTAACTCTACCTATTTTTTGGATCAGAATGGTAATCGAGTCTATGCGTGTTAAATTTGTATAAATTCATAAAAAATTCTATTATTTTTAACCCATCTCGCATAATTCTTTTTGAGAAACAGAATTTTCATACTAAAATGAAATGTAATTGTTTTTCTTTTTGAAGAATTATATGAAAGTGGGAACTTTTTTGTTCTCTATTAAATACACATAAGATACAACTTAGATTAATAAAAAAACCTAAACTGTCCACATATATATGTACATGAGAAATATATTTTTATATAATTATACAGAATAATATTTTTGACGAATGTGTGGCTTCGCCTAGTTCTAAGGTAGTTAAGGACTATGTACGACTTGAAATTCCGTTGGTCTTACGTACCATTCTTTGTTATTTATTTTTTTACGAGAAAAGGAGAAAATATGCATCTCTTTAACTTATATATTTCTTGTTTAAAATATTTATGTTCACATCTCTAACGTTTAACAAATAATGTTACGTTAACAAATCTATATTTATTGAATTAAAAGAATTAAAAATTGTTTTTTATTATTTCAAATTTATTGTAACTTGTATTTGTCACAATAATAATAAAAAATTATAAGATCATAAAATTTAACATTTTTTTTTCTTGTAAATTTTATGTCCCATCAAATTAAGACTCTTATATTGAAGAAAATGTGAATATCAATTTTTTTAGGCGAGTTCATAGCGAGTAATTTATTACTAATAACGTCTACCAAGTAGTCAACATACACGCACACACGATAAGAAATTATAATTCATCTATGTTTGAATATAGTTCCCTCTTTGCAGCCTTCTAATGATAGTCAATTTGACCACATGGCTCACTAAATTATAATTCAATATAATCACTTATATTAGGTATATATATAATATATTATCACGAGATTAACTATTCTCCATTGACCATGGACAAGCAAATTATAGCGCCAGTTTATTTTTAAAAATACTTATTTTTCTTAAAAGATTTAGCTTATATAATAGTATTTTTTTTAAAATTTAAATATTACTAATATGTGAACATATTAAAAGAAAAAAATTTCTAAAAATGAATTAATGGTGCATTTTTCTTGTCCATTGTCAGATGAGAGAAGTCAATCTCTATTATCACTCCTACCGTTTAATTTTACTTTAATTTTCTCCAATATCAAATAGGTATTTCATATAGCTTATTTATTCTAAAAATTTAAGAGATTTTTTTTTTTTTATATTATCGTTAATATTAAATATATAAATCAAATAATATTAATCAAATTTAGAGTGTTAAAACACATACATCTCTAAAAAAAATTAAAGAGATATGTATTAGGTCAATAGAGACCAAGAACAATAACATACGTAAGAAATTAAATTCCATTAACTGAGAGTCCAGGAAAAATAGAATGTACATATATTTTATCATGATCTCCTAAAGGTACGAATATCGTTTTTGAAAGACCCTTAACCTATCAATAGCAACCAAGTATTACAAAATGAAGGGAGCATAGGTCCTGTACTCATTACTACTAAGTGAGAGCCTAGAGAGAATAAAATGTATACATATCTTATCATTATCTCGTGAAGATATAAAGACTATTTTTAAAAGACTCTCGATTAATAAATAGCAACCAAGTAAATAAATTGTCACATGACAAAAACGTTTACCAACTTAAAGGCTCAAAGTTGTGTTAAATGTTATTTTATCAAAATTGGTATCAAAAAGCTACTCAAGAAAAAGCATCTTTATTTTGACTCTTCGACTTTTAATCGGTCATTGAAAATGCTATTGGAATCTAACAAAGATAGTGAAGCAAGGGCTTTTTGGAGCCCCACCTTTTACTTATTTATTTATTGAATATAATTGTCTTTAGAGTAATATTATATGGAATTTTGCTTAATATTATATTTTTCATGTGTAGTATTTAAAACAATGAGCAAAATATATAGGTCGTAAAATTTTGGTTTTATCTTTCTTTTCCATATTTATTTATTTTTATGTTTTTCTTTTAGGATGATTTTGTTGTAATTGCTTCATGTAACTATTCTTCTAGAATTATCATGTAACTTTTCCAAAAGGGTTCGGCGAGTCGCCAAGGTAGTTGGCACCTCGCCGAATGGAGCAGCACTTTCCTTTCCTCCTCCTTGCCTCGTTGGACCTCCCACGGTCCAAGCTATCATCCACACCGGGTGTTGCTCAGCTGGGAGCTCCTTTAAAGCGCATTTCCAACCTCCATCCTTGAGAATGACCCATCAATACGTTGAAATTCGTGAATGAATGGTTTGGGGGCAATCTGTATTGCATCAAAAGGTGTGAGTTCGTCTCTGAATCACATGTCATCAAATCCTACAAATTTAGCTATCAAAATTATTATCAGTAAATTTTTACCTTAAAAACGTAATTATCGATTGCGACACTTTGTTAAAGTCATATTCTTCAATTTTTTTGAACTGACCACATGTGATTATAAAATAAATCCTGTTGTAAGGAATGCTTTAGTATTCCAATAATATTCAACAAAATTTTTACTATTGCAACTCATTATTTAGAAAACTTCATCATGTATGAATTAAATAAGTCAAGTTAATATATCGTATTATGTTAAGTTCTTACTATAACTTTACAATTGTTTTTCTGATTTATTAAGTCTTAAAAAAATGTCTTAATTTTATTAGTAGGATAAATATGGCAAACTTTGAACATAATTTGATGGTTGCTTTGAATTGGAGTGATGAAACGATCATTAGCATGTGTACCTTAACTAACTATGTTGGATTGGTTAGATTGTTGCATAAAAAAATAAAAACAAATAGTGAAAATATTCAAAAGGATATTCTCTGAAAAATCTTTATGCTCAATACAAAATAACAATACAATTATAAACTAACCGGATTAATAAATTGACCTCATGTATAGTATGTAAGGTAGGCCTCCATGAGTGATGATGGAACTCTAGACCTTCAACGACGTTCATCAACTTTGTCAATAATTGATGTATCGATTGACCTTCTATGTATGCCTTACTCATCAACTCTAATAATTGCTTCTTCGCAATTTTTATATTTACCTCTTTTACTGTCGACATCGAAGAATGAATGTTTTCCTTATTTATTTTCTCCCACGAGAAAATAATTTTTCTCTTATTTCATAGTCCATTATGACAATAGAATAAATCCTTGTTAACTCCGACTCTTCTGATGAAATCGATTATTTTTTCATACAATTCCCCATATAATATTGTTGGTGTTGATATATACTCTTTTCTTTTTAGTATATATAACCAGAATATTTATGAATTCTTGTAGCTAGGCAATTTTTTAATTTTTTTTGTAAAGATGAGTTGTGACATAGTAGTATTTATAAGAGGAAAAATATTAAGATATAGTTCACAATGAGTCAATGACTGCGTCGTCCAACTTGGCAGGTAATGAGATTTTGACCGTCCAAGAGTATTGCAACCCATTGTACCATTATCCAGTTCGATTTTATTTATCTGTAAAATATATCAAAATGCCTTAAATATTATGTGGACAGTTTTAATTGAAGAAATATATATAAAATAAAGAAATAAGTGTCAAAAATACACCTGAACTATTCCTTCTTTTTTTTTTATAGTTTCATACCTAAAAACTATTGAAAAAATATTTATATAAAAAAATAATCACATGAACAAATAGTTTTCTTACTAAAACCGATGTATTATTTATATAATTCTTAAAATATATCTAATATTATTTGTAGCAACTAATTATCCTTCTTTTATCCTAATGACATATTTGTATTTGTAAGTTTAACAAGAATAAACAAAAAGAAAAAAGTTTATGGGAGGATAAGAAGGAGAAATAGGTGAAGTGAGAGCCGTAAATCGTATATCCCAAATGCGTTTTACTTAAAGCATCAATTGTACATGATTTGTGAACACATTTGCAATCACGTTCGACTATTACAATTTACAAATTAAGAAAATACAAGTCAATATAAAATATTATGTCACGTAAAGTAAAATTTTAACTATACACCGTTTATAATTGTAAGAAGTAGAACTTTTGTATATAGCCACTCAAAATAGCCTATTTACTCTCCATAGCTATAGTTTGATAATTACAATTTGTAACTACATGTTATAGGGAGGAGAGAGGCGAACGAGATCCAGAAAGACGAGCGAGAGAGGACAGAGAGTGGGAGAGAGGTGAATTGTATATGTATATCTGTTAGATAATTATATATTATACATATATATTTGTATATGTGGACAGCGAGATTGGGAGAGGGAGGAAAGGGGTGAGTGAAATTAGGAGAGGGAGAAGAGAGGCGAACGAGATTGGGAGAGGGAGGAGAGAGGCGAGCGAGAGAGGATAGAGAGATGAATTGTATATGTATATCGATTAGATAATTATATATTATATATATGCATTTGTATATATGGCAAACGAGATTGGGGGAGGAGGAGAGAAGCGAGAGATTGAGAGAGATAGGAGAGAGGTGAGCGAGAGAGGGAAGAGAGGTGAATTGTATATATATATCGGTTAGATAATTAGCCTCTAGGGCTTGAACTATATGAGTTGGGCCAGCCCGTGGACCAAATAAAAAATTAATTAAAAATATAAAAATAACACCTCATACACATTTAAGACGATATATATCGAGTTATAAATATACTTTTTAAAAATAATTACTTATAGCAGATTATTATCGAGTTATAACATATCAATTAAAAATATATTTAATTAAAAATAAATTATAGTAATTATTTAAATACTAATTAATATGTTTAAATATTTATTTTTATTTTTTCAGTTATCTTTTTTAAACCAAACTCTTTAAAATTTTAAACACATTAAAAGTATTAATAGTTTACATTTACCTTTTTAAAAATAAATAATAAATTAATGTTAATAGTATAGTTATCTTTTACAGTTTTTAAAATAAATAATAAATTATTATTGATTAATTTTCACATTTAGAGTTATCTTTTTAAACCAAAAGTAAATATTAGGGATTTGATTTAATTAAATCAATACTACCGTTGCCCAATAGTTACCCTCCCCCATCACACCCTATACACGAACAATATTCAACTTTCCCAACACGCCTCAATCATCATCTTTCCCAACTCGTCTGATTGATCACCATCCCCATTACACCTCATAGATCAATCCTCAAACACGCCTCACTCATCATCTTCCCCATTACGCCTGATTCATTTCCATCCCTATCACGTCTTACAGATCAATTTCATCCCCAAACCCACAACTCAAACATCCATATTTTCTATTACACAACACGATTCAACAATTTTTTAGAACCTTCATAAAGTACTTTTTGTTAAGTTCATATAGAATGTCGAGGAAAGTTAGTGGAATACCCTGTAAAAGTAGAAGATTGATTTAGGAGTCATCATCTGATGACTTTCATGTTCCTTCATTCAATATTTTGACTCAAACTCAACCGCACAAATCAACTGAAAAAGAGACGGCTAGTTCTGTTAAATAGAAGATTGAGAAAAAAAAGAGACAAAGGAAAGAGGGAAGAAGAGGAAGGGAAAAGAAATTCGAACATCTTCAGAATTTGATTCTGACTTTGTTGAAGAATTAAAAAATAAAAAATTAAAAAAATCAAAAGGTATTGAAATTGGTCGATCAACAAGAACATCATCAAAAAAGGAGTCAAGAGATACAAACTACAAAGAAACCCAAAAAAGTTATTGAGGTCAGTAAAACGATTATTTTAAAATTTGATTAAAATGTTATATGTAAGTGAGTTTAATTTTTGATTTTATTTGACAATCGTATACTACATGAAATCTGTATGAGTTATGTATGAATTGATATTTTAGTATTGTATATGAGTTTATTTTTTATTTTAGTTGACAATTGTATTATGTATGAATCTTGTATGAGTTATGTATTAATTATGTATGAATTGATTTTTCAATGCGAACACTTTGAATTTCATAGTCATATTATAGAATTTTGACTATTATAATATGTATTATCATTGTATAATTTATGTTTGTTTTTGATGTATGAATTGATGTATTGGTTCTGTATGAATTTTATTTTGTAGTTTGAAAGTCACAGATTAGTTTTAAAAAAAATTCTAATATGTATTAATATTGTATGAATCATCTATGGACTGATGTAATAGTTGTATGATTTGTGTATGATATGATTTGATTGTCCATTAATACAGCAGTATATGAATTGATATATAATTGATGTATTAATGTTATATGATTTGTATATGAAATGATTTGATTGTCCATTAATATAGCAGTGTATGAATGATGTTTTTATGCAATTATATATTATGTTAAAAATCTTAATTTAATTGATATATAAATTGATGTATTAATGTTGTATGATGTGTATAAATGATTTGATTGTCCGTTAATATAGCAGTGTATGAATGATGTTTTTATGCAATTATATATTATGTTAAAAATCTTAATTTAGTATTATTAATTTTATAGGAGAAGAAGGTGCACACACATTTATCTTCATGTACCAACATGAATGTGTTCGCTGATATGTTGACCTTCCTCGGTCAAGATAGGTTCCAACAATTTCTACAAGAAATACCATTTGGATTTTTTTATGAATTACATAACATAAAAATTCAATGTCAATTGTTGCATCATATTTTTCTTCTTGAATATGAAAACGTCAGAGATGACATGTTCGTTATCAACGTAAATGGTACAGAGTTACACTTTGGATTAAAAGAATTTGTCGCTATAATCGATTTCAAATCTGAACCGATTTCTGAGTTTGTTTCAAATCCGTATATTTCAAATAGATTTATCCAAAAATATTTCGGGAACATGAACAAAGTCCCCAAGTCAGATTTCTACCATAAGTTTAAACTGGAAAATTTTTGGGAAGATGACGACCTTTTAAAAATCGAAATTCTGTACTTCATTTCTTCATTTCTGACTGCTTCAGAACCATAAAGAATAACCATCCCCAAATTATATTTTGATTTAGTTGAGTCTGGCCAGTATGTCGTATTTCCATGGGGGAATGAGTGTTTTAAATTAACAATTAAAGCGTGCAGTCGTAAGTTGTAAAAAAAAATCCTTCACCATTCAAGTTCAGTCAATTCCATATAGCCTTGCAGGTATGGTTTTATGAATGTTGTCATCCATTTGACAACACAGTTGCTATCCATGCTTCAGATTGCACACCGCGTATCCTGAACTGGAAGACAACAAATGAATTTATCTTTTTTGATGATTTAAAAAAAACGATATTCAGAACACATGACAATCAGGTAATTTTTTATTGAATGTTATTAAAGTAATTATAAATTATTACACATTCTCATATTTTTCTTTTTTGTAGCATAAATTCAGAAATATTGTTTTACTCAAGAAGAGTTAAATGTCATGGATGAAATCATTTTAAATCAATCTCCCGGTCACCATGATTCTGAAGAGCAAGGAACCTCGAAAAAGCATGGCGTTGATTTTGAACAAAAATATGTAGAGTTGAAAGCAGAAATTGCAGCGGTATAAATAAATATTTATGATTAAAATAGTTTTAAGATATTACATTATACATATCAAAATTATTACTGATTAATGAACAGGTTAAGGCAGAATTGAAAGAGCTCAAAGTTAATGTTAGTTCCAATCACATTTAAATTAACTAATATAATTACTATATATTTTATTTTATTATTTTAATATTTTTTATTTTATATATTCATAAGATTGACAAGAACATGGTTGCAATCAAAACTTACGTCGATAACTCGACTAAGCTGATGATTGAAGAGATTAGATTGTCAAGAGGTCAACCAATATCGGATGCACAACATGTATGGATCAATGTGTGTACTGTGTATGAATGTTGTTTGATCATAGTATATATTAGTATTTGTGTTATGTTTATGATCATTGTATGAATTTGAAATGACTAATAGAAAAAATTTCATATATGTATGAATACTATATAAATGTTGTATTAATTATATATGACACTGTGTTTTCATACATATATGTTTTTTATATATGTATGAGCAGTGTAAAAATGATATGTTAAAAATGTATGAAAATTTGTTTTACCATATGTATGAAAACTATATAAATGTTATATTAATTATTGTGAAATTGTATAATAATGAAACTGTTTTTACCTTTTTATGTTAGTTTAAATTTAGTTTAATTATTGTATTTATTATTGTGAAACTATATACTAATGAAACTATTATACTCATCTTAATTTAATTTATACCAAAAAAATTAGAATATATTAACATTGTATGAAAATTAATATTAGGACGACGACACTCAAAATGTTGCACAGTCCGATAAAGCTCCAACAGACTAGCCTTCAATTTCAATGGGTGAATACGTTCACATTTCAAACACTGATGGTATGTTATAAACACTATTATGTCATGTATGTCCATTTACAAATTTGTTTTGAGCTAACGAATTTTTTCTTATGTAGATGAAGCTCAAAAGTCAACTGGTAATTTTTTTGACGCCGACTTACCAGTATCATCAACCTCAAACCATCACCTTTGGATGATTATCTCAATTTTACTATTACACAAATCATTGCACTTGATCCAATTCTAAATGCTACCACAACTCCAGACGTGCAACCAAGACATAGGAATCCCGGCAAATACGAATCTTCTCCTTATATTCGACTATAGAAAGTCGAAAGTTGTTCAAAGAGAGTTCTAATTTTCTTCCCACTCAAACATCCATTCGAAAGTCACAATGATTTTGAGGTTGCAGCTGATATGATCGACCAGTTTAACCAATGGGTTATGAAAGATGTTTCAACTAGGCGTGACAGGTATGAATATCTATAAATCAAATTATTTTATTTAAATTTAACAATATCAAATTTTATACAATATTTATTGCAATATTCACAGAAAAGCAGCATATACAAAGGTGAAAAATACCTTTCATCCTCAAACAGACTTTGGCGTTGTCAAAATCGCAGAATTTTTTTCTCTCTATATAATGAATCAACCAGGCAGACTTTGGGAGGACGGGGTAAGACATACTTTGAATCAATATTAAATAATTTATCTGAATTATATGTTAATTGAGGTATGTATAGTTATTGTATGATTTGTGTATGCATTGATGTATGTATTGAAATATTAATATACTGATTTGAGTAAAATGGTATATACATATAATTTCTTAGTTATAAAATCACATTGTATATTTTTGATAACCATATTTTGTATTAGTATTTGCTTGAACTCTATGGTAATTTATGTATCAAATGTTGTTTTTAATATTGTATGATTATGTGTAATAATTGATATAGAATTTAAGTAAGAATTAATGCATTAATAATTATGAATTATGTATGAAATAATATTTATGTTTGAATTATTTGTGTATGAGTTGGGTATGAAACATGTATATACATTTTTTATATAATTTGTGTATGAACTGATAAAGGTGTTGCTATGATACGACAATGTATGAAGTATCGAATGTGTTTTATTTATTCTTTTTTGTTTGTAATAACATATTAATACAATTATGTATTATCTTCGAAAGAAGGCAAAATACTCCCAAATATTAATTTCATACATCACTATTGACTGTTGGTTTATGACGTGGATTGATAACATTGAGAAACAGTGGAGACTGTCAGATTGCGACATGAGATCAATTTCCCCCGATCACGATGTTGGACAGTGCACTAGAGGATTTAAGCTGCTTGCTAACATTGCTTGGGACAGAGTTGACACAGTCCTTATCCCTGTCAATATTACTGAGAAATTCCATTGGTTGCTTGTTGTATTCCGAATCAAGCTTAGATGTCTACATGTATACGATTCGACGAGTAGAGGAGCTGATCACAACAAAAAAGTGAAAGAAGTTGTTGATAAACTTGCAATGATGATACCATTATTTCTGACGAGTACAAAATTTTATGGCAAAAGGCTTGATCTGTATGCAAAAAATCTCCCTGAATATCAAAACATGTCTCAATCCGAACCTCTCGATATCAAGCATGTGATAGATGTTCCTCAACAACAAGACAGTTTCAAGTATGTAGTTTCTATACTCTATTTATTTCATCTAAAATGACATCATTATTTAGTTATTATAATAATGTTTTAATTTCAAATTCTTTACAGCGGTTGTGGTCTATACACCTTTCTTTTTGCCGAATATATCAGCAATGATATTTTTGATGTGTCTGATATTGATATCGATGCAACATATCATCGTTAGAGATATGCCACATTACTTTGGAATTATGCAAAATCAAAGAATGAAGAGGGCGCAATAAGTGACAGTGAAGTTACGGGTACAATTCCCATCAAGTATGGGGGACCTCGCACGCCAAAAGAACAAGTTACGGATACCACCAATTATCCTACTCCAAGACCACAGAATAGGAATTAGAGAAAGTTCATTGCACCCTTTACATTCTTTTTGAACTACATGTTTTTTTTAACAATATAACAATTTATGTTATTTTTCAGTTTTTTTTTATTAATGAATTACAGATTTGTTTATATAATTTATCAATGTTACCCTTATTTTGTATGAACTGATTACTACGTTTATACACATAACACCATACTTTTAATATCTTATCTTTCTAGTATGACAAATATCATATATTTTTTTTACACATATATTATCACTTTTGTATAAAAATGTATCAACTATGTATGCATATTGTATGAAATATATTATAACTTTGTATGATCTAATTTAACAATACATTCATGTACCAAAATATGTTGAAAATATTTTATCCTTATGTATGAACCTTGTATGAAATATGTATGCCATATTTAATTTTATAACTATGGAATAGATGTGAATTGATGTATGATTTATTGTATTTAATTTTTATATGAATTTTGTATGAAATTTGTCTCCCGGGAGGATTCATTGTACATTTTAGATATTTTTAAAATAGTTGATCCATATAATATGAATGTTGTATGCACTATGTACTATGTATGGAATCTGAATAATAATTGTATACAGTTGTTCACATTTATAAAAAGATGTATCATTTATAGTTGAACATTTACAAAATCAATATTTTATCAATGTTAATGATACCAAATGTACTACATAAAACAAAACTTGTGTCTAACAGTCAAAATAACATAAAAACATGTGTAATAGTAAGTAAAAACAAGAAATCATATTTTAAGCACAAGATAATTTGAACATGTCTTTTTGTTGTGTCCAACTTGACGGCATCTATTGCAAGTGATTTTTGGACTGGGTGACATCAATTTATGCTCTGAAATATAACTTGGTATATCCCATGTACTCTCGCATGAGATAGGTTCAACAGGGATGGCATATGCATCTTTGAAATTCTTCAGGCTATAAAAAGCAGAACAGAAATCTGGTTTATGCAACTTTCCGTATCTAAGAACTGCAATTACATGACCACATGTTATCTCATAATGTTGAAATCTCTCGCAACTGCACATCTTTGTGTTCAAGTTTACTATGTACCTCTTTGCTCCTTCAGCTACAGCATGCACTACAAACAAAAACTGCTAAATTGTGTCGGTTAATTTATAGGGGTCATAACAAACCCCTACAACACAATCAATTTTTAGCGTTTGTGCTAACTTCTGTAAAATAATTTATTTTATAGCATTTTTAGTGTGGAGGTTGCAATAGACCTCCTTTATAAATTCAATTTATGGTGTTTGTGTCAACCTCCACAAAATAATTTTTTTTATGACGGTTTAAGTGTGAAGGTTGTAAAAGACCCCCATTATAAATTCAATTTGTAGCATGTATTTCAACCTCCACAAACTTATTCTTGTTGTGGAGATATTCTTATGGGAGATTTTGCACTACAAATGAACAGAACGATCCTGACGATTTATTTCACATATAACAACGGTTTATAATTAACTATCAATTTTTTTTTGCTATTGATAATGACTTATATAATTTGTATTACGGCGATTTAAAATCAACATAAATTTTTATTTTATATAAGATTATCATTCATCAAGCAAGTATGATTTAAAAAAAAAACTTTGAAATTCTTAACGATGTATTGTAAGTATGAACTTATTCTTTCTCAATTTTCCGAATATAATATAGTTTTATAATAATATTTGTTAGGCTTCAAGAAATGATTATTAATTATTTAGTATTGTTAGTACTATTGAAAAAATAATATACAAATATATTACATATAATTTATTATTTTTTTTGTTTCTTTTGATATAATTATTTTAAATTAGTATATGATATTTTATTTATTTATTTTTTATTTAGTTGATTTCATATTATGAAGAGTTTTGACACATATAGCAAAATATGGTGGCGGATCTAATTGCAAATAAAGATGATAGAAGAGGAAAAAATGAAGCATAATTAGAGATTATTTTTGCTAGTTTATCTTCTTTTTATTTTACTTTGATTAGTAACGTAGCTACTTTGCTAGAAATTTTTAAATTTTGGTTTGTATAAATAAATGTAAGTATATGTATTGTCAATGCTAATGATTTGATCCTTTTTTATTCTATTTTTTTTTCGTTATGAAGCACAATTAATATAATCATCTTATTTCAACAATAAAAAGAATTATGATGATTAGGAGTTTCATTTTTACTATACTTGAAAAAAAAGTAACTGAAAAATAAAATATTAGTTTCATGATGCTATTTTTTTAGCGTACGTAATAGGGGTGGGCATAAACACCGGAAAACCGAAACACCGAACCGAACCGAATTTTTTTGGTATTTCGGTTTCGGTATTTCGGTTTTCGGTTCGATATTCGGTTTACATTTTTGTATTTTTCGATATTTCGGTTCGGTTTTCGGTACGTATTTTTTTGTTTTTCGATATTTCGGTTTAAACCGAAATATTATATTATAATTTATAATATATATTTATATTATATTAATTATTTATATTAAATATTTTTTTTTAAAAAAACAAAATCTGAAAAGTGAAAAGTAACTTTTTTTTGTCTTTTTGTTTTTTATACTTTACTAAAGTACTACTTTTACTAAAATAATCTTCCTCTCTTCCTCAATTCATTCTTCCAACTTCAATCTTCATACTTCATTCTTCATTCTTTCAAGTTTCTTTCAAGTTTCAAGTTTCTTCATTCTTCAATCTTCAATCTTCATCAGCAGCAGCCACGACTTCAGACAGCCAGCAGGGCAGCAGGCAGCCAGCCGTCAGGCAGCGACTTCAGCGGGCAAAGACCGGCGACCGACGGCCAGCTACCTTAGGCCAGCCGACCAGTAAGTCGACCACCAATCAGTGAATCAGGTTTGTTTAAAAGGCCTACTAAGCAGGTCCATTAAAAAACCAAAATAAAAAAACCGAACCGAAATAATAAAAACCGAACCGAACCGAAATATTTCGGTTCGGTATTCGGTACACATTTTACAAGAACCGAAAACCGAAAAAAAAACCAAAACCGAATCGAAATACCAAATGCCCACCCCTAGTACGTAACAATCTGTTTCCGTCACCGCTCTTTTTGTTTGATATTTATTTATAATTTTTATGCAGTCGCCAATTATTATTATTATTATTATTATTATTATTATTATTATTATTATTATTTTTATTTATTTATTTTATAAATAAAATCAATGCTTAAGTTTTAATACACATTTTGAATTATTTATAACGCATGTCACTTCATCTTATTAGTAACTTCTAATATTAAATATTATTCATTTTTATATATTTTATTTTTCAGAATTCTTAAAAAATTTAATTAATGTTTAAAAAGTTATAATAAGCAAATGTAATAATAAAGACATAATAAAAATTAGTTTTTTTTACTTAGTGTTTGTATAGAAAATTAGTACTCCTACAAAAGATAGAGGAAATTAAAAAAACATATAAAAAATTTTCAACGTCATATAATATATTGTTAATTTCAACATATTATTGAATTGAGAAAAAAACATACACTCAAATTGCAAGACAAAATAATACTTTTCTGGAGATAAAGATCATTTTTTTTTGTCAGCTCAAATGTTGTTTTATCAGCCTCCTCATTGTGCTTGTGAATCCATCTTTGAATTGTTACCCTCATATATTCAAGAAGTGAAATCACTGGTAACCTCCTTTCTAACCTGTTAACATTATTCAATGACTCGGCGATATTTGAAGTCATTGTCCATGTTCGCTTACAATTCGAATAAACTCGTGACCATTTGATATAACCAATATCAAATAAGTAAGGTCTTATTCGCGGATCGATCTGGTCGATTCTTCTCATAATCGTCTCAAACTGTTGTTTGTATAAGCCTTTGCCAATGTGAAAAATAAAATCTTCAAATCTTTAGTATTCCTATTGAAATTCTTCAACACATTACATGATAGGTGTCATATGCAGGCATAATGTTCAGATTCAGGATATACAGTAGCAGTCCTTTTCCATATGCTCTCATTTCGATCTGAAATAAAACACATGTCTTGTCTAACTCCATAAGCTTCCTTAAACTGTTCAAAGAACCAGGTCCATGAAGCGTCATTTTCAGAATTCACTATTGCATACGCCAACGGAAGTATATGACCTGATCCATTTTTTGAAAAAAAATATCACACAATTTGGAAACATAATTTACATCATATTTTATTATAATGTATAAGCGTAAAAATATATGGGATCAAAAACTATCTCCTGGATCTATGGTGCTGGCAGTCAACATTGTACCACCATATGGACATTTTAAACCTGCCCCCATCAACAACTACAATTGGCCAACAATACTCCCAGCCTCTATTACAAGATTCTAATGCAACAAATGCGTATAAGAATTTATCACATTCTTTCCTTTCTATTTTCAAAACCGATCCAGGATATGTTTGCTTCAATATGTATAGATAACCTGAATTTTTTACAATTATATAATAATACAATCTAATATTATAAAACATTACCATATATAACTGAATGGATACATAAAGAACACTTAATTGATATAAAAAGAATACATAATGTATTACATATTTAACTATAATTATATACATAAAGGATACAAAGTGATTCATAAAGGATACTAAACATAAAATTTCAATTCATTCAGAAAACAAATTGTATGGTAGTATTTTCATTTTTACAATTAAAAATATTTTAAATTCATAATTTACACCTAAATTAACCGGTAGTTTGGCATATGATTCGGCCGGATCTCCACGCACCAATTTTATCGCTTTTTTCTTAGCTCTCCACGCCTGTATGTATGTTAGCGAAACAACATGCAATTTCAACATATCCTCAGTTATATCCTTTGGAGTGTATACGATAGATGAATCATTATACTTATCCATTATTAAGACAGCTAAAACATCAGTTATCCCCTGATGTCTTGCATACACTCTATCTCTAACAGAACGAGTGTATTCAACATTGTACTTCCTGACTTTGAATAATTTTGATCTATTCAAACTAGATGATCTCTTCATCTAAGAACAAGTATCAGAAAGACAAGTCAGGTGATAACTGTTTCCAAAAAAAAAGAAAATATACATTAAATTTTATAAAGCTAAATCAATCAAATAACAAACATAACTTAAAACAATGATGTGCACTTACTTAGATGCATTACAACGCGATACACGAAAACTGAATCTTTCGATAAGTCCAACATGCCTCATAACCTCCTTAAGTGTTTCCCAATTATTGTTAATCTGATTCTCAGCTCCAAACCAGTTAGAATGGTCACTTATTACATCATTATCTCCTCCAATATTCTCATCGACATCTCCGTCTAAATTCACTCTGATCAAACGAATGCAATTGTTGAAGTATAAATCAACATTAGGTTGTGTTAAACTAACTTTAGAATGTATTCTATCAGTAACAACTCCAGAATCTTGATTATACATCTCAAAATCTTTCAATGAGATGCACAAGGGATATTTTGTAAAGAAATCTAACTTTACTCTCTTTTGATCTAGAAAAACCCTTACCCCAACATTATTGTGAATGCTAACAGGTGGACACATATCACTAACAATATATTTTATTTCAATAGCGCTTATATCAACATCTATATTAAGTTGTGATAATATCGCACTAACTAGACCACTATATAGAGTAGACGCATCATATATGATGCCCTCCATCTGAAAATCGACATATTTCCATATTTCATAACATTAAAATAAAAATTAGTATAACATAATACATATTAATTGCAAAATAATTTATACACACTTAATACACACTTAATATATCTTTCAAAAACATGTACTATACCGAAATTACCCTTGAACAGATAGTTCATACACATAAAAAAAAATTCATACACATTTCATACACAATTAGTATAATTTTCATCATCACATGCCATATCGACATTACAATTTATAACATACTAACTACGAAAAGAATACATATTTCATACACAATTAAGTCAAAAAATTATCTTCATGTACCAAACAGAAACAACTATTCAAAATTTGTATTCTTTTAAAACATCCAACATATAACTGAATGGATACATAAAGAACACTTAATTTTCCATCATGTAACATACATAAAATGCTATTCAAAACATAATTCATATTTAAAAAAGGCATAATACATATATTGGACCCTAAACTTGGCTTCAAATTTTAACTTTGACCTCAAACTTTCATAGTGCACAAATAGGCACTTTAACTCTACTATCTTTCAACAAATAAACACGCGATTCCTACCTGGCAAAATGCGTGAAATACACGCATTCTGCGCGAGTGAGAGGTAATTTTTGAGGCCCAAAACGATAAAAAATTGCTAAAATGACAATTCTACCCTTAATTAGTACATAAATTGGACCCTTAACTTGGCTTCATATTATAACTTTGACCTTTAACTTTGTTTGTGCACAAATAGGCACTTTAACTATCCAAAACTTAAACAAAAAAATACTCGGATCCTACATGGCAAAATACGTAAAATTCACTCAAATTAGGCGCGTCAGATGTAAAAATCGAGTGCCCAACAGTAAGAAAAAACACTGAAATGACAATTAAACTCTCTTTCTAATTTTTCAACAATTTTCCCCTCTTTTTTGCATTATTTGTTTTCATTGCAAAATGCAAGTGACATTTAATTACTTTTTTGTTATTATGAAAAAAATTTATAATGAAGTCTTTTTTGACAAGATGGGGTGAGTATACAATTATACAAATTGAATGCAATTTTTGAAGGCATTTTGATTAGATATCAGACTGTTACTCAAACTTGACAAAAATATGTGAAAAGTTCTATCAGACAATTTATCAAATACTTTAAGTGCACCATTTCACTTAATAATTTTAAGTACTGTAAGTTCATTTCTTGGTCTCCAAAATTCATAATTTCAATTCTCTTCACTATGACAATCACAATACACAAAGCACCCTGTTTTTTCAGTCAAATATTTGACAACATAAAGCACAAATATACTTCAAACTAAAGAAAAGAAGGAGAAGTTCATTGAATCTCATGTCTTTCCATATTTATGGGTTGCTCTGAAATAATTTTGCAATAAAAACATTAGTTTCTTCTAGAGATTCTCATATTAGTTTGAACGTTTGACCAACAATATGCAAATTCTTGTTTGTAAAATGTTGAATCTTGTTACCTTGACTAAATTGAGGAAGAAAAATAGATAACTCGAAAATTAAATTACAGCAAATATCTTGAACAATTTTTTCTTTGATTTGAATATAAGGAACATGAATTTCAGATTAGGAATTTTTAAGAGAGAGAAGAAAAGAGGTACTAATTTTTTACCTACAAAATGAATTTGTTTTCACTTCCACCTTATTCTATATTATAATTTATTTTTATAATTTTTAAAATCTAGGTGTATTTATTTTAGTTAGTTGGCAGCAACTGAGTGGTTTACTTTTCCACGTCAGAGCATGTGTGTAACACGCGTTTTGATTGAAATATTCGCGTGTTTTTTTGTTTAAATTTCGGATAGTTAAAGTGTCTCTTTGTGCACTATCAAAGTTAAAGGTCAAAGTTATAATTTGAAGCCAAGTTAAGGGTCCAATTTATGTATTATGCTTAAAAAAATACGTGTAAATTTTTTAATTAGTTGGCAGCCACTGAGTGGTTTACTTTTCCACGTCAGAGCATGTGTGTAACACGGTTTTGATTGAAATATTCGCGTGTTTATTTATTGAAAGATAAGATAGTTAAAGTGCCTATTTGTGCATTATGAAAGTTTGAGGTCAAAGTTAAAATTTGAAGCCAAGTTTAAGGTCTAATATATGTATTATGCCTTTAAAAAAAATCATACTTCCATCATCCAAAAACTAACAATACAATGCTTATCAAAACAAAATTTACACAAACAAATTATTATAAATTCCATACACGTTTAGTACAAATTTCATACATCAACAACCAACAACATTATAAATAATTTTTTCTTACCTATTTACTAAATACATTGTACAATCAATTTTATTTTTTCAATTTTTTCATACAACACGTATTACTCGAATCTTCAATTTTATTAAAATCAATACTTCTATAATGTGTCGTGCTGGTTCTAATACGGTATATACAAAAATGGTGTGTGAAACAAGACACACAATAATCTGTATAATGAATAAAATTTTCAAAAACAAACCAACAAACTATAATAAATACCAACCTGACGAATTACACCTTCCACCATGTTTAATTAATATAGATACAATGTTGTCCATCACAACAAATCACGTTTTTTCAACAACAAAATACATTCAATCACTAAAAAAATAAAATGCGATCTGCGAAAGAAGAGAAACACGATAACTGGAAAAAACCCAAATTTTACGGTGATTTATTTGTATTAGAGCGTTTTAAGGAATCAAATCACAATTAAATTTGATTTTAACTAAATTGAGATTTTTAAGGTAACTAATTAATCAAATTTTTTTAAACTTCCTTAAATAAGTGTTAATCAGTTATTATCTTTATTAAATATAATTAATTTAAATAATAAAAGATGATACTTTCCATTTAAAAAATGATCCTTTTTTTTAATTAAATTCTTTTTTAAAAAAATGTTTTAAATTATTTAAATTCATCCTTTAATTTTTAATAATATGCTATAACTTGATATATATAATGTTGTTTATTTAAAGGCCAACACTAATGCTATACCTTGAGAATATTACTATAAAAAATGCTATATACCTGATTTTCACATTAAAAATTATAATAAAATAGGATATTAAAACTAACAACAAGAATCTAAACTTAAAGTCTTAAACCATGCATATAAATATCACAAATAAAATAATTTTAATAATACATTACGTTTGACTATGACTATAATTTGAAATTATTGTCATTTTTTGTAAGGATCATAGATACAACAACAACAACAACAACAACAACAACAACAACAACAGCAACAACAACAACAACACTCTATGAAGGGTAAAGTGTATGTAGACCTTATTACTACCTCATGGAGGTAGATAAGTTGTTTCTGGAAGACCCTCGACTCAAGCATCATCAAACCCAAGTAAAAACAAGGAGAAAATAATGAAGAGTTATACAAAAACTGTAATTTTATGTGAGAGAATTTGAACTTTGTGATATTTATATGTATGATTTAAGACTTTAAGTTTAGAAACATGTTAGTTTTAGCATTCCATTTTATTATAATTTTAATTAATTTTTTATTTGACTCACGGACTGGCCCAATTCATATAGTTCAAGCCTCAGGGCCTAATGAGCTTGTTCATATTAGGCTAAAAAGTTTCATTTTTAAATGGTCTTAAAAATTTTTGGCCCAATCCAATTAAATCACAATTTGGGCCAGACTTAACCCTAATTGACGGCTCTACTCACTATTGATGTTTCCACTGTTTTTAAGGATTCAACTCTGATTAGTCATTAGCTTTTTTTCGTAGATCAATTGTTTATTGATTTTTTTTGTTTGCTTAAGTGACAGATTCAACTTGAGTTTGGTATGAGCTTATCAATTTCTAATTGATTTTTCCTTTGCTACTCGAGTGAAAAATTTAATTCGGGTTAGGTGTTTCTTAATAAATCATTTTAATTGATTTTTCCTTTGTTGGTTACAAATTCAATTCAGGTTAGGTTTGAACTATTCGCAAAAGATGAATATTTTTTATTGATTTTCCTTTTCTGCTCAAGTGGCAGTTTCACATTAGGTTAGGTTTGAGTTTCTCTGAATAGATCTTTTTTTTTTATTGATTTACCTTTTAGTGCTCAAGTGACGGATTCAACTTAGTATGTTGTAGTATTTTCTCAATAGAATTTGTCAATCGATTTTTCTTTTGATGCTCAAGTGATAGATTCAACATAGGTTATATTTGATCATCTCTAAATATATCAAAAAATATTATTTTTTTCCTTTTTTATTCAAGTGACAGAATAACTCGGTTTAGTTTTGAGCTTTTATAAATAGTTCATTTTTCATTATTGGTGTTAGGGTTAGTTTGTGCACAACTTAAATATTCCACGGAGTACCTTCTATATCTCACCAGCATAGTTACTGGGTAATTTTACCTATCAAGGTTCACCCTATACTTTTTTCTCGTTGGGATTTTAACCTTAGTATTCACGCCCTTGAATGAGAATCATTCAATCATTTAACACATTTCTTGGTGCTACCAATAATATTTATATTTTTGTTTAGTGAAACCTGTTGAGTAGGGTTTAGAAGTTCTTCTGTTCCAAAAGATAAATTTCTGTGATGTCCTTTTACTCTAACCTTAATTTTTTTTTCTAATTATCATCAATTAAGTTAAAGTAATTACCCCAATTAGATTTGCAAAAGTTATGAAACATGAGAACCCTAATCTCGTGTTATGAAAGAGTAATGTCTAAAGATGCTTGTAAACTATGTAGGAATCTATAATTACACAATAATAGGTATAAATATAAAGATACCCTAGGACTAGACAATTAAAACCTATCTAGTTCGTCAGCGGTATAAAAGCTACTCGATATCATGATATTTAAATGCAACTATTTCCTTTCCAAATGATTATGAGATGGTTTAGACCATGTAAAAAACAATTTAGTCAAATATTTTTTAATAAAATAATCTTTAACTTGGCCTCAACCTGCAACTGAAAACTAAAACTTTGACGATGCACATCTAGACACCTCAACTCGTCTCCAACTTTGTGTTCCGTTGTGCTCATAGTTCTTTGCATCCATGGTCTCTCTTGTAGCTCTTCATGTTATTTACACCGACTTATCTAATCTAGTCTCAAAGTAATCTCTGGAACAAATTGATTTTGCAGGCAACACAGATGACACAAGATCTCTAATGGATCATCACATGTCCTCAGAAGAAACCTCGGCTTTCGCTTCAACTCGTCTGCACCTAAGGTAGTTGTCAACTCTTTTCCCTTCAACTGTGTAAATATATATTTTGCATAACCTCAAAACTCTTTTCCCTTCAAATGCTTCGATTGTATCAACAACAAATGCTGAAACAGGAAAGTCCATTATAGTTGACAATATCAAAGAGCATAAGAAGAAAAAGAGGACCAAGAACAGAAGAGCATGCGAGAAAAAACAAGTTACTAGGCCCGAAAAAAGAGAGTCTTCAACACAAGAAAACCAAGTTTTGGACAAAAAACATAAAGAATTTTCCTCTTTCTAGTTTAAACTTGTACCGCAGGGAGGCAAGTGTAACAACCCTAAAATGAATAGGATCAAGACTTAGGGTGTCAAGATTTAAGGTTGATAAATTAATTTAATTAATTTGATCATTATTAATCTGATTAATAAAAAGGAAAAAATCAGATTTTTATTTATTTATTTATTTTTAGTTAATTAAAATCCTAACTTTTGACTAAGTCTTAAATTTAGTCTCCTAATCCTAAACCAACTCTCTCCCTCACTTTTCTCAACTCTCTCACGTTCTCAACCTCTTTCTCACGTTAGTTCTGCCAAGAACAACAAGAAAAGCAGAAAATACATCAAGAGTTCTTCACACTTGAAGAACTCACTAGATTATTTTAAGTAAAGACAAAGGAATCAAAACGACAAGGCTAAGAGAGGTTCATCGAGTAGGGTGTGCGTTGAAGTAAATTTGGCGTGGTTTGGAGGAGTTTCCGGGCAGCAGCTTCAAGCTTGAACAACGTCAAAAGGTATGGGTTTCTCTCATGGAATTCTTTCTCCAAGAGTACTTTCTTTCGAACGTTTCTTAAACTCTTGAAACTAAGGTTGTTCCCCCTTCGTATGTCCTTGTCCTTAGCTCCCAAACGATTCCATAGGATGGGTATGTTGTGCTGTTAGAATTAGGACCAAATTACGTGTTTATATTAAATGCAAACATGTTTTATGTGAGGGAAATTACGAAACGATATTTGAAATGTAAAAATGTGTGTATGTGTGTGCATCGTGGTAATGGCTTTAGCCACTATTTTGGGTCAATTTTTCATGGGTATATTTGGTGTATTTTAAGTATGTAACGTGTGTGTAATGTGGTGGTTATGATAATGAAAAATGTTGGGTGGAATAACACTCTTTTAACTAAGTAAACTCATGAAATATTTGACTCAAAAAGGATAAAAAAATAAAGAGGAGAAAATTCCCAGAAATCTGGAAATTTGCACACTTTTAAAGAAGTGAGGCCATCAGGTTTCGAACTTGTGACCTCCTTCTTAGTAGACGCTAGGAAAAGAGGAAAAAGAAGAAAAAAAGGGGGGCTGGGGGAATCGAACTCGCGCCCCAGCCCCGTGTTCGCGAAAGAGAAAGAAAAACATTTAAGGGAGAGGGGGCGGGGAATCGAACTCGTGACCGCTTGGTCACTGGAGTTCGCGAAAAATGAAAGAAAATAAGGGAGGGGGCGGGGAATCGATCTCGTGACCGCTTGGTCACTGGAGTTCGCGAAAAAAATGAAAGAAATAAGGGAGGGGGCGGGGAATCGAACTCGTGACCCTTGGGTCCCTGCGAAAAGGAAAAGAAAATTAAAGGGGAGGCGTGGGATTCGAACCCACGACCTCCCAGTGCGCGCAAGAGAGAGGGAGAAAACAGAAAAAAATAAATAAATAAAAGGGGGTTGTGAGGGTTCGAACCCACCACCTCACAGTCCCCCCTTTCAGCGAATTTAACAAAAAAACAAGGGGGTTGTGGGGGTTCGAACCCACAACCTCCCCATTGTAGAGAATATCTTTTTAAATTAAAAATTTAAAGAGGTTGTGGGGGCTTGAACCCTCAACACTTTGATTAATTAAGAGGGAAACTAGAATAGAAAATTTATCCTTCAATATAAATGTTGAGATTTAATTTAAAGTCTAATGTTATGAATATTAGAAAATAAAATTTATGAAGAATATAAATGATATTCAAGTGATTCAAGCTTTGGGTTTCCTTGCCCAAAATTCCGTATTGATGCATAAGTCATACGTGAATAAATTATTCAAAAATAGTGCCATCTACTTAGATCAAAATAATTAAGATATTGGCATATATATATGATACGCTCAAATTTACTTCTCAAATAAGAGGTAAAGCGGTCGTATCAAGTAAAGAACCCAACTAATGAAAATAGTTCAGACTTAACTTTATTCTATTATTACTATTATTTAGCCAACTATTTTCCGAGAAATAAAGAGACAAAAAGGGGGATTTTATTTTTAAATTAATGAAAATGATTAACTAAATAAAAATGGACAACTAATAGATTCAGCTTTCGAAGTTTAATCAAATTATAAAAGTAACTAGGGCTTTAGTGTTCCCCACAGGTTCCTAACTTGGTAAATCTAACTATAACAATTCTATCCTGATATCTTGCATGTAAAGTGATAAGTTACGTATCTCTAAATCCTTGGTCCGGCATCTAGAGAATTTCACTCCGCACCTTGGTCCGGCTACGTGTGTTGCTATACTAACCCTTATCTTTACCTCATATTAAACATCGTATTCGATATTTGACTAAGTTATTAACTCGTACCAACCAATACTAGCCTATTAGATAGTCTACACTAAATCTATGTTGATAATTCTTTTCCTATTATCTACCTCCTTGGTCCGGCAAGTAGCATTAAGGCGAGTTCTAACGTTGGCCATCCGTTAAAAAGACTTCTACATGAAAGAATTATCAATACATGCAAGACACCACTCTAGAATTGTTATTTAAGTTAGATTTTTACCTTGTTATTCACCCATGGTTCCCACAACCCTAGCTATGATGTTTAGTTACCCATGTTCATAATTACACAATTCATATTGTTAATGGAAGAATTCATGCACTTACTTTTATGAAAACGAATAATTTCCCAGAATTTAACTTGATTAATCAACGAAATCACCAACAATCAATTACCGAGAAAGTATCTTAATTCCCAAAATCGAGAATTCAATAATATAATAGAAGAACTAAAAACTAAAAATTATCCAGAAAGTCTAACCCCAAAAACGAGGTTTTTCCCACTATTTATAATAAAAACAAAGTCTAATCAAATAAGGATTCTATTTACTAAAAATCTGTCCAAACGCGTCTGGATCGACGGACCACGTGACGGACCGTCATGGACACGACGGACCGTCATAGACTCCGTCGTCCCATACTTCACCATTCTTCTGTTGCTTTCTTCATTCCTCTCGATGGACAGGTATGACGGACCGTTTCAAGCACGACGGTCCGTCGAGGGTCTTCGTTCCAAAATACTTGGACTTCTTGGAATTTGGGTACTGGGACTACTTCTCTGATCATCCCGACGAACAAGCAGGACGGACCGTCGTGGCTATGACGGTCCGTCATGGACTTCCGTAATCCCACACTTGGTCAGACTTCCCCATTTTCCTTTAGCAACTTCTCCCTTCACTACGATGCCACCTACGGACCGTCACAGCCTCGACGGACCGTCATAGGTTCCATAGGTGGTCTCTTCTGCATTTCTTTCTCAAAAACTCCCGCGTTCATCCTTGGACAGATTTTCTGCAAACAAAGAGAAACTTACATAAAAATCAACACAAAAAGGCTTTCGACACACACTAAACTTAAGGAAAAAGCATTAGAAATACCGTGAAACCACGGTACATCAACACCCTCAACTTAAATTCGTTGTTTGTCCTCAAGCGACGCACTATGACTCACTACAAAATCTTTGTACAAAAGTATCCATATTTTAACTTCCGCAATCATTTGGCTATCAATCCCGATTATTCACATTATATTCATGCATGGTTTCACTATTAGGCATTGACTTGTGTAGAATCAAACCATGACCCAGACTCACTACGCGATGATACCTATCCTCTTCAACTTCTCACAGAGATGCTAATATTTCCGGTATTGCAACTCCTGTCCTCACTTCAAATAACATCCTCATTTTTCACACAATGATTTTAGTTTGAGTATAAGGATCACTTTTCGACACTCACTCTCAGAACAAATTCACAACTCATTTATACATATTGCCATAGGCTTGCCCTTATTTTCACTACTTCAAGTTCGCCATACAACTCTTAGGATCACAATAGGACTTTTTTTTTAGATTGTAACATAGGCTCAGGGTCAGGTAGGGTGTATTTAGGTATACTTTAGTGACTTGTTGCCCTCCTTGACATATCGACTACGCGAACCACCTTTTTATTATTTTATTTCGCCCTATTACTCAATTTTCTTTTCACTTTGCTGTTTTCCCTTTATTATCCTTATGTGTAAGTGACTTTTCTCTTTTCTTGTGTTTATTTTGCTTTTTATTCATATTTTTTTTTTAGTCATTTCTGTTTTTTTCTTTCTTTCTCTTTATTCTTTCAACCCCACTTTCCGGGGTTTTCCTTATAACAGCCACCCTCAACTCATGATTTTGCCATGAGTTAAGGTTCACAATACCCATGGTTGGGTCAGGGCCTAAACAAGGTTGCTTTATGCATTAGCCACCCTCAACTTATGCTTTTGGCATAAACTGAGGTGCACATGTCCAAGGAGGGACCAGCGCCAACACATTGTTCCCAGAGAAGATCATTTGGGGTGAAAAAGAAAGATCTATTTTAAGCTCAATTCATTTGGATCAAAAAGGGATTAACTTCATTTGGTTTTCTGTTCTTTTTAGGCTCAAGATTGACTATTTCGAACAAGGGCCTATGATCCTTTCCTAATTGATTGTTTTGACTCACTTTTAGCAGGACTAACCAGGCAAGTTCTAGCTCAGTATTGATGGTGGACATTCGAGTTCACCTCACACTCACTTGACATTCCTTGCATTCCTGGATTATGAGACACCTAGTTCAAATCTTAGATTCAGGATCATGCAGTAGTGTATCTGTATTTCATGTTTCAAACCACACACTTATCACTTACTATGCCTAGTCATGCAATTGATTATCGAGATATCATATTTATTTTAGCCACCATGCTTCAGATTTATACTATGTACATAAGATATGACATGCCGGTTCAACAATAAAAGTAATCAGTCTTTTGGGGAAAAAAAAACACAAGCAAGAAAACCCCAAAAGAGGATCGTGAACTTGGGCTACTCAGAATTCACCCAAGTACTCACTTTCCATTTACCCCACCCCCAACAAAAGATATGCAATTGTCCCCAATGCATAAAAGAGCTAAACAACGCAAAAGGGTAAGTGAAGCAAACCTGAGGCGCTAAGCGCCGACGATCAGCAAGCTGGTGGGTCCGGTTCACCGGAACCCACTCCATGCGTAGTCTGGACATCCTCAGTAATATCCACAGCATCAACAGCACCATCAGTAGTGCCTCCCACAGAATCTACAAATTTGGAGCTAGACGCCCCGGCAGCTACTTCTACAGCCCTCAACTTACGGGCCTCTTCATCAGCAATCGAGGCTCTCCTCGCAGCCTCCATCTCACGGCGCTCCTTCTTCCTCGCCCTAACCTCATCCTCCTCTCGACCCCTGCGTCTCTTGGCATGCTCTCGTGGGGGAGGTGGTGGAACATCAGAAGTGGCAAAAAGAGCAGCCATCACTGTGTCATCAGCAGGCTCTACAGAAAGGGCCTCAGACTCAGGCACCCTTGCCTCTAAGATCGTATCCAGATCAGCCCGCAGACTCTCAACCACAGCCTGAAGGGTCGACATGTCCACCGGAGGTGCTGGTCGAGCTAGCACTCGCAACTCAAAAGCGTCCAAGCGCTGATGTACCTCTGCGATCTTCCTCTCAGTGTGCTGTACCATCTTGCTCTCCATGCGCTCCTCTGCCTCAGCAATAGTCTTCTGCATCCAAGGCTGGATATGATGCAAAAGTGTAGCCATCTGTGCCTCGAGTTTCTGGACCCTAGTAAGTGGGACCAGAGTGGCAGAAGGAGCCGAGCGAGAGGAGCTCGGGGCAGTGCTACTACCCGGGATAGACTCGACCGGAGTAGTGTCAGCGTGTGCAGAAGCATCCTGGGAAGCCGCATGGGCATGCTCTATGGTGTCGGCCAGGTTCTCACCAAGTGGAACCACCTCCGGGCGGGGCCCTCTGCGTGGGGCCAACTCATTGGCCTCATCCCTGATGAGGCCGATGTCAATATTTCCTTGCGGGGTCCGGAGATGGTCAATGTGCCAAATGGGCACGCCTGCGGATCTGCACAAAGAGAAAATCATGCAAGGAAAAGGGTAAGTCGTGGTGACCTTGAAGTCCCTCTCATGCATGACCGCTTGGAGAAGCCAAGCGAAATCGACCTCGAACCCTGCCATCATTGCGGCCATAAGAACTGCACAATCCCAGGTGACGATATTATCAACAGCAGTGGGGGAGATACAATGGCGGACTATCAACCAAAGAAACTTGGCCGTAAAGGTCAAGTTGGCCTTCCTGATGGCTCCCTTCGGCTCCATCACCCAATCCGCAGCCTCTTCATCAATAGATAAGTGCTGGGCCATCCACCTCTTGGTGGTCTCTCTCAGTGAAGGCTCGCGTAAGAACCGGCCCTCTTTGATAATTTGCCACCGGTAATCAAACTCGGCGGTGAGAGGTGTGCTGGTGGTGTCACTATCCGTGCCGTACAAATATCGGCGGATGGCTGGTAGGGAGATGTCGACCTGTATGCCGCGTACTCGGACGTGCTCAAGTGGGGCCTGTTTGGCGGGGGCAGACCGCTTATCTATTTGTGAGTGGAGAGTGGCCACATAACTCCAGTAGGGCTGGTGAAAAGAGTGTGAATGTCTGGCATGGTGGGGAGACTTCCCGTGAGGACCCGCCTCTCCAGTGTGAGGGTCCGTGTCATGACGCCTTTGTCATTGAGCACCTTGGCGTCTAAGTATACTTTGTATTGCCCGTCGACACACCACCGGTTGGGCTGATCGGCAACCGGGGCAGGGACTCCAGTTGGTGAGCCAGGGGTGGAGTCAGTGCTGTCAGCCTCATCATCCGAGGCAGACTGTGTAGCTGTGGCGGGGGCAGAGGCTTCTGCGGACCCGGAGGCTTCCTCTGACCACGAAACTCCTAAGGAGCCAGATGCTCCTTCGTCTTGGGCAGCTGACCCAGAAGGTGTGCCGGTCAGTGTGCGCTCCTCATTTGACTGGGAGGCAGTGACTACGCCGGGCGCCACCTTCTTGGGCGTGACTCTCGGTACACGTGGAGCTCGTGCTGTAGTAGTAGTGCCTGGGGGCACGTACTCTGGATCATACTCATCATCAGAGCCTATCACCAATCGGGCAGACGGGGCGACAGATTTAGAATGCCCACGTGCATAAACGCGATCTTGTTTAGGTGCCATGAGAGGTAGTACCTGTAATGAATCATCATTAGTACTTGAAAGATAAAACATGACAAAAAAAAAATGAGACAATAATACACAGAAACTCAAACCAGTGATAACAGCTCTGAAGTAGCAGTAAGGCATAACGGACCTGATAACGGCCCGTCGTGCATATGACAGACCGTCCTGCGGTCCGTCATGTAATACTAAGCAGTATAGAGTATCAGAAGGATAGTCTCAGACTGATACGACGATTGTTCAGGACGGGCCGTCGTGGGTATGACGTCCCGTCACATGTGTCCGTCAGTTGACACTTAGAAAAAGTGTGGAGACCCTTAGGACAGGGGTCTCTGACCGTCACGAAGGTTGTGCAGGACGGACCGTTGTGGGTATGACGGTCCGTCATAGGTGTCCGTCAGTGGACACTTAGAAAAAGTGTGGAGACCCTTAGGACAGGGGTCTGCGACCGTCACGACGGTTGTGCAGGATAGACTGTCGTGGGTATGACGGTCCGTCACATGTGTCCGTCAGTGGACACTTAGAAAAAGTGTGGAGACCCTTAGGACAGGGGTCTTTGACCGTCACGACGGTTGTGCAGGACGGACCGTCGTGGGTATAACGGTCCGTCACATGTGTCCGTCAGTGGACACTTGGAAAAAGTGTTGAGACCCTTAGGACAGGGGTCTCTGACCGTCACGACGGTTGTGCAGGACGGACCGTCGTGGGTACGACGGTCCATCATCGGGTTGTCGTGCTGTCATTCAGAGACAGAACTGGGGGATGCCACATTCACCCCATGTGAGTCAAAACAAAGACCCAACAATTCTCTAACACTCTTGAACCTAAATACCTATCAAATTTACAAGTTTTAAAGCAATAATTTCTCTAGTTTTATCCAGGCATTTTGTGGAATTAATAACCTAGGTTGACAATATATATTCAAAGAACAAAAGACCCATATGCTAATAGTAAAGAAAAACAAAACAAACTAAGTAAATGGGTGGAGTTTGCAGGAACACATACCTTGGATGAGGAGAAAATAAGACGAAAGTGATGGCACCCAATAGAGAAGACTGAGAAGCACAACAGCATACTCCGACCAAGAAGGGAGATTTGGGAGGGAAAATGGGAGAATATGGGGAATTTGGGAAGAGAAAGCAGTTGAAAGGCTCAAATGGGGGAAAGAGGAAAAAAAAACTGGTAAATGAAGGGGTGGGGTGGGGGGGGGTTTAAAACGTTTAAAAACTTTTGAAATTCATCAGCCGGGTCGGGTCGGGTAACCGGGTAATGAAGTGACGAAACCCCAATGACGGTCCGTCGCATGTGTGACTGTCCGTCATAGGTTCCGTCGCATGTGCCCTAATTCTTAAAAAATACTAAAGAGCGTACCTGGCACGACGGAGTCATGCGACGGACCGTCACAGGCGTGACGGTTCGTCGATGTATCCGTCAGTGAATATGGCAGAGTAACTTTTCTGCAGAACTTCCTGTAGATGTGCTACCTGAAAATTTACAACCCATTAATAGAAAATTTCTACCGCTACTGGAAAGAAAAACTATAAAGTGGTTAGATGATAAATATTGGGTTGCCTCCCAACCAGCGCCTGATTTAACGTCGCGGCACGACTGAGGACACTCGATTACTCAGACTTCATCAAGATAATATGCCTCAATCACCTCATTCGCCGATTCCGCATGACCTATATAGATTTTTAGACGTTGTCCATTCACCTTAAACCGCACACCTTCCTTGTTTTCCAACTCAACCGCTCCATGAAGGAATAATTGGGTGATCGAGTAAGGGCCAGTCCATTTAGACTTGAGCTTGCCCGGAAATAGGCGCAATCTAGAGTTGAATAAGAGCACCGAATCCCCAATCATAAACTCTCGTTTCTCGATCTTTAGGTCATGGTACTTCTTCATCTTTTCTTTGTAGAGGGCTGAGCTTTCATAAGCCTTTAGGCGAAATTCATCAAGTTCATTTAACCCATTTAACCGTTGTTCTGCAGCTTCGTTCCAGTCCATTTTTAGCTTCTTCATAGCCCACATGGCTTTATGCTCTAATTCAACCGGAAGATGACATGCTTTCTCATATACTAGTTGGTATGGGGACATACCTATGGGAGTCTTATACGCTGTCCGGTAAGCCCAAAGAGCATCATCAAGCCTCCTTGACCAATCTGTTCTACTAGCGTTCACTGTTTTTGACAAAATCTGTTTGATCTCCCTATTTGATACTTCAACTTGCCCACTAGTTTGAGGATGGTAAGGAGTGACCACATTATGGCGAACCCCATATTTCTCCAATAATCCCTTGAACAATTTGTTGCAAAAGTGGGATCCCCCATCACTAATAATCGCCCCTGGGGTACCAAATCGAGAGAATATATTCTTCTTCAAGAATGCAGTGACACTCTTCCCCTTATTGTTCGCGAGGGCGATGGCTTCCACCCACTTGGATACATAATCAAACTGCTACTAAAATATACTTCATTCCATGAGAACTCACAAACGGACCCATAAAGTCAATACCCCAAACATCAAATAACTCAATTACAAGAATGGGGTTTAGAGGGAGCTCTTGCTTTCTTGAAATGCCGCCATCTATTTGACATCTATCACATGCTTTGGCGAACTCATGAGCATCTTGATGAATAGTTGGCCAATAGTAACCACTTTGTAAGATCTTATGAGCAGTCCGAACACCACTATGATGTCCACCAAAGGGTGAGGAATGGCATGCCTCTAAAATACTCAGCATCTCAACTTCTGGCACACAACGCCGAATAAGCCCATCAGCACAGCTCCTGTATAAGTATGGTTCATCCCAAAAGAACTTCTTCACATCGTACATGAACTTTTTCCTTTGATGAAAAGACAGGTCCGATGGAACAATATCACTAGCTAAGTAGTTCGCAAAATCAGCGAACCACGGAATCAGGTCTTGTGAGGCAGCCAATACATGCTCATCGGGGAACGTGTCATCAATATCAGTCTTATCCCCCAACTCTCTCATAGCTTCATCTTCTAAACGGGACAAGTGATCAGCAACTTGATTTTCGGTCCCTTTCCTATCCCTTACCTCAAAGTCAAATTCTTGCAGTAGTAATACCCAACGAATTAACCTCGGTTTCGCATCCTTCTTCGCCATCAAATATCTCAGGGCTGAATGGTCAGTATGCACTATAACTCTAGTACCTAGCAAATAGGAGCGAAATTTTTCAAAAGCAAATACTACGGCAAGGAGCTCTTGTTCAGTTACTGTATAGTTCTTCTGAGCTTCATTGAGGGCTTTACTAGCATAGTAAATGGGATGAAGGATTTTGTGCCATCTTTGTCCCAGTACCACACCAAGGGCAACCCCACTCGCATCACACATCACCTCAAATGGACTGCTCCAATCCGGAGAAATAATGATAGATGCAGATACCAGTTTTTCTTTGAGATCGCCGAATGCTTTAAGACAGGATTCATCAAAAGAAAATTTACAATCTTTCTCCAATAGTTTACACAATGGATATGCAATTTTAGAGAAATCTTTAATGAATCTCTTGTAAAAACCTGCATGCCCAAGAAAGCTTCTCACACCTTTTACAGAGATAGGTGGAGGAAGTCTCTCTATACACACCCTCCATCCAGTCACCGGTCTAATTGGAACAAGTTCATTCTTTTTATTGGGGACCACAGTCATTCCCCCTTTCTTAGGTACACACTGAACAGGGCATACCCAACTACTATCGGCGATCTGATATATTACTCCAGTATCCAACCATTTTATGATTTCCTTCTTCACGACCTCTTGCATAGGTGGATTTAAGCGTCTTTGGTGCTCAATACTTGGCTTATGATTGGGCATGAGTTGGATTTTATGAGAACAAATACCAGGAGGGATCCCAATAATGTCCGCAATGGTCCACCCAATAGCTCTTTTGAACCTTTTTAGTACTTTGACCAAACTCTCTACTTGTTGTTTATTCAGATCTGATGCAATGATTACCGGCAATGTGTCACCGTTTCCTAAGAATTCATACCTGAGATGAGGTGGGAGAGCTTTTAGTTCTAGCTTTGGAGCCTCCTCTATAGATGGTTTAGCGGGTGGAGACTCGCGATTCTTTATATCTAGCTCATATTTCTTCGGTTTAAACCGAACATTACCACGATCAAGAGCAACGATTAATGACCCATATTCTTCAATGCATTCATTATCAAAATTCATTATCACTGCCGCCAGTGCTTCTACACCTAGACGTTCTTCTATTTGTGTCTCGGGTGATTCACCAACTTTGTAGGATATGGCAGATACCGATTGGAGCTCACCACTCTGCCGCATGGACCTACAAATGTTGAAAGTCACTTCTTCATTGTTCAATCGAAATTTCATCTGCCCCTTTTCCATATCAACTAAGGCTCTACCCGTAGCAAGGAATGGCCTCCCAAGAATAATAGGCACCTCAAAATCGACTTCACAATCAAGAATAACAAAATCTGCCGGAAATATGAATGACTCCACTTTTACTAGCACATCATGGAGTATCCATGTAGGCCTTTTTACTGTTCGATCGGCCATCAGTAGCCGCATCGCAGTGGGCTTTGGGTCACCCAAACCCAACTTCTTGTAAATCGAGAGGGGCATGAGATTTATGCTTGCCCCCAGATCACATAATGCTTTCGCAAAATGTAATAACCCGATCGTATAAAGAATAGTGAATGCACCCGGATCTTCTTTCTTTTGCACCAAAAACCTTGTAGCAATAGCACTACAATGCTGCATTCTGTCATCATCCTCAAAAGTGACCGATCTTTTCTTTGTAACCAAATCTTTCATAAACTTGGCATAACCAGGCATTTGTTCAAGAGCTTCTACCAAAGGGACATTGATAGAAAGTTGCTTCAACATTGTTATAAAACGCCGATATTTACCATCCTCGGTCTTTTTCACTAATCTTTGAGGAAAGGGTGGTGGTGGTCTAGGCATGGGAGTTACCTTTTTAGGCACTTCAGCATCTTTATCAGTGTTATCTTCTACTTCATCACTAACCTCTACCACTTTATCATTATCTCTCATCACCTTTTCCACAATAGACGGCATAGGTGGGTCAATAGTTTGTTTACCCCCACGAGTAGTAATTGCCATACAGTGTCCATCATTCTTCGGATTTTGGACAGTGTTGCTAGGAAGAGTGCCCGGTTGCCGTGGGTTCACAGTTGCAGATAATTGAGCCATTTGCAATTCAAGCTGCTTGATTGATATGGCATGTGTATCGACTTTCTGTCCAATACCTGCTACATCACTCCTTAACTCTTTGGTGTGCTCATCACTAGCATCGAACCTCCTCCTCATCTTGTGCAACATATCCTCAACTCGCGCCATACTACCTCCACCATCCCTAGGAGCAACTTTACGATTTTGAGGAGGAACATAGGGCCCACTCCTCTCATTTCTATTACCATAGTTACCCCTGTTGAAGTTGTTGTCGCGGTTGTAATTTCCATCACGGACATAATTACCCTCACGGTTGTAGTTACCATAGTTCCGACCTTGATTCCCTTGACCTTGGCGCCAATTCTCCTGATTGGAGCCTTGGGCGTTCGGTCGGAAACCCCCCGTCTGATCATTTACTGCATAGGAATCTTTCTCATAATAGTATTCATCAGTTGGTGGTGGTGGTTTAGACAAATAGTTCACTGCATTTATCTTTTCTGTACCCCCAGTGACATGTTTTAACACCAATCCAAGCTCAGTTCTCATCTGCGCCATCTCTTCACGAATCTCATCTGTGGCTGGGTTGTGTGTGGATTGCACTGCAAAAGTATTTCTCCCCGTATCTGACTTCCTAGTACTCCATGCTTTGTTATTCCGGGAGATTTTCTCTAATTTTTCGGCAATTTCAGCATAAGGACACTCCCCATAAGAACCACCTGCTATAGTATCCAATACCGCTTTATTATTATCATCCTGTCCCCGGTAGAAGTATTCTTTCACTGACTCATCATCTATGCGGTGATTGGGGACACTTCTCAAAAATGAAGTGAACCTATCCCAAGAACTACTAACTGACTCCCTGGTAGTGCCACAAAATTGTTCACTCTGTCTTTGTGATTTAGTTTCTTGGAGACCGGGTAGTAACGTGCTAAGAAAATGTCCCTTAGTTGGTTCCAAGTGAAAATTGAGTTATAAGGGAGTTCAGTGAACCAAATAGCAGCCTCTCCCGTCAGTGAGAGAGGAAATACTCTTAGCCCTATTACATCCAAATTCAAATCAGGCCTCCCTACACAGCTTTTACACACTGCCCTCACCTTAGCTATATGGGCATGTGGGTCCTCAGACGGTAGTCCTGAAAACAAACCTCTAGCCGTGAGCATTTGCATTAGACTACTAGTGACTACAAAGGTGTGACCTTCTGGTAGAGGGGGCAAGACAAGTGGCCCATCAGAATCTGCAATATTATCATAACCTTTGTAGTATTCTTGAGGACGTGGAGCGGGATTTTGTCCCCTTTGTGCACCTTGATCAGGATTATCAGGTAATAATCGACCATGAGCATCAACCGGAGCTGGGATGTTCTGGTTTGGATCATCATCATTTATACCCAAGTTTCGATTCATTTTGTGTAGTGTACGCTCTAACTCGTGATCGTAGGGAAACAAAGGTTCTCTTCCTCTCCGTATATTTGGCATACACGGACGTCAATTCTAAACAAAATCAAAAACAACAGAAAAAGTAAAATCAAGAAAATAATGACTAAACTTTAGTAATAAAATTTAAGTAAATCTAAAAGCTACTTTCCCCGGTAGCGGCGCCAAAATTTGATACGCTCAAATTTACTTCTCAAATAAGAGGTAAAGCGGTCGTATCAAGTAAAGAACCCAACTAATGAGGTTGAGATCGATCCCACAAGGAAAATAGTTTAGACTTAACTTTATTCTATTATTACTATTATTTAGCCAACTATTTTCTGAGAAATAAAGAGACAAAAAGGGGGATTTTATTTTTAAATTAATGAAAATGATTAACTAAATAAAAATGGACAACTAACAGATTCAGCTTTCGAAGTTTAATTAAATTATAAAAGTAACTAGGGCTTTAGTGTTCCCCACAGGTTCCTAACTTGGTAAATCTAACTATAACAATTCTATCCTGATATCTTGCATGTAAAGTGATAAGTTACGTATCTCTAAATCCTTGGTCCAGCATCTAGAGAATTTCACTCCGTACCTTGGTCCGGCTACGTGTGTTGCTATACTAACCCTTATCTTTACCTCATATTAAACATCGTATTCTGTATTTGACTAAGTTATTAACTCGTACCAACCAATACTAGCCTATTAGATAGTCTACACTAAATCTATGTTGATAATTCTTTTCCCATTATCTACCTCCTTGGTCCGGCAAGTAGCATTAAGGCGAGTTCTAACGTTGGCCATCCGTTAAAAAGACTTCTACACGAAAGAATTATCAATACATGCAAGACACCACTCTAGAATTGTTATTTAAGTTAGATTTTTACCTTGTTATTCACCCATGGTTCCCACAACCCTAGCTATGAGGTTTAGTTACCCATGTTCATAATTACACAATTCATATTGTTAATGGAAGAATTCATGCACTTACTTTTATGAAAACGAATAATTTCCCAAAATTTAACTTGATTAATCAACGAAATCACCAACAATCAATTACCGAGAAAGTATCTTAATTCCCAAAATCGAGAATTCAATAATATAATAGAAGAACTAAAAACTAAAAATTATCCAGAAAGTCTAACCCCAAAAACGAGGTTTTTCCCACTATTTATAATAAAAACAAAGTCTAATCAAATAAGGATTCTATTTACTAAAAATCTGTCCAAACGCGTCTGGATCGACGGACCACGTGACGGACCGTCATGGACACGACGGACCGTCATAGACTCCGTCGTCCCATACTTCACCATTCTTTTGTTGCTTTCTTCATTCCTCTCGACGGACAGGTATGATGGACCGTTTCAAGCACGACGGTCCGTCGAGGGTCTTCGTTCCAAAATACTTGGTCTTTTTGGAATTTGGGTATTAGGACTACTTCTCTGATCATCCCGACGAACAAGCAGGATGGACCGTCGTGGCTATGACGGTCCGTCATGGACTTCCGTAATCCCACACTTGGTCACACTTCCCCATTTTCCTTCAGCAACTTCTCCCTTCACTACGATGTCACCTACGGACCGTCACAGCCTCGACGGACCGTCATAGGTTCCATAGGTGGTCTCTTCTGCATTTCTTTCTCAAAAACTCCCGCGTTCATCCTTGGACAGATTTTCTACAAACAAAGAGAAACTTACATAAAAATCAACACAAAAAGGCTTTCGACACACACTAAACTTAAGGAAAAAGCATTAGAAATACCGTGAAACCACGGTACATCAATATACAAGATACATAAGTCTTGTACTACCAAGTTTTAGGAAAGTAAGAATCACTTAACGAATTATGAATGAACCCATGGCTTGTATGTATAGACACATAAGTCTAATACACGTTCAAAAGTAAGTGAACCTATGATGAGATGAACAAGGAAATGATGAAATGAACATTCACGTAATAAGAGGTGAATAACTATGAAAAGCAAAGGTGCTAATGATGATGAATGTGGTGACAATATGATATGAGGCTAATGTAAATGATAAGAGCAATCTCAAATGAGCCTAAGTAAATGTTACCAATACGTACTCACCTATGAGAGGGTAAGATAATGAAGAGACCAGTCTCTATGAACACTCTGATGAGAGTATTGAGCTTAACACACACAATAAGAATGATGAGACGAGAAATCATCTAATGAGCTATGATGTCCTCATACTAGAAGCCAGCTTCCATGACGTATGAGATAAATGTAATGGAACTTTATACTGAGCACCGATAGGCTAGCTATGAGCGGTGATGCCTTCTTTCAGGAAGGGCGGAGGTTCACGTAACTCTCATGAGATGAGACTGTCCGTCCTGCCGGGTATGGGTCTGCTTATATCTCCTAGTCTTCGAACCTATACAGCCAATATAGGGTCACTTTGGCCGGTGATTCCACCTCTTTTCGGTGTGGGGGAGACACTGGATTTCATGATGCTCACATGATCTATGTCAGTTAAAGTTAAAGTTCCCAATGAATGAATGAGGCCAGCCTCAAATGAAGCACATAAAGAATTGAATGATACCGAAGGTGTTAGGGTAGGATAATCAAGAGGTGAGCTAGACTCAGGGAATAACAATAGGTTATTCCTGATCATTGCACAGCAAACCCGATGAAAGTCTTAAACTACACCCTAGGTATGGCTGGTGTTCACACTGGCCTGTGAATGAAATGTAATGAAGTACGTATGAATGAACGAAGCAGACTCTGTGTTTGCTAATGAAGACTCCCTAGTTGAGGTACCATATGTTGAGCCCTCATTTTGGAAAGTCTTAATGTTATGTCCGTGGTTCCAAGGTCTCATGGTATATGAATGAATGATACGAACGAAGCTATGTGATATGTGCTATGATATGTGCTATATGAATATGATATGTGTTGTGTGCAATGCGATATTTAATATGATGCATGTTACTCATGGCATGACCTTCCTAATCTCAAATTGGCAAGTCCACTGACTTGACTTCCAAAAATTATGTTGTTAGGAAAGAGCTATTCTTTCTCATGCATGTCCGTGGTGTGTGCTTGCATGTACCCATACTTAGTACAAGTGTGTACTAACCCCTATACATCTATACTATTTTAGGTGCAGGCACAGGTGGTTGATAGAGTTGCAGGATCATTGTTGCAGTTATCCGGACGTCAGCATTCATCCGGAGTTTGATAGGTCCTCATGCTTTCGAGGATACTACTGTTTTATATTCTAGCGTAGTTTTAGAGTTGAGCTAGTGGAGCATGTACCACTAGCATTTCTTTCCTGCTCTTTATTCAGACTTTGTATTTGGGGCCACTTTTGCAATTATACAATTAAGACTTATGAACTATTTCTTTCAGTTGGTTATCTCTTTCATGTTAGATGGTTGATGATGAACGATTATAAAATTTAAAGAATGTTTGGCAAGCATGTTTAAAGAACAAAAGTTTCAAATTTTCCGCTAAAATTAACCTATGTAAAGTAAGTACGACGTAAGTAGGTTTGTTTGCGACCTCTGAGAGGTCAACGACACCGGTCTCGTCTGGGGTATAGATTCCAGTCGTGATAAAGTTGGTATCAGAGCCCTAGGTTAAATTCCGAGAATAATGAGTTCACATCAACCACATTGAGTAGTTTCTAAGTCATGGTAGTGAAGTGCACCACTATCCTGAATTAGAGATTGCATGATGTGTAGGAAATTTCCCTTCTTCTGATCTTATCGTGCTTTTCTGAATGTCTGATTTCTTGGTGTTATGAGCGTATCTAACATCAATCTTTGTTGTTTTCAGAGAATGCACCCTAGGAGGGCTATTGATCAGAGGAGAGGAAGAGCAGCTGCTAGGGGCAACCGAGTTCCACCCCAGGCTCCAGCTGCAGGAGGGGCTGTGCCAGTTAATACAGCTAGGTTGACTGATGCTGAGGTGAGGGCATCTCTGGCCCAGATGGCACAGGCCATTGCTATGCAGGCCCAGGCCATGACTGCCCAGGTTAACCGGCAGAATATTCAGAGGGAGAACCCACCGGTTCGTAGCATGGCTGACAGGCTGAGGGATTTCACGAGGATGAATCCTCCTATTTTCACAGGGTCTAGGACTGCAGAGGATCCCCAGGAGTTTATGGATGAGGTGCATAAGATCCTGGTGGCTATGGGGGCCACTGATATTGAGAAGGCTGAGCTGGCTTCCTATCAGCTCAAGGATGTTGCACAGACTTGGTGCAAGATGTGGCAAAATAGTCGCGTCTTAGGTGGAGTGCCAGTCACATGGGAGCTGTTCAAGACAGCATTTCTGGAGAGATTCTTCCCAAGGGAGATGAGGGAGGCCAAGGTTGAGGAATTCATCAACCTTAAACAAGGCTCTATGACAGTCAGGGAGTATTCCCTGAAGTTTGTTAAGCTGTCAAGGTATGTTATCTTCCCTAATATTAAATAACAAGAATGAGGAGAATACTGAACTTTGTTGAAATCATCCAGGTATACTACTTCCCTGGTTGCTAACAACAGGGATGAAATGAGCAGGTTTCTCACAAGAATCAATGGGGACTTGGAGGAGGAGTGTCGATCTGCGATGCTCCATGATAATATGGATCTTTCCAGGTTGATGGTGTATGTCCAGCAGGTAGAGGACAGCCGCAGAAAGAGAGGTGTTCGTGATGCTAGGAGGCCTAGGCCTCAAGATCAGGCAGGACCCAGTCATGGAGGCCACAGGAACCACTTTGGAGTCCGTGAGCAGCCAAGGTTCAAGAAGGGGCAGCAGAGTTCTGGAATTTTAATCCTCAGAGGAGTGCTACAACTACAGGAGGCAGACCTGAGCCCAAGAAGGGCAATGGAGGTGAGATGCAGCATCCTAATAAGAATTGTGCTAGGTGTGGCCGATCTCACAGTGGAGAGTGCAGACAGGGTACTAATGCCTGCTTCGGTTGTGGTAAGAGTGGACACATGGTCAGAGACTGTCCACATAACAGAGGTCAGGCGGGAGGTAATGCTCAGCCTAGGCCTAATCCACAGGGTGCGGCAGCAGCCGAGCCTCCTAAGAGGAACAGGTTCTATGCCCTGAAGGGCAGAGAGGAGCGGGAGAAGTCAGCTGATGTGGTCACAGGTATGCTGCAAGTGTTCTCAACTTCTGTTTATGCTTTACTTGATCCGGGGTCTACACTTTCCTTTGTAACTCCTCTGCTTGCTCTTACTTTTGAGATATTGCCTGAAGTTCTACATGATCCTATAGTGGTTAGTACACCTTTAGGAGAGAATGTAAGAACTGATAGAGTATACAAGGATTTCCCAATAGTTGTGAGTGGTAAAACTATGTGTGCAAACCTGGTTGAGTTACCCATGCATGATTTTGATGTTATTCTTGGCATGGATTGGCTTCACAGTTATTATGCTTGCTTGGACTGTCGTAGTAGAGTGGTGTGATTTCGTTTTCCTAATGAAGAAGATTTAGTCTGGGAGGGGTACAATTCGAGTCGTCCTAACCCCTTGATTTCTAACCTTAAAGCCAATAAAATGATGTCCAAGGGGTTATTGTGTCATCTTGTGAGTGTTAATGATTTAGATCATGACATTCCTTCCATAGACTCAGTACCTGTAGTGAATGAGTTCTTAGATGTGTTTCCTGATGATTTACCTGGAGTCCCTCCCCTTCGAGAGATTGACTTTGGTATCGATTTAGAACCCGATACTAAACCAATTTCAATTCCTCCTTACAGAATGGCTCCAGCTGAGCTCAAAGAGTTGAAGCTGCAGTTAAAAGATCTCACTGACAAGGGTTTTATTCAGCCGAGCATATCCCCTTGGGGCGCTCCAGTGTTGTTTGTAAAGAAGAAAGATGGAACCCTTAGAATGTGTATCGATTATCGGCAGCTCAACAAAGTCACTATAAAGAATAAGTATCCACTCCCCAGAATAGATGATTTGTTCGATCAACTCCAAGGGTCTAGTTTCTTCTCTAAGATTGATCTTCGTTCAGGGTATCATCAGCTTAGGGTTAGGGATGGAGATATCCCAAAGACAGCCTTTCGTACCCGCTATGGTCACTATGAGTTTTTAGTCATGTCATTTGGTCTCACGAATGCACCTGCTGCATTTATGGATCTCATGAACAGGGTCTTCCGTGAATACCTTGACTCTTTCGTCATAGTATTCATTGATGACATTCTCATCTACTCTAAGACCAAGGAAGAGCATGAACAGCATTTGAGACTAACCTTGCAGGTACTTAGACAACATCAGTTGTATGCCAAATTCAGCAAATGTGAATTCTGGCTGAGATCAGTGACCTTCCTGGGTCATGTTGTGTCCGATCAGGGCGTGGAGGTGGATCCCAGGAAGACTGAGGCTTTGAAGAACTGGCCAAAGCCTCTTACTCCCACTGACATCCGTAGCTTTTTGGGATTGGCTGGTTACTACTGCAGGTTCGTGGAGGGCTTTTCTTCCATTGCTGCCCCATTGACAACTTTGACTAAGAAAAAAGCCAAGTTTGAATGGACGGAGACTTGTGAGAAGAGTTTCCAGGAGCTCAAGGACAGACTCACTTCAGCCCCGGTGCTTACTTTGCCTAAGTGTGGTGAGAATTACACTGTTTATTTATTGTGATGCATCTAGGGTTGGTTTGGGTTGTGTTCTTATGCAGGTTGGTAAGGTGATAGCCTATGCGTCCAGACAGCTCAAGGTTCATAAGAAGAATTATCCCACTCATGACCTGGAGTTGGCAGCTGTGGTGTTTGCACTGAAGCTGTGGAGGCATTATCTGTATGGAGTGCACGTGGATGTGTTCACAGATCATAAGAGTCTCCAGTATGTGTTCACACAGAGGGAGTTGAATCTACGTCAGCGGAGATGGTTGGAGCTGTTGAAGGATTATGACATGAATGTGCACTACCATCCAGGTAAGGCTAATGTCGTAGTCGATGCTTTGAGCAGGATGAGCATGGGAAGTACAGCCCACGTTGAGGATGAGAAGAAGGAGCTAGTGAAAGATGTACACAGACTGGCCAGACTGGGTGTGCGTTTGGTTGACTCCACTAGTGGGGATGTTTCAGTTCATCCTAGTTCTGAATCATCCTTGGTAGTTGAAGTCAAGCAGGGTCAGCATCTAGATCCTGTGTTGATGGAGCTGAAAGACTCGGTGCTGACGAAGATGAATGAGTCTTTCGCTTTGGGAGGTGATGGCATACTTAGGTATCAGGACAGGCTGTGTGTGCCAGATGTTGATGATTTGCAGACCAGGATTGTTGCAGAGGCCCATGGTTCCAGATATTCCAGACATCCAGGTTCCACCAAGATGTATCATGATCTTAAGCAGATTTATTGGTGGGATGGCATGAAGAAGGACATTGCAGAATATGTGGCCAAGTGTCCTAATTGTCAGCAGGTTAAGGCAGAGCATCTTAAGCCTGGTGGTCTGACTAAGATTATTGAGGTTCCGACTTGGAAATGGGAGGCCATTAATATGGACTTCGTGGTTGGGCTTCCAAGGACTAGGAGGCAGCATGACTCCATATGGGTTATTGTGGAAAGATTGACTAAGTCTGCCCACTTTATTCCTGTGAAGTCTACTTACAGAGCTGAGGATTATGCGAGACTCTACATCGATGAGATCGTGAGATGGCATGGGATTCCCTTGTCTATTATTTCATACAGAGGAGCTCAGTTTACTTCTTATTTCTGGAGATCTTTCCAGAAGAGCTTGGGCACGCAGGTGAAGCTTAGCACTGCCTTTCACCCTCAGACAGATGGGCAGGCAGAGCGCACCATACAGACATTGGAGGATATGTTGAGAGCATGTGTGATCGACTTCAGAGGTAATTGGGATGACCATCTGCCTTTGATAGAGTTTTCATATAATAATAGCTATCACTCCAGCATTGGAATGGCACCGTTCGAGGCACTGTATGGTAGGAGGTGTAGATCCCCGGTTGGGTGGTTAGAGGTTGGAGAGTCATCCATTTTAGGTTCGGAGATCATTCATGAGGCCTTAGAGAAGGTCAGGGTGATTAGGGACAGGTTGACTACTGCTTACAGTCGGCATAAGTCATATGCTGATAACAGAAAACGGCCCTTAGAGTTTGATGTTGGTGACCAGGTCTACTTGAAAATATCGCCTATGAAAGGGGTAATGAGATTTGGTAGAAAAGGGAAACTGAGTCCAAGGTATATTGGGCCATATGATATCCTACAGCGTGTGGGAGAGGTGGCCTATGAGTTAGCATTGCCTGCAGAGCTAGCTTCTGTTCATCCAGTCTTTCATGTCTCTATGTTGAAGAAGTGCTTAGGTGATCCAGCATCAATCTTACCTGTTGAAGGTTTGGGGGTTGGTGAGGACTTGTCTTATGAGGAGGTACCTGTTGAGATCTTAGACAGACAAGTCAAGCGGCTGAGGAACAAGGAAATTGCCACAGTGAAAGTATTGTGGAGAAATCATCTTGTTGAGGGTGCTACGTGGGAGGCTGAGGCCGACATGAGAGCCCGCTACCCTCACCTTTTCAGCTCTTGAGGTTAGACTTCCTACTTTTAAACCTATGTTTCCTTATCCCTCCGTATTTTGTTGCCATTGATCGATTATGTCTAGTGATTTTGTTATGATCTGACTGGAATTACGATGTGAAGTAGTAGTGTCATTCGGGGACGAATGTTCCTAAGGGGGGGGGGGGTAATGTAACAACCCTAAAATGAATAGGATCAAGACTTAGGGTGTCAAGATTTAAGGTTGATAAATTAATTTAATTAATTTAATCATTATTAATCTGATTAATAAAAAGGAAAAAAATTAGATTTTTATTTATTTATTTTTAGTTAATTAAAATCCTAACTTTTGACTAAGTCTTAAATTTAGTCTCCTAATCCTAAACCAACTCTGTCCCTCACGTTTCTCAACTCTCTCACGTTCTCAACCTCTTTCTCACGTTAGTTATGCCAAGAACAACAAGAAAAGCAGAAAATACATCAAGAGTTCTTCACACTTGAAGAACTCACTAGAATTTTTTTAAGTAAAGACAAAGGAATCAAAACGACAAGGCTAAAAGAGGTTCATCGAGTAGGGTGTGCGTTGAAGTAAATTTGGCGTGGTTTGGAGGAGTTTCCAGCAGCAGCTTCAAGCTTGAACAACGTCAAAAGGTATGGGTTTCTCTCATGGAATTCTTTCTCCAAGAGTACTTTCTTTCGAACGTTTCTTAAACTATTGAAACTAAGGTTGTTCCCCCTTCGTATGTCCTTGTCCTTAGCTCCCAAACGATTCCATAGGATGGGTATGATGTGCTGTTAGAATTAGGACCAAATTACGTGTTTATATTAAATGCAAACATGTTTTATGTGAGGGAAATTACGAAACGATATTCGAAGTGCAAAAATGTGTGTATGTGTGTGCATCGTGGCAGTGGTTTTAGCCACTATTTTGGGTCGATTTTTCATGGGTATATTTGGTGTATTTTAAGTATGTAACGTGTGTGTAATGTGGTGGTTATGATAATGAAAAATGTTGGGTGGAATAACACTCTTTTAACTAAGTAAACTCATGAAATATTTGACTCAAAAACGGATAAAAAAATAAAGAGGAGAAAATTCCCAGAAATCTGGAAATTTGCACACTTTTAAAGAAGTGAGGCCATCAGGTTTCGAACCTGTGACCTCCTTCTTAGTAGACGCTAGGAAAAGAGGAAAAAGAAGAAAAAAAGGGGGGCTGGGGGAATCGAACTCGCGCCCCAGCCCCGTGTTCGCGAAAGAGAAAGAAAAAAATATAAGGGAGAGGGGGCGGGGAATCGAACTCGTGACCGCTTGGTCACTGGAGTTCGCGAAAAATGAAAGAAAATAAGGGAGGGGGCGGGGAATCGATCTCGTGACCGCTTGGTCACTGGAGTTCGCGAAAAAAATGAAAGAAAATAAGAGAGGGGGCGGGGAATCGAACTCGTGACCCTTGGGTCCCTGCGAAAAGGAAAAGAAAATTAAAGGGGAGGCGTGGGATTCGAACCCACGACCTCCCAGTGCGCGCAAGAGAGAGGGAGAAAACAGAAATAAATAAATAAATAAAAGGGGGCTGTGAGGGTTCGAACCCACCACCTCACAGTCCCCCCTTTCAGCGAATTTAACAAAAAATAAGGGGGTCGTGGGGGTTCGAACCCAAAACCTCCCCATTGTAGAGAAAATCTTTTTAAATTAAAAATTTAAAGAGGTTGTGGGGGCTTGAACCCTCAACACTTTGATTAATTAAGAGGGAAACTAGAATAGAAAATTTATCCTTCAATATAAATGTTGAGATTTAATTTAAAGTCTAATGTTATGAATATTAGAAAATAAAATTTATGAAGAATATAAATGATATTCAAGTGATTCAAGATTTGGGTTTCCTTGCCCAAAATTCCGTATTGATGCATAAGTCATACGTGAATAAATTATTCAAAAATAGTGCCATCTACTTAGATCAAAATAATTAAGATATTGGCATATATATACAAGATACATAAGTCTTGTACTACCAAGTTTTAGGAAAGTAAGAATCACTTAACGAATTATGAATGAACCCATGGCTTGTATGTATAGATACATAAGTCTAATACACGTTCAAAAGTAAGTGAACCTATGATGAGATGAACAAGGAAATGATGAAATGAACATTCACGTAATAAGAGGTGAATAACTATGAGAAGCAAAGGTGCTAATGATGATGAATGTGGTGACAACATGATATGAGGCTAATGTAAATGATGAGAGAAATCTCAAATGAGCCTAAGTAAATGTTACCAATACGTACTCACCTATGAGAGGGTAAGATAATGAAGAGACCAGTCTCTATGAACACTCTGATGAGAGTATTGAGCTTAACACACACAATAAGAATGATGAGACGAGAAATTATCTAATGAGCTATGATGTCCTCATACTAGAAGCCAGCTTCCATGACGTATGAGATGAATGTAATGGAACTTTATACTGAGCACCGATAGGCTAGCTATGAGCGGTGATGCCTTCTTTCGGGAAGGGCGGAGGTTCACGTAACTCTCATGAGATGAGACTGTCCGTCCTGCCGGGTATGGGTTTGCTTATATCTCCTAGTCTTCGAACCTATACAGCCAATATAGGGATCTGGCGGGGTTAAATTCCCATGTACGCTAGCATGTTATTGGGTCACTTTGGCCGGTGATTCCACTTCTTTTCGGTGTGGAGGAGACACTGGATTTCATAATGCTCACATGATCTATGTCGGTTAAAGTTAAAGTTCCCAATGAATGAATGAGGCCAGCCTCAAATGAAGCACATAAAGAATTGAATGATACCGAAGGTGTTAGGGTAGGATAATCAAGAGGTGAGCTAGACTCAGGGAATAACAATAGGTTATTCCTGATCATTGCACAGCAAACCCAATAAAAGTCTTAAACTACACCCTAGGTATGGCTGGTGTTCACACTGGCCTGTGAATGAAATGTAATGAAGTACGTATGAATAAACGAAGCAGACTCTGTGTTTGCTAATGAAGACTCCCTAGTTGAGGTCCCATATGTTGAGCCCTCATTTTGGAAAGTCTTAATGTTAAGTCCGTGGTTCCAAGGTCTCATGGTATATGAATGAATGATACGAATGAAGCTATGTGATATGTGCTTTGATATGTGCTATATGAAGATGATATGTGTTGTGTGCAATGCGATATTTAATATGATGCATGTTACTCTCATGGCATGACCTTCCTAATCTCAAATTGGCAAGTCCACTGACTTGACTTCCAAAAATTATGTTGTTAGGAAAGAGCTATTCTTTCTCATGCATGTCCGTGGTATGTGCTTGCATGTACCCATACTTAGTACAAGTGTGTACTAACCCCTATACATCTATACTATTTTAGGTGCAGGCACAGGTGGTTGATAGAGTTGCAGGATCATTGTTGCAGTTATCCGGACGTCAGCATTCATCCGGAGTTTGGTAGGTCCTCATACTTTCGAGGATACTACTGTTTTATATTCTAGCGTAGTTTTAGAGTTGAGCTAGTGGAGCATGTTCCACTAGCGTTTCTTTCCTGCTCTTTATTCAGACTTTGTATTTGGGGCCACTTTGGCAATTATACAATTAAGACTTATGAACTATTTCTTTCAGTTGGTTATCTCTTTCATGCTAGATGGTTGATGATGAACGATTATAAAATTTTAAGAATGTTTGGCAAGCATGTTTAAAGAACAAAAGTTTCAAATTTTCCGCTAAAATTAACCTATGTAAAGTAAGTACGACGTAAGTAGGCTTGTTTGCGACCTCTGAGAGGTCAACGACGCCGGTCTCGTCTGGGGTATAGATTCCAGTCGTGACAGCAAGTATGTACCAATATACTAGGCACATCACTCCGATGGTTATTGTCTCATTGATTTGACAAAACTTTTTTCTTTTACTCTTGCCAGGAAGGGACTTAGATTGCCTTCCCTTGACAGGCCCAATACCCATCTCAAGCAAGATTTTCTATATGTAACATTGATTTCTCCCCTATATTTTTAAAACCTGTGCTCATCACAACGTAAAATGTAATGAGTGATTTTGCATCATTTGCAGGGACAGTAGCATTATTATAACTTTAATTCAAAAATTCATTGCACAGAAGCTAAATTTGAATGATCATACTGAGGTAATGATTTTATAAATTGAATTTTGCATTTCTTTGAACTAGTTAGTTATATAAAATTTATGAATTAGGAAAATTTAAAAAATTTCCTCTTATTTGAATAAATATACTAATGCTTACTTAACAAATATAAAGGAACCTATGTTGAAACAATTGATGGTCTCTCGAATTAGAAAGACAAACAAATATAAATAGCTAGGACAGTGAAACAGATTTTTATTTTATACTACAAGAAGATATGCTGAAAATATTGCCACAGTACTTCTTTGCCAGTGAATCGACTTTATATCATTTTGTGCAGGTGGATGTTGTTTGTTGTGGTGAAAAGTTGAATGGAGATATGACACTCAAAGATATTCAACTTAGATGGAAGTCACACCTTCCCAATTCTGGAAAGGGAAAGGCTAAATGGGAATTGGAGGAGGCTATAACTCAGCTAGGATACATCAGAAGCGTGAAGCGTGAAGCTTCAAACTCCACCCAAAAAAAAAACAAGTGTGGCTACTGAAATCATGGCTAAAAAGAAGTGAACTACCTATATTACAACAAACATAAAAACTTATCAGTAAACAATTTTTGTACTTGCATAATAATAGCCTCAGAGCTATAAGTACCTTAATTCTCTGCTTTATTATCGGCAAATAATATATGCTTTCGACTTGTATTGTCTAGTTTCCAACCAAATATTGTGCTATAGACTTCTATATTAGCGGATTTTTCAGAATGCATCTTATAATAATGGGATTTTCTGGTTCTCACTAATTTGTATTTCTCATGGAAGTGAGACTATTTTACCTATCAGATTACATTATAAGATATAAACATTTAATTTGTCTGATCAGGTCTTTAATAATTAAGATCTTGAACAAAGTCTTAGAATCATTAAGATGTATTCTTTTGTGGATGATATTCACTGTCACACTCACCAACCATCACCATTAAGCACTTTTTTCATCACAACTACGTGAAGCATCTTCTTGAAATTTAACTCTGAATATGAATTTTTTTGTGAAGTTGAGACTTCGTACATATTTTGGTATTACATAATATTTGATTTTTCTTTTGTAGAATGCAAGCTATTGAATGTATTTCACCAAATAACATCTAACACTCAATTTATCTCTTTAATATTGATTTGTCTCCTATATTTTTAAATATCATGCTCGTCACCATGTAAAATGAATTGACCGATTTTGCAACACTTAATGAAAATTTGAATTTGAATGGTTTAGACCTTAGATCATCAAGTGCATTTGTTATCATTAATATTTAAGCATTTAATTAATCATTAAGATCTTGAACAAAATCTTAATATCTTGTGTAGATAATTTTACCACTCTATCCACAATCACTAACAATCACCATTATCGTTGTCAATCAACAAACACCTTTGTTATCACAACCATCATTGAGAACCACACTTTATACAAGCTCATTCAAAGGCAAATATAATTACACATTCTATCATATAAAATACTTACTGAACTCGATATTTGGTGCAAAATTATATTATACTTATTGGTTTGAACCCCGATTATATGTTTTGATAATTATACAATTTGAGTTCATAAATGATCGTGAGCTAGATTTGCTTCATCTATCTTCATATTGCCTATCCTCTAGGTAAAGTCCTTGTAACATTATACTTGTGGTGATTAGGAATACGGGAAGAGGTTACAATGGTGTTTTATAACTTGTAACATTATACTTGTGGTGATTTGTTTTTTTTGAAAAAAATTGAAATAAATGAAAAAGGAGATTACGAGATGTGGAATCATGATAAAAGTTCATGTAGACAACCAACTGCACTAACAAAATTCATCTCTAAATGAATTATCTGCGTGCTTTATTTTTCCATATAGTAATATTAACATATATAGCATATTTCTTTTTGAGCAAAAAAAATTTAACTCTCCAGAGCTTAAAAGTCTATATATATTAAAGAACAATTCTTCAAATAAAATAAATCAGTTAATTTCCATATCACCCACTAAAAAGAAAAGAAATTACATTAATCTGAAATCATATAGTAGCTTTAAGATTACTTACTATTGATTTGCATATTCTCAATTTATTTATGACAATAACGAACTCATTTCTAAAGCTAAGGAGAAATCTTATAATGTCAACAAAATATTCTAATTTCTCGTTGCTTGTGATGATTGAGATATTGTTGCCATTTGAGCCAAGATGCTAGCATATGTACAACAGTGTGTTGTGAAGTGTATTGATCAGAGAGGTCAAACTCTGAAAATTTTGGTTCAGCATGCACAAAATACCTGGTAATGAATTTTTCCCAAGAGTTTCCTTCAATATCTCGAAGAATTCACTCATAATCAGACGTGATGTTTGCCATGAGGAAATCGAAAGATACTCTATCTATAAAAGAAACCAACATCTTATGAGGCAAGCATTCTCATAATAGTAATTATTTTTTTAATTAGGTAAAGTACAATAATTGAATTCCTCTCCATGAAGTGTAAAAACAACATAATATTTTGCAATATAACTATATTTGTTTTAAAAAAAAGGTTTAACCACATAAAATGTTTCAACTGAGAATAAATCTCTAAAAGTGTTTGCATACCTCCATAACTATTCCCCTCAAGTTCTCAGAATTTATTGGGATAGCTTTTCCTACTCGCACCTGAAAGTCACCAAGTCGATACTGAAACCCCTATATCATATAAATATTTTAATGAATAATTATGAAGACAAATTTTTTTATGGTGGTATATCACCTCAATAAGAAAGTAATTTGCAGATCTCAACATAATACGAACCTCACAATTAATTGCAAGCTTCATTCTGTAAGATTGTAAGTTCTCCATTATCGTTCGCATTGATGATTCTGCTTCCACAATCAATCGTTGCCTAATAATTGCCATGTAAAACTTGTCGGGTTGTTCTTGAAGTGAACTGCCCAAAAAATTTTGGGGAAATTCTGATGCATTTGCTTGTTCTAGTAAAAGAAAAAAAATCAATCAACAATCAACTATCGTATATGGCCACAAAAGTACTCTTAAAAATGACATGATGTGTAAGTTAGAAATGCGAGATATATAAATTATCTTACATGTAGATCTATTCTTGATTCAAAAAATTTCAATACTTCTTCATTTTTTTATTGATAATCTTACAAAGGAGAAAAACTTCCCAAGCCCAATCTTTATAATGCATCGAGAGGGAAAAAGGAAGATCATTCCTTTATATTGTGTTTACGGATATGATTTATTAAGTAATGATGAAATACCTGTGAGTATGGGCTTATAGAAGCAAAAAGTATTTTTCCATCCTCCTTTTTTAACACCCTTAATGCTCTCAACACAATTAGATACTTCTATCAGTATCTGACTATTGATTGTTGTACCTGTATTTGGCTGCCAACACAAAACCCTAACACAAACAAAGTAACAAATTGTACACTTAAACATAAACACCAAAATCATTCAAAAATGTTATGTTTCTAGTGAAATTTAAAATCATTACCATTTGAATGGCATGTTGTTGATTGCAAGTACAGTTTCCTTTTTCCTCTTAACAAAAAATTCATTCAAAAAGAAAAAAAGGCTATGGCTAATTCAAGAAAGTTTGAAAGTGTCTGAAAGCATAAAACTACATTTATAATGGACAAGTACCTTGAACAAAAATCAAGTCATATTTGAAATTTGTTACTAAAATTTCAACAAAGTTACCTTTTATGGTCAAACTTGTTAGATAATCAAAATAGTATTTTTTTTCCTTCTAATATATTGTGGAATTAATATTTTTTCCTAATTAGCATCGAAGATAGAAAGAGAAAATAATAAATATTCATCCTAAAATGTAGGTCAAGATTATATTTTGACCGAAATGTATCTAGCCAATATACTTATTTCTCTTAATTAATATGCCTTTTTTATAAGAGAAAAATTATGCTTTTAAGGATGAAAAAAATAGCCAAAGATTTCATGAACAAATATGAATTATTTTTACTAAATATAGTATGTACTATATTTTTTTTCATTTTATATAATACAATATTTCTTTTGTATTTATTAAGTAATTCAAATAGTGTTTTCATTCCTTGTGGATCAATAGTTTTTTCTTAATCATCCTCAAAGATAGAAATAGAATAATAATAAATATTTGTCCTTAAATATAATTCTTAATAAAAAAAAATTTAGATGGTACTATCTATTTTACATATTTATTTGTATCAATTAATAAACCAATTAAAAAAAGACGTTTTGAAGGATTAAACAAGTCAAAATACTCATGCACTGAATATGAATTGTTTATGGTAAAATATATCATATACTATCTTTATTTCATATTATATAATACAATTCAATATTGGGAGTCAAATAATTTTGTGAAAAAATCCTACTTAAGTTCAAAAAATATTAAAATGATTTTATTTTTAATAAGAAAAATGGTACACATAAAATTTGTCAGCAATGTCAACTATAAGAATTTGTATAGTAGCCAAGATATTAAATAGTTTTCCCACATTACCTATTGCATTCGGAATATTATTTTATTGTAATTAAAAGAATTTACTTGTGTAATTATATTTTTTTAAAGTTTTCTCTTAATCCTGACCACTGAAAGATCGACTAGGCAGGATGAAGTGTAAATCAATGTATGACCATTAAGCTTCAAACTCATACAAAGTGACTGTTTGAATTACCTCACTTAAAATTAACAATATGTAGATTTAAGTGTAAAAATTAATTTTATAAATAAACTGTTACAAATTTGGATAGAGGTAATGACATCGAAAATTATATATGAAAACTAATTCTCTATACAAAAGAACAAATGACATATACCAATTAAAGAAATTTTGTAAAGATATATGTATTGTAATACCAAGGACAATAAATTGTTGAGCTTTTTTTGTGTGTGGAAAATGGAAAAATGTAGTAGACCTCAATTTCATGTTCGATAGCATTTTAGAAGTTCCACGTTCATTGTTTGAACTTACATTTTGATGAATATTATTTTATTATCACGAACTTATTGGAAAGTGATGAACTACAAAGAGAATTCATCTTGTTATATTGATTGTGGCATTTGTTGTTAAAGGTAGAGGAAAGAGGAAAGAACAGTTATATGACTAGAACTCATCAATGCTATAGTTTTAAACACAAGCAAAAGAACCTCAATCAAAATGTATGTTATTGATAATATATATATATATATATATATATATATATACATAAATTAGGGGTGTCAAAATAAAGCTCAATCCATTCAATTCATCGAATTTATTCAAGTTTGGACGGTCAAAATTCATCCATCTATTAGCTCAATTTTATTTCACCAACTCATTTTAGCTCATAAAAAATTGAGTTGGTATGTAGCTCAAATTAACTCATGAATAATCTTATCAAAATATTTTTTAAAATGACATATTTAATATGTTATACATAGTCATAATAAAGAAAAATAATAATTTTTTTAAGAACTAAGAAAATAAAAGAATAGAATAAAGGAATTGAATCTTAGTGAGAATTAAGCGCGGAGTGAGTTATTATCATCCACTTTCTATCTCATTTTAATCAATTTATTTCAACTCATAGCTTTTCAACGGTCAATAATTCACTCATTTATAAACTCATCTTAAATTACACCTTTAATATAAACTCTATAAATGAGCACATGGTGTAGGTTAGAGTAAAGTTGAACGACATATACACTCACATTGCCTTAATTTGAAAAGACAAATACAAGGTATCCCAAGACATTGGATTCGTACAAAAACAAATGAAGAAAAATGCAATTTTGTTCTTAGATCCACATCTATAATTTCTTATTACTTACAAATATGTTTGTACTTTGGATCATTTATCTCACTCTATGTTTGACTAAATAGACTAATCAGGCGAAATAAGAAATTTTGTTAAGTACATTTTAGATTTATTATATTTATATATAAAATGTACTAGTTTCTTCGATAATAATATTTTTAGAAAGGTCTTTTTTTATGAGAGAGTTATAGTTATTTAATATTTGATTATAAAAAATGTATTGAAAATATTTTTTTATCCAAAGAAAAAAAAACTTACGACTATCTTAACTTGTAACTTTACATTTTTTGCTCTAATTAGCCAATAATTAAACATGATTATTAATCTTCATCACTCAAACATCCATGAAGATATTCATTAATTTGTTCATAATATTATTAATATTGTTCATAATATTATTATTGTAATCTTCTTCTTTTTTTTTTTTATAAAAAAAATAGTTAATTGACCAAGCAAAATGACCAAATAATTGAAGGGGGAAGTATTTTATTAGTATTTTTGTTTTCTGATTCAGTGCAGGATACTTATGAGGAGATTAATTAGTTGTTTATGTTTAACAATTCAATATATCGATTATCGTCTTTTAAATAATTAATCGACCAAATTAACCAATACGTTGGTATAAAATTAGTAGTTATAAATCGATTTATTGGTTAATCGAGAATGTAAACTAAAGTAATTATAGCCCAATTTTTTTTACACAAATGGTGGATGACTTCTAAGAAAAAGTAGAGTGCTTCCATTGTCAGTAGAGTACTATTGACCTCATTATAAATTTGAGGAATAATATATAAATGTGTGTTTTAATTTAATTTTTGTTGATATTTATGTCTTTTAAATTTTAATATATTTGAATGGACACTTAAATTTATAACAAGTGACACACGCATTCTATATAACGTAATAAATGTAGGATGTCACGGAGGATACCATGTACATATTTGTTCAGTTTTTTATGAGTGTCTACTTGTGTGAATCCAAATTCAAAAGCATAGATGTCACTTGAAACCAAATTAAATGACTTGTTTATCTATCATACCTAAGTTCAACTGTGCCATTTTTATTTTTGTGTCATGGTAGTGACATATGTAAATCCAACTATAAATGGATAGAAATATTACATAAATGTGCCTCTAACTTGGTTCGTGTTGGCATTTATTCCCTTCAAATTTGGTTGTGTACAAGTATAGACATACGTCCTATGTGACATAAGACACATATGGTGTCATGTAGAACACAAATTACCATGTAAGGATGCCATATATGACGTGTGTGTCTACTTGTTGAACTTTTAATTAATTTAAGTGTCTTTATCAAAGTTGGAGGACATAAATATCAGTTGTGGCAAGTTAAAGGACACACTTATGTATCATGTCTAATGAATAACATTAGATTAACCTTTTATCAAACATCGATCACATATTTAAACTTTTTCCCTCAAGTAAATATGATTCATCGATGCCCAAAATTCAATTTTTAACATCCGCTTCAAAAAATCATATGTATCTTAATAATCATCTTGACCTCGATAACTAAGTTTTCATATAACAATGAGAGCAGTATTGAAAATATTCCTAAACTTGATACAAATTATTACTCTTTCTGTCTTATTTTATTTGAGGTAGTTTGACTCGGCATGGAGTTCAAGAAAGAAAGGAAATTTTTTAAAACTTGTGGTCCAAAATGTATGATAGAAATTTGTATAACTGTAAATCATTTCATTAAGGGTGAAATAGACATTTTATAGTGAAATTGTTACTTTAAATAAAAATGTGTCATTCTTTTTTAGACTGACTAAAAAAGAAAGTAAGTTACATAAATTGGGATTGAGGAAGTATTAGTTTCGTCACTAAACTATTGGTAACATTAAGAACACTGTCCTACTTGAATAGTTAAACATAAATACACCCTCGATCTGCAACAAATAAACAAGTGGTCACAAACTCTTAAATTGAACATGAAACTCTGAATAAAAAATCGAAAGAGGTGTTGATAACACTCCTAAACTTGAATTTTTTTAAGGGTGTTCTCTCATGTTACAAAATCAAAGATGTATTCAAATACATTAATCAAATAAAAGAGTATTTTTATGACTATCAATAGTTGCACCAAATTTAGGAGTAATCATGTACGTGTTGACAAACTAATAATCTTAAATAGGGGTGGGCATGTATGGCATATAACGAAATACCATATCATATCGAAATTCTTAATATTGTAATTTTGATATTACTGTACTTGGTGTGGTTTATGGTATATATTTTAATTATTTATTTATATTTGATACGATATTTCGTATTTAGGTATAACAAGCTGAAATACTGAATACCATTCTAAAGTACATAGTTACATAAATAACATATACATTATTAAAATGCTAATAAATATGCAACCTAGTATTAGTATAAACTAAAAGTTTAGAAGTTAAAACTTTGACTACTATATTTTGATTGAAATGTAATAGATTAACAAAAGGAGTTGTTTGAACTTAATTTTGCACATATATATTTTTATATGTGTATGATACAATTGAGACCTTTTTTTAGTTATCGAAGTCATAACTTTATGATACGAGCATATATTAGTTAAAGTTGAACAAATTATAGATATCGATTACCATACAATAAAATACCAAAACTGAACTTCAATATATCAAACAATACTGAACTGAATTAAATTGATATAATAATGATATAACATTTTAAAAATCAAATACCAAAATTACGATATCAAAATTTCAAATATCGCTCATAGCCTGTTTGGCCATGCGATATGGTATCATGATATGAAATCATGATATGGAATCATGAGATGAAATTGAAGTTTTGTTTGGACATGCGATATGGAATTTTGGTGTTGCATATTTTCTCATAAACATAAAAATCCTTTAAGTTCTAAAACTATTAAAATAGCCCCAATTGTTTATTCAATATTATCAAATAAACAAAAAATCATAAAATTGTATAATAAATTATTACAAAGTTATTTGTTCTCAAATTAAGTAATTGTTTCATCAATATATTTGAGTAAAAATGAAACACCTCTCACGGGCTCTTCAAAATTTTATTACTCAACAATCGTGAAGTGTGAGATAAAGTGATTATATGTTAGTGAGAATAATAAATTTTTTGTCGGTGAGAATAATAAATTTTAAATTAAAGTAATGATGTGATTATAAATTTTATTTACATGTGAAATAAATGGTTAGTAGATATAAATGTAGGATTGTTTTAACAATATATAAACTCGTGAATTAATTTTTGTATTAAAATAACTCAAATCATGATATGGTATTACCATATGATTCCATATCATGGTTTTTGGAAAATATGGTATCACATCTCATGGGATGGAATTAGCCTAAAATCGCATGTCTAAACGCTGATTCCATGGTATCGTGATATAGTATCACAAGGCCAAACGCCTACTAAGAGTGATTGATATAATATCAAACATTATGGATATTTTAAGTAGAAAAAAGTGTGGTACAATATTTTTTTTAAAATGAACATAAAAGTAAGACAGTTTAAATTTATTCCCTTTTCCATAAACATATGCAATAATACAAATGGTACTTACATTACATTTAAGTTTTAACAATCAACACAATGTAGTAGGAAAAGATTAAATCGAACCAAAAAGAATACAAAATGTCACACAAATTTTAACATACAATAAATCAACTAAGCCACACCCCGTGAGAGCGATAAACCTGTTGGATTTTATCAAACTCATATGATGAAATGATAGTTCTTCCTGATCTCACCCTTGTTACCGATAATGATTTCAATTGAACCCATATGAACCATTGCATTTGCAAACTTACGTGCCCAAGTCGATTGAAACTTAACGTTATTCAACACCAACTTAGAAGTTAAAGGACTTTCATACAACGTCTGATCAAAAGTCAATAGTCCCTTATGGTTCCTCAAATTGAGATAATACTTGTTGTCAAGATGAATAGGTGATGAAACATCAAGATTCACAATAGGATCATCTTGAGTATCACTCATTGGTCTAGGACACTTGTTTTTCAAAAATGAAGCATATCTAGGATCAAGTGAAGGATCTTGAGGATGTATTTATCAGTTTTACATAGACTGAGCTAAATTGAAATTTTTTTTTAGCTCATTCATTAAATGTAGTTGACACTATTTTTGTTATATCTGAAAATAGAAATGGTTAAATGATGTATATCCTACCAAAAGTGAATACTTAAATCTATAAAAGAAATTGAACCACTAGCTCATTACAAATTATTTTTAGTTTGTAGATTAAAAAAATTAAATTTTATTTCATTTATTCGATGATGAATTAATAATTTATTCTTAGTAAGAAATTTTTTCGATCTTAGAAAAAAAAAAGTTTAAAAGACATTATTTGTCATTTTTTCCATTAAATCTGACATAACTACTAAAACAAGAATGATCTTTAAAACATGAATATTTTAAATAAAATAGCGTATTTGTAACAGATAGTCCATTAAAGTAATACAGAAGAAATGAACAATACATCATTAAATAAAGAGAAGAAAGAACTTACAACAAGTTGACTTATTTTAAATTCTGAAGAATTGTTGAAAATGATTCATGCTTGAATTGAATTCCATCATCGTCATTGTCATCAACGTCCTCTTAATCATCGTCATTGTCATCAACGTCCTCTTAAGTATTTTGAATGTCTTTCATCTAAGCCGCAATAGGTATAGTTGTGTGATTGAATGAGAGGGATTGTTGAAGTGTTATATGTATAAGAGCGACAAGCGACTAGGTTTTCTAAAACCTAGTACAAAGTTTTTAAAATCTAATTTTGTCACAATTAGAGGTGGCAATTTTAGCCAATAACCGACCCATCAAAGGTGGGAATTTTAGCCAATATTTGTAAATCGGTCCATCTAATTAATCTATATTTAAATGAATTGAATCACTTATATTTTAGTTGGATAAATACGAGCTTCATTATATAATTAACCCATAAAATTATGAACAAATATGAAAAAATATGGGTATCTAAAAAAACAGTTTTCATATCAACAAAAACAAACCAACGCATCCCTCATGCGCCCCTCTCACATTATCTATTCACCCCTACGTGCTTACCTCCATCTACTCCAACCACCGTACCATACCATACCATACCCCTCGAGGAGGGATCGAAACCTGGATTAGAGTCAACAGTTGGTGTTAGGGTCGAGAATCAGGTCTTGGGTATGAAGTTGTGGTTAAGGATAAGACTTAGGTCATAGGTCGGGATACAGGGTAGGGGTCAGGATCTAGTGTTAAGTCATAGGGCGCATGTTTGTGGTTTGATATTGGGTTCTGATTTAGGAACCTAGGTGGGGTATGGATCAATAGACGAATCCTGGGTCAAGATCAGGAGTCGGGAGTCAAGTCTTAGTATCTTAATTAGGATTAAGAGTCAAGTCTCAAATCGAGGTTGAAGACTCGAGTGAGGCTTGATAGTTGATGTAAAGGTAGGGTTCCAAGTCCCTCGTCAAGAATACATTCTCGAGGTCAGGTATTTGGTCTCACATCCATAGTCGAGTCCTGAGTCAAATCTCATGTCTCGATTTGAGAGTTAATTTTTGAGTTAGGTTCAAAAATTGAGTACCAAATAAGAATTTGCACTTGGTTTCAATTTGGGGATTGGGATCGATCTCGGATCCAAGTAGAGATTGAGAGTCAGGTCTTGGCTTTGTTGTCGAATCATATGTCAAGGTTGGGATTAAGAGTCTTGGGTCGGGTTAGATGGTGAGTTTGAAAGAAAATTTAAGAAAGTATTTGTAACTTTATGTGGGAAAATCAGTCTTTTAAAATTGGAGAAAAATAAGCTCATTTAGAAATTATCATCTGAATCGTTTAAGCAAACCAAATATGAGAAAAATGAAAAATATTTTATTTATACCAAACACATCCTTTTAAGTTATTTTTTTATTGTTTAAGACGATCAATTAACTCAGATAAATGTTTGATTTTTTTATTTTAGGAAAAGTGAGTAAGAATCATTTTACTCAATTCATTTCTTGACCCATGTTTACAATGAATGGATTACAATGCAATTCCTTTTTAGCTCAATCCATTTTCAATCTGATCCAATTCATGTCCAGTTGGCCCCATAACCTCTTTTTCAAAATTTACTGGATGTTATTATTTCTAAATATATAATGAAGGGTTAAAAGTTGATAACTTGATGGACTTAAGAATTCCATCCAATTTTTAGGGGTAAATTTAGAAACGATAGGGATATAATAAACAAATAAAATAATGAAGGATCAGGTTAACTAATCAATAAAAATTGAAAGGTAATTTAGACCATTTTCCCATTTCTTAATTATTAGCTACGATAGGGTGTTCACGGGCCGGTTTGGGCCGGTTATTGGTCAAAATCAAATTCAAATCAACTTAATCAATTTTAAAATTATCAAACTCAAACCAAATATAATATATATTTATCGGTTTGGTTGTTATCAATTTCAATTCGGTTATTCAGGTATAAACCATATATAAAAATAAAAGAAACAATTCATTCAAAATGTGAAAAAGTGACAACAATCCATTCAAAACGAAAAATAATTTAGAATGACCGACATTATATAACTTTCGATAATTGAATTTACAATGAATAAAACTTCAAAAATCATTATTTTGGCCTAGAAGGAAGAGAAGTGACATTTTTATCCCACAAAGAATTGTCATAGACACTCTTATAAATGAAATCTATATGATAAATGTTTTCACTTTGGGCATTTTAGCTTTCATAAGTAAACTATAAATAAGTTTTGATGAAAACATATATATGATCTTTAGAATTATTAATAAAAATAATATATTATGTATGTAGAATAATAAAATATATGTATATAATTTGTCGGATCGATTTTAACAAAACCATAACTAACCCAAATACTATAGGTTTCAATTTGAATAGATTTTAATCTAAACTGTAAATATCCCAAACTACAATAAATTATATGAATTTTAAATTCTGAAATAGCAATTCTAGATATTCATTTTATATATAATAAATTTGTTAATTAATATAAAATTATTAAATTCGATAAAAATCAAATATATCGAGTCAAACATACACGCACGCTCACTCACTCAGTCCTTATTGAAACGTGGGCTATTTGCAAGTTGTATTAAATTACTCTTATTAAGAAAAAAGGCTCACATGAAAGTGAAAAAAAACATTACGTATTCAAAAGTGATTCGCTATACATACGAGAATGTTTGAATATTGATAACTATAAAATACTTTCTCCGTCTTTAAAATATTTTTAAATTGTAACCTAAATTATTAATTTTGTTCTAAAATTATTGTTAATTTTAAAAATATTTATCTACGTGACTAATGAAACTTAAATACACATCTGATTTATCACATGATATAACAAATGGTCTCAAACTCTTGTAGAAGTATGAAACTCTTTATAACTGGATTCACCCCTAAACGTAACAAGAATTTCAGAGCATATTTCACTCATATTGTTGCAATATCAAACGTATATTTAAGTTAAGTTAGTCAAGTAAATTGATATTCTAAGTCAATAGCTTTGGAGTTGAAAGTAATAATTCATACCTTATTGAGAGGTGTTTTTAATAATTAATAATGTTTTTTTCTTGAATTGCTAAAATAAACTAATAAAAATAAATATTCACTTTTAATTTTTAATATAAGAATAAAATAAAATGAAACTTCAAGAGTGTTCAATACAATTCGCTATTAGAGGCCTTATGATGACAGTAAATTTGACCACGTGCAGTCAATTATGATTTTGGAGATTAGAAAAAAAAAACAATTATGATTCAAGCATTTACATTTAGGAAAGTCTTTATAGTATTATACTTGTGGGGAAAAAATCAAAATTATCTGTAGTACTTTTACCCTATGTTATCTTTTTGTATAAAAAAAATATCATGATTGCCATATAAATATTAGAAAACTTAAACTCTTAAACAGAAAGATAGAATATAAAAAGACGTCATTTAATCTTGTCGTTTAAATATGTCATGTGAAAAAGTAAAAATCAAAAAGTTATCACAAAAGATAAGAGACATTCTTTTCTTTTTAAAAAAAAAAAACGAATTTCAAAGAAATATTAAACAATCAAATTAAAACTGGGAGAGTAAGGTATAATTTATGTATATTACTAGTATCCATAAATTATATAATCCAATCTGTAATTCGTATGAAGATTGTATAACTGAAATTAAACCATATGATATTATAAAAAATGAAATACTTGAACATAAACAAGTTGTTAAGAGTTAAATAAAACATGTAGTCCAAAAAAAATATTGAAGATGCAATAAACTATTTCTATTTTCTTTTTTGTGGTCTTGGTGTAGGATAATTGGTGTTGTTCGAAACATGTTCTTTTGGTGTGCGAGGTCCACCATATTTGCTAGCGACCATACCAGTAATTTCACTATCACTTATTGCGCCCTCTTCATTCTTTGATTTTTCATAATGCCACAATATTGTGACATACCTTTGATGATGGTATGTTGCATCGATATCAACAGCAGACATATCAAAAACACCATTACTGATGTATTCAACAAACAGAGATGTGTACATACCAAAATCGTTGTAAAAAATGAAAGAAGAAATATTATAATAACTAAATAAAGTTGTAATTTTTAATGAAATCAGTGGAGTATAGAAAATGCATACTTGGAACATCAATGCATATCTCAGTTCATACAATATTTATACACAAGTCATACAAACTAATACATCAATTAATAAATCAATTCACACAAAAATCATACAATATTAATACATACTACGATTGTTAAAAATCTACTCTGTGACTTTCAAACTACAAAATAATACTCATACAATACTAATACGTCAATTCGTACATAAATTATACAATAGTAATATATACTACAATTGTCAAAAATCTACACTGTGACTATCAAACTCATAATTTGTACTCATACAATACTAATATATCAATTCATACATAACTCATACAATATTAATACATAATACGATTGTCAAAAATCTACACTGTTACTTTCAAAACAAAAATTTATACTCTAATACATATAGGATTTTACCCAAATTTTAATTGAAGTATTTTACTAACCTTAATCATTTTTTTGACTTTCTTGGAAGTTTGTATCGCTGACTACTCTTTCCTTTTTTGATGTTGTTTTTGTTGATTGACCAAATTCAACATTTGTTGATTTTTTTGATTTTTTCTTTTTCATTTCATCAACAAAGTCAGAATTAGATTCTGAAGAGGTTTGAACAACTTTTCCCTTTCTCTTCTTTCCTTTCTTTGTAGACCCTCTTTTCTTTGCCTCATTTTTTTGTGTCTTTTTTAACCTTCAATTGAACAGAACTACCCGTCTCTTTTTCATCGAATTTATGCGGTGAAGTTTGAGTCAAAATATTAAACAAAGGAACATGAAAATCATCGGATGATGTCCCATCAACAAATCTTGAATTTTTACGGGGTGTTCCACTGACTTTCTTCGACATTGTACGTATAAGAACATAAAAAAAATATTATGGAGATTATAAAAATGGACAAGATGAACGATTATAAGAACAATTGTGGATATTGAGTTGTGTATTGGGGAAGATTGGTGTGAACAGTGGTGTGAGGCGTGAGGTGATCGTGTATCCACCCACTACAAAAAAACACATGAATTACGGAGGTTTTATTATAGGGGTCAAATTAACCCCCCCAAATTATATCAAATTACGGAGGTTGGCTTAACCCCACAATTTTGATATAATTTGCGGGGGTTATTAAACCCTAAAAGCTTAAATTTTATAATATTAAGGTGCTAATATTACGTGTCTGTCCAAATTTTTCCCCAAGCAAAAAAAGGTCCTAATAAACTGATAATTAGGGCTTTTCATGGTAGATTCAAAATTGAGATGTAGAATTCATGTTGGCGGATCCACCACCGTCTTCTTCCACAATAACAGTAGTTGGACTTTCGAGTAGGAGGAGATGGTGACGGCGGCTGGAACAACGGTTGGTTGATTGTAGGTTGGTTCATGGAGTGACATGGTTTATGATATAATTGTGTTGACGATGGTGCCTTCACTACTGGTTGTTCTATACTTGGCAGATCGCATTTTGTAGTTGCTCTCTATGTCATCCTCTGACTTGTTAGCATCTTCAATTTTTGTTAAATATTACTAAGTTTTTAGTTTTTGGTTAAGAGATTTGTACATACATCGTCATCCACGATCAAGTACCGAACGCTCTACATCTATACATCTCTTCTCCTTTTATCACATCCGAAAGCTCGAAGATGTGCCACCAGACTCGTGAGTTCTGTTTCCTCGTTTTCATGCATTTTTCAATTTGTAAATCAACTGATTTTTTTTCAACTTCGAATTGTTTCTAGAAAGTTTCGAGACTTTGTGGATTTAGGAGCAAATGAAGACTTTGATCGGCTTATAGTCCTATGTCCTGCACCATGGAGAAGTTTCACCATAAAGTCTCTTTTTGTAATTCATAATGCTGGAGGTGTGCACGAAAGAGTAATTGAGGTATTGTAGCCATGGATTGAAAAAGGATATGTTACGCTACATGATATCAGAGATCAGGAAAGGTTTGATGGCTATTATAACAATAAATTTCTCACTGTGAATGATTGTTTGCGTAAATACAGATTTCTAGCCAAATGGATGTTTTTTACCGATGTGGATGAGTTCATATTTGTGCCTAAAAAAGTACTATTAAGTCTTTGGTTGATTCGTTTATCATATTATTACACAGTTCACCATTGGACAAATGCCATTGTCCAACAAACTCTGTTTAGAAGAAGACCGCGACAAATGTTTCTGAATCTAATAATTGACAATTGTGATTATTAGGTCGATCAATTCTGCTTAATGCCTTTAAGCGAAATCTTAAATTATTGGTTAAAGGAATAGTATAGTAGTACTACTTTGGTGGTTCTAAATTTGTATTTATTTAAAGGTGCTTTTATTGTAGATAGTGATGTTTGATAGAGTTTTGACCACAAGTAGGTTTGGAACATTTATTCTCGAGATGAACCTTCTCTGGTGATTGAATCTTGAATAATTGAGATGCTTAATGGGTTAGAAAAGTTAAGTGTCATGGAGGGAATAAGTTTCTTATGCCGCTGTTCGAGTCAGCTTGCGTACATCTTCCTTGTGCTTCTCTGATAGGAATAGTCTCTCATTTTTCTTGAGATAAAAGTCTCTTAATTTGATCTTGTCCTCAATCTCTAGTATTCTTGTTCCTCCAATCTGTTTATTTCTTCCCCATCTTCCTCTTTTGTTTTGTGATATATAGTACCTGGATGTGCAAAATACTAAAAGTAGTAGGTTTTGCTTTGGTTATGCATGGGAAGTAGTCTGGACAACCACACGCTACTATTTTTCGCAGAACAACAGGGGCTTGTCAAGAAAAATAATCTTGCCGAGGAGCTTTTTCTCGGCTATAAACAGTAACAACATTCAATTCCTTTTTCCTTTTTCTAATGGATCTTCTCCTGACTTGTGATACTGATTTATGAGAAGAGATTTTAAAGTTTCTTCCATGTATAAATATTGATCATTACAGTGATGCATGACTTGTCAATAGCCATTTTTTTTTTTGTGTTTTATAATCATAAGTAGATGTTATACATAACAAATACAGCGACATAGTTGGTGTAAAAGATGTCATATAGAGTTCAAAGTGACAACATTTGACTCTCAACTTGTAGGGAATTTCTAGTAGAGTCTATAATAGGGCTTCAACATCCTCAACTATATCCATTTTGCACCAGCAAGAGACTGAAAATATAAAATCGCAGACTAGGGTGAAGAATGAGTATTGTTTGCGACTTAATACTACACTTAGGATTTAAGCGTGATTGTATGAACTTGCTTAAATTTCTTTATTGAAGATAGCTTGAAATTAAGTGACATAATTTTAATGGTAAGAGAGAGTCTATCGGAAACAATCTCTCTACCTTCATAGGGTAGGGGTAAGGTCGTGTACACACCACCCTCCCCCGACATCAAGTCTATGGGTGTGTTGTTATATTCCAAGAGGTAAGAGGCGTAACCTAGGCGCAAGAAAATCAAAGTTTGTCTCTGATGGTGATAGTCAACTTGTCAAGGTCTTCCATTTTGGAATTCTTCTTTGCCAACTGTAGACACATTAATTGTATTGGATCAAATTCATACAAAATTTGAATTTGATCCATGTTCATTTGGGCTGAATGATTAATTTGGGCTTTACAAATAAATGAGTCCATTTTATTAAGTTCAAATCCAAGGTCTATTTCACCTTGAAGCCCAAACACATGCCACGTGTCACAGTGACTAGACGTTCGAAACCAACAAGGTGACGCCACGTGTCCAAATGAGGTATTAATCCCAGTCAAGAAACAAATCACAGCATGCCAAGTGTCAAAATGACATCCTTTGGCCAATCATATGCAACCTTGTCCACCCCCCTACAACTATAAATAGGGGATGAACATGACATTCTAGGGGATCGAAAAAAAAAACTCTTCAACAAGCATTCAACAAATTGGAGAAAACTACAACATCAACATCGATAGTTCTTCGAAAGAGTGATCAACGGAGTTCTTCCCGGAGATCGACTTACAACGACGAAGCGCTTTTCGACGTCCCGGAGATTGACAACATCTCAAGGAGGTCTACATCATCCTACATTCGAGAAATACGCTACTGAAGGCCCTTGAACCGCGGATAAACTTAGGAGAGAGAATTAAGAGAACAACGAAATTGCACTCACAATAATTCATTAATAAAATCATATTTTTCTTTTATTTATTTTGCTTGTAGTTGATTTTCCACGCTTACGAAAATTTGTTGCGAACAAATTTGGCATGCCCAGTGGGACCGATTCTGCTCTTCATCTCTTTCTCTTACAAATCAGAAACTACAGAGGCTACTACTGCAATGACGTTCAGAAAGAGTTGTGATTTGTCTAACAAGGAGTCTACTGATGCCGTGTCTGCTAGTCTCAGTCATGTTGGCCCTATTACTCGGCGTAAGTTCAAAAACAGTGGGCTAGATAGATCGGAATACTTCACTTCTTTGGAGGCGATGAAAATCAACAACTCTCATACGATGGTCGTAAGTGAAACACCTAGGGGAAATCTTGCGTCTGTATTCTTCGGAGAATCTTCTCAAATTGGCTCCAACTTTGGTGATTCGGAAGATTTAATGGATTCTCCAACTTCAATGAATGTCAATGCTTTGATGGCTGACTCAACTGACATGGACTAGAAGTTTGCGATGATGGAGCAAACCATTGAGGCCTTGAAGAAATCCGTTGATGACAAAATTCATATTGCTCAACTTATGAACAAGTTGGAGGCCTTTACGCCTGTAGAGTCAAGTCACGTTTCCACTTGTCAAGCTGGTTTTGATCAACGAAACAAGGATGTTGAGGAATCTCTAGCAAAGTCCAAGTTTCAAAAGGAGAAACAATCTGCTTCAGTTGCTGCACTATCTATCCAACAATTGCAAGACATGATAACGAACACTATCAGGGCTCAATATGGCGGAACACCACAAAGTTCCTTGTATTACTCCAAGCCATATACCAGAAGGATTGATTGTCTATCAATGCCAACAAATTATCAACCACCAAAGCTACAACATTTTGATGGCAAAGGGAACCCAAGGCAGCATATTGCCCACTTTGTTGAAACTTGTAGGAATGCTGGAACACATGGCGACCTTTTGGTAAAACAATTTGTTCGTTCGCTGAAAGGGAATGCCTTCAACTAGTATATTGACCTGGAACATGAGTCCATTGATAGTTGGGAGCAACTTGAGAAGGAATTTCTCAATCGTTTCTACAGTACTCGCCGAACCGTAAGCATGATAGAGTTGACTGGCACTAAGCAAAGAAAGGACGAGCATGTGGTGGATTACATCAATCGTTGGAGATCGTTGAGCCTAGACTGCAAAGATCGTCTTTCTGAAATATATGTTATGGAAATGTGCATTTAGGGTATGCATTGGGGACTTCTATACATACTACAGGGAATCAAGCCGCGAACTTTTGAAGAACTTGCTACACAAGCGCATGACATGGAGTTGAGCATCACAAGTCATGGGAAGACATCTCATTTTGCTGATTTGACGAAGGAAAAGAAGGAGTTCAAGAAAGGTATGACCTCAAAGATCCAGACTAAGGAATCTATGGCGGTGAAAGCAACTTCTGTAAAGGTCACCACCAAGAGTAAACTAAAAGAGGAAGAAGCCCCAAGTCAATATCCAAGGGAGGAGAGGCGACGCCCAACCTTGAGGGAGTTAGAGGCAAAGGTCTACCCATTTCCAGATTCAGATGTACCTATGATTCTTGAGGAATTACTGGCTAAGAAGGTTATTGATCTTTCTAAAAGGCCTGAAGAGATCAATAAGGCTGGTGATCCTAGATATTGCAAGTTTCATCGCGTCCTTGGCCACCCGACAAGTAAATGTTTTATCTTGAAGAAGAAAATCATGATGTTGGTAAGTGAAGGAAAAATCCTCATTGACCAAGATGAAAAAGCAGAGGAAAATCATGCTAGTGTAGCACCAAATCAAAAGAAGTGCTCAAGGTCACCATCTATTCCAAACGCCACCTTTTTGCAATTTGGAAGCTTAGCGCCTGTTAAAGTTGATGTTCCAAGGATAAATCTTGAGGGTTCACTAGAGATAGACAACCACAAGGAAAATGAAGTTGATGGTTGGACTTTGGTTACTCGTAAGAAGCGGAGACATCAAGTAGTTCTTAAGATACGACTTCCTAAGACAAGAGCGACAAGGAGCGATGTGGATAAACTACAACCATCAAAAAGTGTCAAGCCTTGTACTATTCAAAAGATCAATGGTCCTTCATCGCAGAAGGTTCGAAGGCCCATTACATTGGATGAATTCTTTCCTAAAAAATTCTTTTATGGTAGTCAAATTGGTGCAACACATGTTATTTCCAGCACAGACGAAACAAAGGAAAACGAAGGTTAGCATAATCCAACAATAACACAAGAACATCAAAGTGATGAAAAAGTTGCCCCATGTTGTGCTACAATATCCTTCACAGATGATGACTTGTTGTTAGGGTCTAAGCTACATAATAGACCCTTGTTTATTGTAGGGTCTATTCGAGAGCAACATCTCAATCGCATACTAATCGATGGTGGGTCGGCAGTCAATATCATGCCAAAAGTTGTTCTGAAAAAACTTGGTATCTCTATTGATGAATTGTCCAAAAGTAACCTAACGATTCAAAGTTTCAATCAACGAGGACTACGATCCATAGAGAAGATTCGTGTAGGATTGTCTATTGGCGATGTGAAATCAAACACTTTGATTCATGTCATAGACGCCAAAACATCATACAACTTGTTGCTCGGACGTCCTTGGGTTCATGAAAATGGAGTGGTGCCATCTACTTTGCATCAATGCATGAAGTACATGAAAGATGGTGAAGTCGTCAAAATTGATGCAAACATTAATCCTTTCACTGAGACAGAGTCATATTTTGCAGATGCAAAATTCTACTTAGATTCTGGAAGATCAAATATGGAAAAACATGAAGAAGCCGACTCAATTGATTTCGAAGATAGTAAAGTTCAATGGGCTGCTATCAAGATGTCTAAGAAGAGGACGGAAGAGGTTTCCATCAAGCTTTCACCATCTAAAGGAGATGTGCAGACTAATATGGATGATGAGCAACCAATTTTTCGATATATTCCACGTGAACATTGAGAAAAGGGACAATCACCGCTAGAGAAATGCACTCAACAAGTCCAGCCACCGAGGAAGGAACTTAGTCACATAACCCTCCAAGATTTGAAGGAGAAAATGACTGTCCCAGTCGCGCAAATCCCGTGTGTCGCTTTGGAGCCCTCCAAAGGCAATATCCAAGTTGGTAGATAAAAGGGAACTTTGATCAAAAGGTCCTCACATTGTTTGAAAAATCAGGCTATGATTTCTCAAATCCAGTGAAGTTAGGAGAACTCAGGGATGAAGTCACTGGTAAAAAGATACACGGGCTTACAAAGTCTCAAATGCAGTTAAGAAAGCAAGGATATCAAGTCGCAACTCCTAAGTTTGGGTTAGGATTTAGCTTTCCAGAGCCTCTTCAAATTTTGTCTAAGAAGAGAAAAGAAGTTACTTCATCCCACTACACCTCTACAGAAAAGACAGAGGAAGCTAAGGAGGGTAAAACACCACGACGGACTTTGGTGTTTGAACGCATTGGGAGATTGACACCTCGTGTCTCTGCATTTGAAAGATTGGGCTGCAAGGGCGAGAGAGGATCCTCTAAACAAGTGGATGAATATGCCACCACCTCAAATACATCTGTATTTCATCGCTTCAGAACCAAAAGAAAGACATTATCCGAAAGGAGGTTGCTGGAGCATGAAAATCAAGATTCTGGTGATATAATTGACGACAAGGATATTCATAGTGCTTTCCCATCACGTATGAAGAGAAAAGTTGTATTGTCAATCACCACTGATGGTTCTTTGAAGGTGAAAAAAAGCACAATTGTTGTCACCAACCAATTTCATAGAGAAACCAAGAAGGAGGAAGATAAAGCCATCACAGTCTTCATGGGAAACGAGGTGGAAGATTCAAACTTGACACAATCATCCTATCACATAACAGTGGAAGAAGGTCCAGACGTTGATGATGCAAATGATGATGTCCAAGAGGCTCCCCCTCAATTGGAGGATGGCGTACAATCGATCATAGACGACCTCAAGGAACTAAATCTAGGCACTATAGAACATCCACGTCCAATCTTCGTTAGCACACTTCTTACGCCAGAAGAAGAGAGGAAATACTTTAAGTTATTGGTTGAGTTTATAGATGTTTTTGCTTGGTTGTATAAAGAAATGCCAGGCCTTAGTCCCAGCATAGCTATTCATCATTTGGGGATCAAAAAGGGAACACGTCCTATAAAGCAGTCACGAGTGTTTCGTCCGGAGTTGGTCACACAAATTGAAGCGGAGGTCAACAAGCTCATCGAAGCTGGATTTATTCGAGAAGTGAAATACCCTTTGTGGATCTCAAATATTATGCCTGTTAAGAAGAAGAATGGTCAAATACGTGTCTGTGTTAATTTTCGAGATTTGAACAAGGCGTGTCCAAAATATGACTTCCCTCTGCCAATCATTGAGCTCATGGTTGATGCTACAACTGGCATGAAGCTATGTCATTTATGGATGGGTCTTCTGGATATAATCAAATAAGAATGTCTCCAAAATATGAAGAATACACTGCATTTCGAACTCCGAAAGGGATTTATTGTTACAAAGTGATGCCCTTTGGTCTAAAGAATGCTGGGGCCACCTATCAACGTGCAATGCAAAACATATTTGATGACATGCTTCATAAGAGGGTGGAGTGTTACGTCGATGACTTAGTGGTAAAGACGAAGCAAAGGGAACACCATCTTGAAGACCTTCGAATTGTTTTTGAAAGGTTAAGGAAGTTTGACCTAAAGATGAATCCTCTCAAATGCGCATTTGGGGTTACCTCTGGAAAGTTTCTTGGCTTCATTGTGCGTCACCGAGGAATTGCAGTTGATCTTGCAAAGATTGATTCCATTTAAAAAATGTCTGCACCAAAGAACTTGAGAGACCTCCGCAGTCTACAAGGAAATTTGGCATTCATCCGTAGGTTCATTTCTAACCTTGCTGGACGATGTCAACCCTTCAATAATTTGATGAAGAAAGATGCTTCTTTCCACTGGGATCAATCATGTCAAAATGCTTTTGAAAGCATCAAAAGTTACTTGTTGAATTCACCTGTATTAGGGGCACCAACTCCTGGGAAGCCATTGATACTATACATTGCATCGCAAGAACAATCACTTAGGGCATTTCTTGCCTAAGAAAATGAAGCTAAGAAGGAACAAGCACTATACTATCTGAGTCGGACTTTGATAGGGGCTGAGTTGAATTATACATCTATCGAGAAGATGTGCTTAGCATTGCTTTATGCAATAAAGAAATTGAGGCATTATTTTGAAGCCTACACCGTCAAGCTAATTTCTCGGGCTGATCCCGTGAAGTTCGTAATGACTCGACCAGTTCTCTCAGGACGTCTAGCAAGATGGTCTATATTGTTTAATCAATATGAGATCATATACACACCTTAAAAAGCTGTGAAGGGGCAAGCACTTGCTAATTTCCTTGCCGATCATCCTCTTCCGGGAAAATGGGAAACTTCAGATGAGTTCCCTGATGAAGATGCATTTTTTTACTGAAGAGCTGCCATCCTGGACAATATTCTTTGATGGATCTGCACGCCGAGAAGGAGCAGGGACAGGCATGGTGTTGATATCTCCAGAACGACTAATCTTACCATTCTTCTTTGTTCTAGGTGAAACATGTTCCAACAATGTTGCAGAATACCAAGCTTTGATTGTGGGCCTTGAAATGGCATCAGATATGAAGATTTCTCAATTGGATGTATACGGTGGCTCACAATTGATCATCAATCAACTCTCGGGGAGTTACGAGGTGAAGAAAGAAGATCTTTTGTCATATCACCAATATGCTACTTTCTTACTTGAAAGGTTTGATCGAGTGTTCTTAAATCACGTCCCAAGAGAAGAAAATCGCATGGCAGATGCTTTGGCTAACTTGGCTTCAACAATGGCACTTGAAGAAAATGAGACAACAAAGGTACGTGTATGTCATCGATGGGTTGTTCCTAGTTGTCTTGATCTTCAAATCGATGAAAGCCATCATATATCTGTTCGGGTGGTTGAAGAAGAAAATTGGAGGAAACCACTGATTGAGTATCTTGAACATGGAAGGCTGCCTGAGGATCCACGAGTAAGAGAAGACATTAAGAGAAGGGCACCACGATTCATCTTTCACGATGGAATACTATTTCGTCGTTCTTTTGAGGGACTATTCCTGCGGTGTCTTGACAAAGAAGAAGCTCAACAAACAATGGAAGAGGCACATTCTGGCACATGTGGAGCACACCAATCAGGGCCTAAACTTCATTTTCGCATCAAGAGGATGGGCTACTATTGGCCGACAATGGTGATGGACTGCTTAGAGCATGCCAAAAAGTGTCAAGTGTGTCAATTCCACGCTAATTACATTCATCAATCTCCAGAGGCTCTGCATCCGACTGTAGCCTCGTGGCCCTTCGATGCATGGGGACTTGATGTTGTTGGACCTCTTCCAAAGTCGTCAAAAGGACAAATGTATATCTTGGCTGCCACTGACTATTTCTCTAGATGGGCTGAAGTTGTACCATTAAAAGAGGTAAAGAAGGAAAATGTTGTTGATTTTAGCAAATCATACATAATTTTTAGATATGGCATAACAAGATGTATAGTCACTGATAATGGAACACCATTCAACAATAAACTCATGAGTAGTTTGTGTGAGAAGTTCAATTTTAAGCAACATAAATCTTCAATGTACAATGCACCTGCCAATGGTCTTGCTGAAGCTTTTAACAAGACACTTGGTAAACTATTGAATAAAGTAGTTGCAAAGAATAAAAGAGACTGGCATGAGAGAGTTGGTGAAGCTTTTTGGGCATATCGTACAACCTTTAGAACGGCTACGCAAGTGACGCCGTTTTCATTGGTGTATGGCGTATAAGCAGTCCTTCCATTGGAGAAACAAATTCCATCATTGCGAATAGCAGTCCAAGAGGGACTTACAATTGAAAGCAACGCCCAACTTCGTCTAGCAGAGTTAGAGGCATTGGATGAAAAGAGATTGGAAGCGCAACAGAAATTGGAGTGTTATCAAGCTCGACTTGCAAGAGCATTCAATAAGAAAGTGCGACCTCGATCATTTCAAGTGGGAGACTTGGTCTTAGCAGTACGGAGACCCATAATCCTCAACAAACGCATTGGGGACAAGTTCACATCAAAATGGGATGGACCGTATGTTGTGAAGTAAGCATATTCAAGTGGCGCTTACAAAATTTTAGACCAAGACGGTGTGAGAGTTGGTCCCATCAATGCCAAGTTTTTGAAGCAATACTTCCCATGAAAGTCGTCTACGCTCCTTAAGGTATGAGCATAAACTGCATGTTACTCCTAGCCTGCAAGAGTATAAACTGTGTACAGCCCCAAAAAAAACTCATCATCTTGAACTACGATATGACTTGATCCTCTTCACCGAGGTACGTAGGCGCTTGGAGTAATCACTCTAAGCTCAGTCAAATAAAAAAATGAAGGGTTTGATGCTTGCGTGATCATCACACTAGCTGTTTAAATTTTATAGCTAGCACATGAAGTTCAAGTGCGTCACAAATGAGCAAAGGGGAAGATTTCTGGAGCCTACTTCCCAACATGAAAATTAGCTCGGGGTTCAGGCCAAGGAGTTCATTACATTGGATCAAGCGACTTGCGATTTTACTTAAGTTCTTTTACTTACGGTGGAGATAATTATGTGTAATTCACTGATACTTCAGTAAGTTACTTAAAATTAGGGGAATATTCACCTATAACATCAAATCGGGATACCCTTTTTTTTTTTATCAAAGATCTATGTTGAAATGGTATAGCCGCAAAGATCATGATACGTACACTCCAAGGTCAAGAGACAATTTTTTTATAGTCATCAATGCAATAGTGACATGACTTCAGAATCCTCATGAAGAAATCACACGGCTTCTAATTTTGCTCGAGCACCTTACAGGGGTGATGACTTCTTTTCCTCCACTTGCATGCTTGATAGCAATCCTTTCATATGTAGTGAAACTTTCATAAGAAGGTGAACTCTTGAGAATTCAGATGCGGTCAAGGACTCCCTTTTGTTACTCTTCCTCGATTTCTTCTCAATGCTTTGAGCCTCATCGTCCTCTGATCTGAGGGCTTTCTTGCTATAAGATTATCTTATCTGATAGCTGCTCATTTATGAGGGACAAGACTCTCCCGCGACATCGACTTTTGTGGGCCAATTTTGAGAGGAATACTTCTCCTTGACAACATGGTGTGTTGCAAATGTCTTACTTGAGACTTGATCAGCATGAGCTGCTACTCGATGCATAGTCTTATCACTTCTCTTCACATAGAAAACAGTAGCAACAAGCAGACTCAGTGCAAGTGAGGAAATTTCCAGTATCTGATATGCTCCAGCATTATCTCCATCATTTCTGTCAATTGGAGCGACATCATTTCCAAAGTTCAGACTTCTTCGACAGCAGAATCATCTTTCACTAGGGTTTCAGGATTGTCGTTCACCGACTCAAATGCAACATCATTACTGATAAAATTATCAACAATGTATTCGGATTCAGCCAATCAAGCTGAAGATTAGAAGTTTCGTCACAGTGAAATAAGAAGCTCATAGTTTCAGAATTCAGGCTGACTTTGAAAATACATTTGTACTAATCTGGAAATCTATTGGCCATGATTTTTACATATGATGTACATCTATGATTTATGCTTCCAACGAAACGAGAATCTCATCATTTTGAGGCTGCTATGACAAGATACTGATTTTGTCCTGAAGTTGCTGGAAGCTGAAAAGTTGAGCAAGACAGAACTGGAGCTAACTTTGAAAATTTATATGTACTAATCTGGAAGGATTTTGGCCGTGATTTTTATGGAGGTTGTACTTCTATGAGTTAATCTTCCAAGGGATCAAGAGTTACATCATTTTGAGGCTCCTACGCCGAGATATTGATTTTCTCCCGAAGTTGCTAAAAGCTGAAAAGTTGAGCGAGACAGAACTGGAGCTAACTTTGAAAATAAATCTGTACTAAACTGAAAGGATTTTGGCCGTGATTTTTATGTATGTTGTACTTCTATGAGTGAATCTTTCAACGGATCATGAATCACATCATTTCGAGGCTCCTACGCCGAGATATTAATTTTCTCCCGAAGTTGCTAAAAGCTGAAAAGTTGAGCGAGACAGAACTGGAACTAACTTTGAAAATAAATCTGTACTAATCTGGAAGGATTTTGGCCGTGATTTTTATGCATGTTGTACTTCTATGAGTTATGCTTCCATCGGAACAAGATTCACATCATTTCAAGGCTCCTACTCTGAGTTATTGATTTTCTCCCAAAGTTGCTCAAAGCTGCAGAATTCAGCGAGGTAGAATTTGAGATGACTTTAAAAATATATCTGTACTAATCTGGAAGTCCATAATTTTTACATGAGTTATATTTCTATGAGTTATGCTTCCAATGAAAGAAGAATCACGTTATTTTTATGCTCCCACATCGATTTATTGGTTTTCTACCGCAGGTGCTATAAGCTGAAAAGTCTATTAAAGCAACATTCGAGCTAACTTTGGAATAGTAGGCGTACTAACCCAGAAATCTTTCAGTCATGAATTTCACATATATCGTATTTGTATGAGTTATCTTTCTAATGAAATGATGCATTCTTCATTTGAGTGCTCCTACTACGAGCTACAGAATTTTAAACATAAGAGCTCAAAGCTGAAATTTTGGGAGAAAGTTGTCCAGCAGCTGGAGTAAGTTACAAAGTACACGACAAACACTCAAAATAGAGAATTAAAAGAAAACACTTGAGAAGAAGAAAAAACCAACACTTTTATTCATTCAAGAAGGTCACTACATCAGAACAATGTTCCAAAAAAAAAAAAACAAGACAAGAAAAAATAAAAAACAATAGAACAAAAAAATTGAGAAAGAACGTCCTTACGCAGAACAAAAGACTAAGAAAAAAGCTTATGGCTAAGGATTTGGTGACGACTTGTCCCAGCATCTTCCTTTAGCTTATCTAGTTCTTTTATTTCTATTTCTGACAAGGGAATGATCTGCTCAATGGCATGAATTTCGTCTTCACGGTTAGTGATAGTCTCTTGATTTTGAGATAACCTCTTTTGATGATCCTCAATAAGTGAGATGGCTTTCTTCTTCTTTGAAGCCCACACTTTCAACTCCTTTTCAGCTCTTGCAAGGTCTTTTTGAAGCCCTTCCAAGTGTTTGTACATATTGATTCTCTCCTCATTTGCGGTATCAAGACATTGTGGGGCAGCATAAAGCAACTCTTGATGAGAATTCCTCGTTATCTTTTGAGAAGTGGACAGCCTTGCAACATCATAATCTTTATGTTTCTTGAAAAAATCTTCAAGAAGAACCTCTAAAGGATTAAGGTTGATGATGTCAACTTCTCGAAGCCCATTCAGAATCGAGGCAACACCTATCTCCAATCTTTGAGGTTCTCTTAAGATTCAACAGAGAATTGAGTGATACACTCACATAAGGTGCGCCACATTCCAGAAACATAAGACAATTTGAAGCTAGAAATAGTCTTTGGTGATTCAAAATTAGAGGCAGTTCCCAGCAAAGGACAAACCAAATCCTTGGAAACATTGGAACATCCAATTTGAGAAGTTTCAACAACCTCCACATTAGTAGTTGAGATTTTTTGAAAAGTTTCAACATTTTCAGAAAAAAGGACGATCGGCTTTGACAGTTGAATCTCATTCGCGGCTTGGCTCTTAACTTCAACAAGTGAGGGGTGAGAACTCTTCGCCAGATTGAGAGAGTTCGAGCTTGTGATACAATCTTCAAATACATCTACATCACTAGGGATGTCCCCAAGACCCAACTGGATAATTAAAAAAAAACAGAATTAATATCCAATGATTAAAAAAAAAAGGGGGCAGGCAAGTTTAGAGAAATATTTGAAAGGTGACTTTTACCTGTTGTGCCAATTCTGACAATGGCATCGTAGAACCAGCAGCACCATCTTCAAAGATCGCAGTGTCAATACTAATGGAATCCAATTCAGCGAACTCGCATTGTTGAGTGTTCAAGTCCTTAGGATTTTTCTTCAAACGCTTCCAATGTAGCTCTTGGCTAACATTGCTCTCATTGGAGCTAGAGGCTGCACTTATGCAAATGTCGATCTCCTGAAGTGAAATAGACGTTTTTCACGTGTTGCTATAAGATGGTGCAATGCCAAGTGACTTTACAACACCTTTGTCCGATGAGCTGGAAGGTTTCTTCCTCTTGAGAGTTATGTCGATCACCTCTTTATCTGCGAGGTTGACAGCCTTGGGAGTCTGTAAAAAACCCTCAAATCCGTTACCCACATGTGTAGTCTTGCTCTTCGAACTTTTAGACTTGGAAACAACTTTAACAGATTGCGGAGGAATGTTTGGTGTCGCCTTAGACTTTAAAGACTGAGGAAGCTTTTCTTGAAGTTGTTCTCCTTTGGTTGATAAAGAAACATCATCTTTTTTCGGGCCTCTCAAAATTATCATCTTTTTTCGGGCCTCTCAAAATTATGTGGGTACTTCGTCTTAGCAGAATCTCTCGATGGTATGGCCACCAATCTGAATACTCATGAGTCATTAAAGAGCCCTTATTGGACGGACGCATTGGTACGATGATCTTCGAAGAGCTCCCAAGATGAACACATGAATCCCATAGTTTCACCAAAGCTAGTAGTGAACCATCATAATGGTGCTCTATGAGGGCGCCAGGAACGTGTTGAAAATATCCAAAATGTCGACTAAATCGGTGAGGGTTGTAAGGCTCCACAATCAGTTCATCATCCAACCTCAAAGTGACAAAACTTGAACGGAGGGCTATAAAAAAATCGCTCCAGGAAGTGGACAATTTTCCACTATTATCAATATGCAGCTCCTTTCCTTGTAGCATGTCCAGATTGTGGAGGTCATGCACATTCACTTGTTGAAATAACTTGCGAGCATCAACAAGGTCAAAATATTTCGCCATCCTTTCTCCTGAAATCTGTCACATTCGCACACCTCGTTGAGGACGAGTAACACGGAAGTAGGTCTCAAAATACTCACCTATCAACCCATATACATAATGGAGGGGCAGTATTGTATTACAAGCACCTAAGTTTGAAGAAGTACATATATCCTTAAGGCCGCGATAGATGCTTGCTAGGACCGGCACCGCCAAAGAAAATATTTCTCCATGAGCCATCAAGCTTGCGACTTTGAAGACACTAGCACGAATACAATCAACTTTCTTGTTAGGAAGAACAAACTTGCAAAGACAACATGCGAGAAAAGCTGTCAGATAAGTCTCATCCCTGAAGGATTCTTCTACGCCTAGCTCAACAAAAGGAGCATTCTCTTCTTCAGTTCGAGACAAAAAGCTCATGTCAATATTTCCAGAAGGGTCATGATTCATCCTTGGTTTTGTACGATTCTTAGATGTCCTTGGTGAAGGCTCGATGTATGTTTTTGGCCCCCTGAACCAAAACTTTGTCCATTCTCGAAAAGAGACTTCATCGATGGCACCTTTGGTAAGTCGATAGAACGCTGAAAACAAGAAGGAACAACTTCTTGGGAGAAAATACTTCCCTTGATCATCTACATGTGTCAACTCCTTAGCTGAGGGTACAACTTCATCATAAAAGAAACCATGAACAGGAAGACCTCCAATAGTTCTCAAATCCCATAAAGATACAGACAACTCTCCGACGAAAGTAGAGATCGTATTAGTGGATGGACGACAATTCTCGCAGAAGGGCTGGAGAACATTTACGTTGTGGTCGTATGTGAACATTGAAGAAAAGATAGCATCATAAGTTTTGATGTTATCTAAAGTCTCCTTGCAGCGGGCAAGCACATCCTCTACCCACTCCCAATAGCCAGACGTATAGCGAACCTCACCAAACTCAGAAGAAGGAACACGCCAACTGCTAAGATGTTCATCGCGACGAGGAGGGACGACAACAACAACATTTTGATGTGTAGAAGACCTCAAAAGGAGAACCTTTTCAGTTGTGACATTGCCGGAGAAATTGTCCGTAACATCCTTCGTTTCTGTTGACGACCACTCTGGGAGATGATGAGACGTGTCCATCATCTTCCTAATGAGTGGGAAGGCGCCGATCACCGGAGGATGAACTTTCAAAGGTAGAGCTTTGGCGCGCACATGTTGCTTGTTCTCCACGATTTCAAGGCAAGGGTACGGCACATCTCGGTCACTAAAGTCCATTATCGCTGCTGGAAACCTAGACCGCACACTGAGGCTCTGGAAAAAAAAATATATAAAGAAGTTACGTTGGCAAAAACACAATTGGAGTAATCAAAAGACAAAGATCTCACCATCATAAATGAGTTCAGCTTTGAAAATTAGAACTGTAGAAATTTACAAGGAATTTGGATACAAATATTTTATACGTCGTAGTTCCATTATTCTAGTTTCGGAAAAATCAAACGGCTTGCCATTTCAATTTTTCTACAATTAGAAATGAATTTTAAATTACGGACGCGCAAATCTGTCAATCAGAAACGGGTTCAAACTTGAAGATCAAAACTGTAGCAATTGAAAAAGAATTTGGCTACAAATATTTTATATGTCGTAGTGACATGTTTCTAGTTTTATAAAAATCAAACGTCTTGCCATTTTGATTTTTCTACAATTAGAAATTAATTTTACACTACGGACTCGCAAATCTGTCAATCAGAAACGGGTTCAAACTTGAAGATCAAAACTGTAGAAATTGAAAAAGAATTTGGCTACAAATATTTTATATGTCATAGTGCCATGTTTCTAATTTTGGAAAAAACAAACGTCTTGCAATTTCGATTTTTCTACTATTAGAAATGAATTTTACACTACGGACGCGCAAATCTGTCAATCTCAAACAGGCCCAACATTGAAGATAAAAACTGTAGCAATGGATTAAAAGTTTGGCTGCAATCTTTTTCTATGTTATAGCCCCATGTTTCTAGTTTCGGAAACATCAAACGACTTGCAATTTCGATTTTTTTACAATTAGATATGGATTTTACACTACAGGTGCGCAAAGCTGAAGCATACAAACGGGTTACTGTTGGAAAAAAAAATGATCCTAAGTTACCTGAGAAAGTAGCAAGAACACTTTGCTTGAAGTTTCTTTCGAGATATGAGAGAAGCTACTTCTATCGATTTGAAAGAAAGACGTCGCAATTTAAGAGTTCAATACACTCGGCTAACTTGCTTGTAGCATGTAGAATTTTATGTGATGAAATTCTTTATGCATTGGAGGGGATTATATAGGGATTCTTGTGAATAACTTCTAATTCTCCCACAAGGCATAATAAGGTGAATTTGGAAATTAAAAAACTGATTTGGATTGAAATATTACATGTCCCTTTTGAAGCCACACCAATATGGAAGGATGAACCAAAGAGTTAAAGGAAAGAAGATTATCTTCATTGACTTGCATAAAGGAAAGTTGATATTTTTTTTGTAACAAAATTCAATCAATCTTCTTGATTTTTCCCCCACCTTGCAAGGAAGATCAGACCGGGAAAAAAAATGTTACTACCCTCTAGACATATCTATTTGAAATTGATATAGAGGGTCCATGTGGTCGTCGAACAAGAAGGTTAAAAAAAATGATTGAGATCACTACAATCAAATCATTTGTGGTGACCTAGTTAGAATACGACGACAAGAAACAAATACTCTTGAAGTCTCAACAATGCATTCATGAAGACTCCAACTCTTGTCGTCAAATTCGGCAAGCCTACACGTAGAGAAGTCTAAAAAAAATGGATACACATTCATGAAGACTTCAAATCTCGTCGTCAAATTTGGCAAGCCTACACGTTGACAAGTTTCAAAAAAATGAAAACACATTCATGAATACTTCAAGTCTTGTAGCGAAACTTTGGCAAGCCTAAATGTCGACAAGTCTCGAAGTAAGGGGCATTTGTAGACACATTAATTGTATTGGATCAAATTCATACAAAATTTGAATTTGATCCATGTTCATTTGGGCTGAATGATTAATTTGGGCTTTACAAATAAATGAGTCCATTTTATTAAGTTCAAATCCAAGGTCCATTTCACCTTGAAGCCCAAACACATGCCACGTGTCACAGTGACTAGACATTCGAAACCAACAAGGTGACACCATGTGTCCAAATGAGGTATTAATCCCAGTCAAGAAACCAATCACAGCATGCCAAGTGTCAAAATGACATCCTTTGGCCAATCATATGCAACCTTGTCCACCCCCCTACAACTATAAATAGGGGATGAACATGACATTCTAGGGGATTGGAAAAAAAAACTCTTCAACAAGCATTCAGCAAATTGGAGAAAACTACAACATCAACATCGATAGTTCTTCGAAGGAGTGATCAACGGAGTTCTTCCCGGAGATCGACTTACAACGACGAAGTGCTTTCCGACGTCCCGGAGATTGACAACATCTCAAGGAGGTCTACATCATCCTACATTCGAGAAATACGCTACTGAAGGCCCTCGAACCGCGGATAAACTTAAGAGAGAGAATCAAGAGAACAACGGAATTGTACTCACAACGATTCATTAATAAAATCACATTTTTCTTTTATTTATTTTGCTTGCAGTTGATTTTCCACGCTTACGAAAATTTGTTGCGAACACCAACTCACTTTAAATCAATCAATTTTCAAGTCGTAAATTTTAAATCAATCAATTTACGAAAATACTGTTTATTTGTGCATAGGATATTTATCTTTTTACAGAGTGAAATGACTGAATTTACTTGTGTGACAGCTATGCTATGGTGGTCACGCAGGCGGTGAAGATATAGACTCCTTTTGGCATGTCGTGGCTCAGTGTACTGCTGCACTACCTGAGCATAAACCATGATATGTAATGGTATTTTTACTCTTATGATGTTCCTTGGTAGATATATCTTGATGCCTCTATTTTCAAATTCTCTAGTTTTATATGTGATGCCTTCTGACTTCTGATAACTTGACTGCTGTACTCCAGGGGTTGTGTAGTGCTTTAGGTGCTGACATGTATGATTGTGTCGATCCTACTCGTACCGCTTTTTTTGACACTGCTGTAGTACCTGAGGTAATTTTCTCATCCCACTACCTCTATATGTTTATCACTTAATTGGTTCTGGAGATCACATAGTGGCATTCTTTTGAAACCGATCTAATACTAATTCTCAGATTGCATGAAAAAAAATCTATAACTGCTAATATTCTAGCCCAACATCAATGTTTTGTATTCTTGATCCATGTAGAAATCTTATCTGATTTGTAAACACTGAGAGGGAGAGATGATAAGCATGTTGTGGGTCTAGTAATCTCATAGTAGAGAATTTTGTATTATTGTTCACATGCTTAGTGTCAGCTTGCATTATTTCATTATCAAGGTCACATTCTTGTAATTGTTAATATTTGCTTCCACTTTACATCTTGCATAGTTGCAGATCTGCATTTTACAACTCCTACAGTATGTAAGTTTCTTTTTATAAACTACCATAATTGTTGGATTAGATTTCAGTGTTAATCATTTTATTGCATTCAAAAGAGGTTACAAAAGAAGGATGAGAGCATTTATCATATCACTTATTATGTATTTTCCTTTCCAGACAGACGATGCTAGTGACACTAGTCGTAGTGACAATCGTTGAAGTTCTATGAATAGTTGTAGGCCTTTTCTTGAGTATGGATGATAGTGAATCTTTTCATCAATAAAAGCAAGATTAGTGAATAATAGTTTTTATAGTGATTTGAAGTTTCTTGTAATCATAATGGTTGAAGTGAATGATATTTTTCAGTTTAGTTTGTAAAACTAATAGTACACTTTATAATATATTTTTGTGTTGAAATGTTATTTCTTAATGCTAATAAGCCCCTTTTAAGTTTGACTATGATGTATTAGTCATTTATTAAAATAGAATTTTTCCAGCATAAACCTCTAAAAGGTTACATGTTTTACAGGGGTTAGAACTCCTCTTATTCTTAAAGTAAAATTCATGATTTGTGGGGGTTTTGACTCCCAAAGTTCACTAATTGTTGGTGTTTTGACTCCCAAAACTTAAATTGCAGTTTTTTGACATATATTTTTGGGGTTAAATCCCCCACTAATGAACCCCTGCTAATTGTACCAGGGGTTGGTCAAAAACTCCCGCTACTTAATTGTCGCATACCTATTTGTAGGAGTTGTCCTAACTGCCGCAACACTAAATTGTCATGTAATTTTAACCCCCACTATTTAAGCGTTTTTTGTAGTGACCGACTGGCGTGTGATGGGGGTGGATTGAAATTGAGTTACGATAAAGTAGGAAGGTGATAAAATTAAATCCCTAAAAATATGTAATTTAGTTTTTATTCCTTCAAAATTAAACTCTATGCACAAAGTATTATGTATGGCTTTAAAATTGCCGAAAGAGAATCCTAAAGACAATTTGCTTGATGGAAATATATTAAACTCCTATATATACACACACACACTGCCTATAAGTTGCTACTTGCTCGATTGTTTCAAAAATATTATTATAACCTTGTCGATTGAATCCTCCGGATCTAACACATGCACAAGTAGAATTTGCAGCAAGAGTTTGAACAACATCTAAATAACCCTCCAAAAGAAGTTAAAGGACCTCAGGTATACTCTGTAAGGCAGGCCTCCATGAGCGATGGTGCAACTCACTAACGTTCATCAACTGCTTCAATAGCTGATGTAAGGAGAGGCCTTGTACTTCTGCTTTTCCCATTAACTCAGACAATTGTTTCTTTGTGATTTTTAGATGAAAGTGGGAACTTTTTTGTTCTCTATCAAATACACATAAGATACAACTTAGATTAATAAAAAACCTAAACTTTTCATATATAAAGAAGTAAAATCACGTAGAAACAAAGAAATATCAATATATAATATATGTACATAAGAAATTATATTTTTATATAGCTATACAGAATAATATTTTTGACAAATGTGTGGCTTCGCCTAGTTCTAAGGTAGTTAAGGACCATGTATTAGGTCAATAAAGACCAACAACAATAACATACGTAGTTAATTAAATCCTATTAACTGAGAGTCCAGGGAAAATAGAGTGTACGTATATTTTATCATGATCTCCTAAAGGTGCGAATATCATTTTTGAAAGATCCTTAACCTATCAATAGCAACCAAGTATTACAAAATGAAGGGAGCATAGGTCCTGTACTCATTACCACTAAGTGAGAGTCTAGAGAGAATAAAATGTATACATATCTTATCACTATCTCGTAAAAATACAAAGGCTATTTTCAAAAGACTTTCGACCGATAAATAGCAACCAAGTAAATAAATTGTCACAAGACAAAAACGTTTACCAACTTAAAGGCTCAAAGTTGTGTTAAATGTTATTTTATCAAAATTGATATCAAAAAGCTACTCAAGAGAAAGCATCTTTATTTTGACTCTTCGACTTTTAATCAGTCATTGAAAATGCTATTGGAATCTAACAAAGATAGTGAAGCAAGGGCTTTTTGGAGCCCCACCTTTTACTTATTTATTTATTGAATATAATTGTCTTTAGAGTAATATTATATGGATTTTTGCTTAATATTATATTTTTCATGTGTAGGATTTACAACAATGAGCAAAATATATAGGTCGTAAAATTTTGGATTTATCTTTCTTTTCCATATTTATTTATTTTTATGTTTTTCTTTTAGGATGATTTGTTGTAATTGCTTCATGTAACTTCTTCTAGGATTATGATAGTTTTATGATTGTATATGGTATGAAGTTGAATTGACTTGGTTAAGATATATTTATCATGCTACAACTTGTGTGGTAGAACTTATTACATAAATGGGCCCAAAAGTGATCCGAAAATGGGTCAATGGGCGAGTCAAGTCGGGCTCGCCAAATGGCTCGACGATCCACCATATGGGTTCAGTGAGTCATATTCCTCAATTTTTCGAACTGATCATATGTGATTATAAAATAAATCTTATTGTAAGGAATGTTTTACATATTCCAACAATATTCAACAAAGTTTTTACTAGTGTGACTCATTATTTAGAAAACTTCATCATGTACGAATTAAATAAGTCAAGTTAATATATCGTATTATGTTAAGTTCTTACTATAACTTTACATTTGTTTTTCTGATTTATTATATATTAAAAAAATATCTTAATTTTATTAGTAGGATAAATATTGCAAACTTTGAACATAATTTGATGGTTGCTTTGAATTGGAGTGATGAAACGATCATTAGCATGTGTACCTTAACTAACTATGTTGGATTGGTTAGAATGTTGCATGAGAAAATGAAAACAAATAGTGAAAATATTCAAAAGGATATTTTTGAAAAATCTTTATGTTCAATACAAAATAACAATACAATTATCAACTAACCGGATTAATAAATTGACCTCATGTATAGTATGTAAGGTAGGCCTCCATGAGTGATGATGTAACTCTAGACCTTCAACGACGTTCATCAACTTTGTCAATAATTGATGTATCGATAGACCTTCTATGTATGCCTTACTCATCAACTCTAATAATTGCTTCTTCGCGATTTTTATATTTACCTCTTTTACGGTCGACATCAAAAAATGAATGTTTTTCTTATTTATTTTCTTCCACGAGAAAATAATCTTTCTCTTATTTCATAGTCCTATTATGACAATAGAATAAATCCTTGTTAGCTTCTGACTCTTATGATGAAATCGATTGTTTTTCATACAATTCCCCATATAATATTGTTGGTGTTAATATATAGTGGATAGATACTCTTTTCTTTTTAGTATATATAACCAGAGTATTTATGAATTCTTGTAGCTAGGCAATTTTTTAATTTCTTTGTAAAGATGAGTTGTGACATAGTATTTATAATAGGAAAAATATTAAGATATAGTTCACAATGAGTCAATGACTGCGTCGTCCAACTTGGCAGGTGATGAGATTTTGACCGTCCAAGAGTATTGCAACCCATTGTACCATTATCCAGTTCGATTTTATTTATATGTAAAATATATCGAAATGCCTTAAATATAATGTGGACAGTTTTAATTGAAGAAATATATATATAATAAAGAAATAAGTGTAAAAAATACACCTGAACTATTCCTTCTTTTTTTATAGTTTCATACCTAAAAACTATTGAAAAAATATTTATATAAAAAAATAATCACATGAACAAATGGTTTTCTGACTAAAACCGATGTATCATATATTTATATAAAAGAAAACCTTAAGCTCGCATATGTGGAGCAATCACAAGCAAGAATTTCATTTTAAATTTATATATTTCCAAAACTAGCCTTCCTCTTTCATGAAAAGATGTGACTTTTATGAAAAGTTGCGACTTGAATGAAGAGTTGTGACTCTTATAAAAAGTTGTGACTTTATTGAAAATTTGCGACTTCTTTCAAAAGTTGTGACTTTTATGAAAAGTTGCGATTTAATGAAGAGTTGCGACTTTATGAAAAGTTGCGACTTTTACCAAAGGTTGTGAACTTTTCGAAGGGTTGCAACTTTTACAAATAGTTGTAACCTTTCTGATACGACACAATAAACATTTGTTCACACTACCCTTTGTTGTCTATAAATAGAGGGGTTCCCTCTCATTTTAAAACAACAAAAATTTTGATCTACTTCTTCTACTTCTGCAAAATTAATTTTTCGTGTGCTTTGCTCCTGTTGAATGACTTAATGTCACCAGTGTTTTTTCTATCGATAAGTTGGTGGATAAAATCTTTCCATCCTGAGAGGATGTAATTCTTAAAACCTCTCGTATTGGAGAAAAATGACTTACTTAAGGGGGACATTATGCATTCACTAGACTCGATTTTTTCCTTTTTATTTTATTTTATTTTAACGTATCCTGGTATTATTTTTTTACAATCATTAATTTATGTATATGATATTAATTGTTGTTTTTAAGTACATGTTTTAAATTTTGTTGTTTATGTTTCTGCAATATTTTTGTCTCCGGTTATTTTGAACATATACACATATAGTATGTATAATCATTGTACATAAAACAATTATTGTACTCAGTTCCAAGAATTCATGTTTTGATATTCTATATGAAATTCTATAACTTAAAAGTACTATATAAAAGCTTATATATTATCAATTTTTACATAGATATGAAATTTCTCACTTATCAATTGAAGAAATTCGTTATGCAATTTCAAAAGTTATAAATTCTTTCATGTTCAAGCGTAATTTTTTTTTATATGTTAGCAATTTTTTGAATTTTCTCCTAAGACATATATCACAATTGTATAATCTATGCAACTTAAATGTTTCTATTTATTACGAAATGACTTTGTATATATATTCTTATTTTCTTCTTTATTTTCCTTTTAATGTTGTGTTAAAGAACCAATGATTTAATATTTCGTGAATAATTTATTCATTAGAGGTTCTTCGATTATGTGGTAATGACAAATTATCAAATTCGTGTTGGAATATTGTTAATATTTTTTGAAGAACCTATTTTGCCCATTATTTTAATGTATGGATATTAGTAAAAAAAAATTGTAAGTTCAATGCAATAATTATTTATGACTGCGCGAAGCGCGAAAAAATTACCTAGTTATTTATATAATTCTTAAAATATATCTAATATTATTTGTAGCAACTAATTATCCTTCTTTTATCCTAATGACATATTTGTATTTGTAAGTTTAACAAGAATAAACAAAAAGAAAAAAGTTTATGGGAGGACAAGCAGGAGAAATAGGTGAAGTGTTGGTCCCTAAACAAAGAGCCGTAATAGCAAATCACAAATGCGTTTTACTCAAAACATCAATGGTACATGATTTGTGAACAAATTCACGTTCGACTATTACAATTTACATATTAAGAAAATACAAGTCAATATAAAATATTACGTCACGTAAAGTAAAATTTTAAATGTACACCGTTTATAATTGTAAGAAGTAGAACTTTTGCATATAGCCACTCAAAAATAACCTAATTACTCTCCATAGCTATAGTTTGATAATTACAATTTGTAACTACATGTTATAGGGAGGAGAGAGGCGAACGAGATCGGGAGAGAGACGAGCGAGAGAGGACAGAGAGTGGGAGAGAGGTGAATTGTATATGTATATCTGTTAAATAATTATAATTATACATATATATTTGTATATATGGACAACGAGATTGGGAGAGGGAAGGGGTGAGCGAGATTAGGAGAGGGAGAAGAGAGGCGAACGAGATTGAGAGAGGGAGGAGAGAGGCGAGCGAGACAGGATAGAGAGGTGAATTGTATATGTATATTGGTTAGATAATTGTATATTATATATATGCATTTGTATATATGGCAAATGAGATTGGGGCAGGAGGAGAGAAGCGGGTGAGATTGAGAGAGATAGGAGAGAGGTGAGCGAGAGAGGGAAGAGAGGTGAATTGTATATACATATATATATCGGTTAGATAATTAGCCTCCAGGGCTTGAACTATATGAGTTGGGCCAGCCCGTGGACCAAATAAAAGATTAATTAAAAATATAAAAATAACACCCCATACACATTTAAGACGATATATATCGAGTTATAAACATACTTTTTAAAAATAAATTACTTATAGCAGATTATTATCGAGTTATAACATATCAATTAAAAATATATTTAATTAAAAATAAATTATAAGTAATTATTTAAATACTAATTAATATGTTTAAATATTTATTTTTATTTTTTCAGTTATCTTTTTTAAACCAAACTCTTTAAAATTCTAAACACATTAAAAGTATTAATAGTTTATATTTACCTTTTTAAAAATAAATAATAAATTAATGTTAATAGTACAGTTACCTTTTACAGTTTTTAAAATAAATAATAAATTATTATTGATTAATTTTCACATTATAGAGTTACCTTTTAAACCAAAAGTAAATATTAGGGATTTGATTTAATTAAATCCCTACTTTATCGTTGCCCAATAGTTATCCACCCCCATCACACCCTATACACGAACAATATTCAACTTCCCCAACACGCCTCAATCATCATCTTCCCCAACTCGTCTGATTGATCACCATCCCCATTACACCTCATAGATCAATCCTCAAACACGCCTCACTCATCATCTTTCCCATAACGCCTGATTCATTCCCATCCCCATCACGCCTTACAGATCAATTTCATCCCCAAACCCACAACTCAAACATCCACATTTTCTATTACACAACACGATTCAACAATTTTTTAGAACCTTCATAAAGTACTTTTTGTTAAGTTCGTATAGAATGTCGAGGAAAGTTAGTGGAGTACCTTTGTAAAAGTAGAAGATTGGTTTAGGAGTTATCATCTGATGACTTTCATGTTCCTTCATTCAATATTTTGACTCAAACTCAACCACACAAATCAACTGGAAAAGAGACGGCTAGTTCTGTTAAGTCGAAGATTGAAAAAAAAAGACAAAGGAAAGAGGGAAGAAGAGGAAGGGAAAAGAAATTCGAACATCTTCAGAATCTGATTCTGACTTTGTTGAAGAATTAAAAAATCAAAAATCAAAAAAAATCAAAAGGTTTTGAAATTGGTCGATCAACAAGAACATCATCAAAAAAGGAGTCAAGACATACAAACTACAAAGAAACCCAAAAAAATTGTTAAGGTCAGTAAATCGATTATTTTAAAATTTGGTTAAAATGTTATATGTAAGTGAGTTTAATTTTTATTTTATTTGACAATCGTATACTACATGAAATTTGTATGAGTTATGTATGAATTGATATTTTAGTATTGTATATGAGTTTATTCTTTATTTTAGTTGACAATTGTATTATGTATGAATCTTGTATGAGTTATGTATTAATTATGTATGAATTGATTTTTCAATTTGTATGCGAACACTTTGAATTTCATAGTCATATTGTAGAATTTTGACTATTATAATATGTATTACCACTGTATAATATATGTTTGATTTTGATGTATGAATTGATGTATTGGTCCTGTATGAATTTTATTTTGTAGTTTGAAAGTCACAAATTAGTTTTTTAAAAAATTCTAATATGTATTAATATTGTATGAATCATCTATGGACTGATGTATTAGTTGTATGATTTGTGTATGAAATAATTTGGTTGTCCATTAATACAACAGTATATGAATTGATATATAAATTGATGTATTAATGTTATATGATTTGTATATGAAATGATTTGGTTGTCCATTAATATAGTAGTGTATGAATGATGTCAATTATATATTATGTTAAAAATCTTAATTTAATTGATATATAAATTGATGTATTAATGTTGTATGATTTGTGTATGAAATGACTTGGTTGTCCATTAATATAGAAGTCTATGAATTATGTTTTTATGCAATTATTTATTATGTTAAAAATCTTAATTTAGTATTATTAATTTTACAGGAGAAGAAGGTGCACACACATTTATCTTCATGTATCAACATGAATGTGTTCGCTGATCTGTTGACCTTCCTCGGTTAAGATAGGTTCCAACAATTTCTACAAGAAACACCATTTGGATATTTTTATGAATTACATAACATAAAAATTCAATGTCAATTGTTGCGTCATATTTTCTTCTTGAATATGAAAACGTCAGAGATGACATGTTCGTTATCAACGTAAATGGTACAGAGTTACACTTTGGATTAAAAGATTTTTTTGCTATAATCGGTCTCAAATCTGGACCAATATCTGAGTTTGTTTCGGATCCGTATATTCCAAATAGATTTATCCAAGAATATTTTCGGGGACATGAACAAAGTCCCCAAGTCAGATTTCTACCATAAGTTTAAACTGGAAAACTTTTGGAAAGATGACGACCTTTTAAAAATTGGAATTCTGTACTTCATTTCTTCATTTTTGACTGCTTCAGAACCATGAAAAATAACCATCTCCAAATTATATTTTGATTTAGTTGAGTTTGGCCAATATATCATATTTCCATGGAGGAATGAGTGTTTTAAATTAACAATTAAAGCGCGCAGTCATAAGTTGCAAAAAAATTCTTCGCCACTCAAGTTCAGTCAGTTCCATATAGCCTTACAGGTATGGTTTTATGAATGTTGTCATCCATTTGACAACGCAGTTGCTATCCATGCTTCAGATCGCACACCGCGTATCCTGAACTGGAAGACAACAAATTAAGTTATCTTTTTTGATGATTTGAAAAAAATGATATTCAGAACACATGACAATCAGGTAATTTTTTATTGAATGTTATTAAAGTAATTATAAATTATTACACATTCTCATATTATATTTTTTTGCAGCATAAATTCAGAAATATTGTTTTTACTCAAGAAGAGTTAAATGTCATGGATGAAATCATTTTAAATCAATCTCCCGGTCTCCATGATTCTGAAGAGCAAGGAACCTCGAAAAAACATGGCGTTGATTTTTAACAAAAATATGTAGAGTTGAAAGCAGAAATTGCAGAGGTATAAATAAATATTTACGATTAAAATAATTTTAAGATATTACATTATACATATCAAACTTATTATTGATTAATGAACAGGTTAAGGCAGAATTGAAAGAGCTCAAAGTTAATGTTAGTTCCAATTACATTTAAATTAATTAATATAATTACTGTATGTTTTATTTTATTATTTTAATATTTTTTATTTCATATATTCATAAGGTTGACAAGCACATGGTTGAAATCAAGACTTACGTCGATAACTCGACTAAGCTGATAATTGAAGAGATTAGATTGTCAAGAGGTCAACCAACATCGGATGCACAACAACAGGTATGGATCAATGTGTGTATTGTGTATGAATGTTGTTTGATCATAGAATGTATTAGTATTTGTGTTATGTTTATGATCATTGTATGAATTTGAAATTACTAGTAGAATTTTTTTTGTATATGTATGAATACTATATAAATGTTGTATTAATTATATATGACACTGTGTTTTCATACATATATCAATTATGTATAAATTTTATAGAAATGCATGACACTTTGTTTTTCATATATGTATGAGCACTGTAAAATGATATGTTAAAAATGTATGAAAATTTGTTTTACCATATGTATGAAAACTATATAAATGTTATATTAATTACTGTGAAATTGTATAATAATGAAACTGTTTTTACCTTTTGTGTTAGTTTAAATTTAGTTTAATTATTGTATTCATTATTGTGAAACTATATACTAATGAAACTATTATACTAATCTTAATTTAATTTATACCAAAAAAAATTAGAATATATTGACATTGTCTGAAAACTAATATTAGGACGACGACACTCAAAATGTTGCACAGTCCGATAAAGCTCCAATAGACTAGCCTTCAATTTCAATGGGTGAATACGTTCACATTTCAGACACCGATGGTATGTTATAAACACTATTATGTCATGTATGACCATTTACAAATTTGTTTTGAGCTAACGATTATTTTCTTATGTAGATGAAGCTCAAAAGTCAACTGGTGATTTTTTTAACGCCGACTTACGTGGATCATCAACCTCAAAATCATCACCTTTGGATGATTATCTCGATTTTACTATTACACAAATCGTTGCACTTGATCCAATTCTAAATGCTATCACAACTCCAGACGTGCAACCAAGACATAGGAATTCCGGCAAATACGAATCTTCTCCTTATATTCGACTGTAGAAAGCCGAAAGTTGTTCAAAGAGAGTTTCAATTTTCTTCGCACTCAAACATCCATTCGAAAGTCACAGTGGTTTTGAGGTTGCAGCTGATATGATCGACCAGTTCAACCAATGGGTTATGAAAAATGTTTCAACTAGGCGTGGCAGGTAAAAATATCTATCAATCAAATTATTTTATTTAATATTAACAATATCAAATTTTATACAACATTTATTGCAATATTCACAGGAAAGCAGTATATACAAAGGTGAAAAATAAAAGAATTTTGTCCATATAATGAGTCAACCGGGCAGACTTTGGGAGGACAGGGTAAGACATACTTTGAATCAATATTAAATAATTTATCTGAATTATATGTTAATTAAGGTATGTATGGTTGTATTTTAATATTGTATGATTTGTGTATGCATTGATGTACGTATTGAAATATTAATATACATGATTTGAGTAAAATGTTATATACATATTATTTTTTAGTTATAAAATCACATTGTATATTTTTGATAACCATATTTTGTATTAGTATTTGCTTGAACTCTATGATAATTTATGTATTAAATGCTGTTTTTAATATTGTATGATTCTGTGTAATAATTGATATAGAATTTAAGTAAGAACTAATGCATTAATAATATATGAATTATGTATGAAATAATGTTTATGTTTGAATTATTTGTGTATGAGTTGGGTATGAAACATGTATATACATTTTTTATATAATTTGTGTATGAACTGTTATAGGTGTTGCTATGATACGACAATGTATGAAGTATCGAATGTGTTTTATTTATTCTTTTTTGTTTGTAACAACATATTAATACAATTATGTATTATCTTGGAAAGAAGGCAAACTAATCCCAAACATTATTTTCATACATCACTGTTGACTGTTGATTTATGACGTGGATTGATAACATTGAGAAACAGTGGAGACTGTCAGATTGCGACATGAGATCAATTGCCCCCGACCACGATGTTGGACAGTGCATTAGAGGATTTAAGCTGCTTGCTAACATTGCCTGGGACAGAGTTGACGAAGTCCTTATCCCTGTCAATATTACTGAGAAATTCCATTGGTTGCTTGTTGTATTTCGAATCAAGCTTAGATGTCTACATGTATACGATTCGATGAGTAGAGGAGCTGATCACAACAAAAAAGTGAAAGAAGTTGTTGATAAACTTGCAATGATGATACCCTTATTTCTGACGAGTACATAATTTTATGGAAAAAGGCTTGATCTGTATGCAAACAATCTCCCTGAATATCAAAACAAGTCTCAATCCGAACCTCTCGATATCAAGCATGTGATAGATGTTCCTCAACAAGAAGACAGTTCCAAGTATGTAGTTTCTATACTCTATTTATTTCATCTAAAATTACATCATTATTTAGTTATTATAAAAAATTTCTAATTTCAAATTCTTTACAGCGATTGTGGTCTATACACCTTTCTTTTTGCCGAATATATCAGCAATGGTATTTTTAATGTATCTGATATTGATATCGATGCAACATATCATCGTTAGAGATATGCCACATTACTTTGAAATTATGCAAAATCAAAGAATGAAGAGGGCGTAATAAGTGACAGTGAAGTTACGGGTACAGTTGCCAGCAAGTATGGTGGACCTCACACGCCAAAAGAACAAGTTATGAATACCACCAATTATCCTACTCCAAGACCACAGAATAGGAATTAGAGAAAGTTCATTGCACCCTTTACATTCTTTTTAAACTACATGTTTTTTTTAACAATATAATGATTTATGTTATTTTCCAGTTTTTTTATTAATATGAATTACAGATTTGTTTAGATAATTTATCAATGTTACCCTTATTTTGTATGAACTGATTACTATGTTTATACACATAACACCACACTTTTAATATCTTATCTTTCTAGTATGACAAATATCATATATTTTTTATACACATATATTATCACTTTTGTATAAAAATGTATCAACTATGTATGCATATTGTATAAAATATATTGTAACTTTGTATGAACTAATTTAACAATACATTCATGTACCAAAATATGTTAAAAATATTTTATCCTTATGTATGAACCTTGTATGAAATACGTATGCCATATTTAATTTTATAACTATAGAATAGATGTGAATTAATGTATGATTTATTGTATTTAATTTTTATATGAATTTTGTATGCATTTTGTATGAAATTTGTCTCCCTGGGGGATTCATTGTACATTTGAGATATTGTTTAAAATAGTTAATCCATATAATATGAATGTTGTATGCACTATGTACTATGTATGAAATCTGAATAATAATTGTATACAGTTGTTCACATTTATAAAAAGATGTATCAATCTTATTTATAGTTGGACATTTACAAAACCAACATTTTATCAATGTTAATGATACCAAATGCACTACATAAAATAAAAATTGTGTCTAACAGTCAAAACAACATAAAAACATGTGTAATAGTAAGTAAGAACAAGAAATCAATTTTTAAGCACATGATAATTTGAACATGTCTTTTTGTTGTGTCCAACTTGACGACATCTACTGCAAGTGATTTTTGGACTGGGTGACATCAATTTATGCTCTGAAATATAACTTGGTATATCCCATGTACTCTCGCATGGATAGGTTCAACAGGGATGACATATGCATCTTTGAAATTCTTCAGGCTATAAAAAGCAGAACAGAAATCTGCTTTATGCAACTTTCCGTATCTAAGATTTGCAATTACATGACCACATGTTATCTCAAAATGTTGAAATATCTCGCAACTGCACATCTTTGTGTTCAAGTTTACTATGTACTTCTTTGCTCCTTCAGCTACAACATGCACTACAAAAAAAAACTGCTATATTGTGGCGGTTAATTTATAGGGGTCATAACAAACCCCTACAACACATTCAATTTTTGGCGTTTGTGCTAACCTCTGTAAAATAATTCATTTTATAGCATTTTTAGTGTGGAGGTTGCAATAGACCTCCTTTATAAATTCAATTTATGGTGTTTGTGTCAACCTCCACAAAATAATTCTTCTTATGGTGGTTTAAGTGTGGAGGTTGTAAAAGACCCCCATTATAAATTCAATTTGTAGCATTTATTTCAACCTCCACAAACTTATTCTTGTTGTGGAGATATTCTTATGGGAGATTTTGCACTACAAATGAACAGAACGATCCTGACGATTTATTTCACATAAAACGACGGTTTATAATTAACAATCAAATTTTTTTTGCTATTGATAATGACTTATATAATTTTTATTACGGTGATTTAAAATCAACATAAAATGTTTATTTTATATAAGAATCATTCATCAAGCAAGTATCATTTAAAAAAAAGACTTTGAAATTCTTAACAATGTATTGTAAGTATGAAATTATTCTTTCTAATAGTCAATTTTCCGAATATAATATAGTTTTATAATAATATTTGTTAGATTTCAAGAAATGATTATTAATTATTTAGTATTGTTAGTACTATTGAAAAATAATATAAAAATATATTACTTATAATTTATTATTTTTTTGTTTCTTTTGATATAATTATTTTAAATTAGTATATGATATTTTATTTATCTATTTTTTATTCAGTTGATTGCATATTATGAGGAGTTTTGACACATATAGAGCAAAATATGGTGGGGGATCTAATTGCAAATGAAGATGATAGAAGAGGAAAAAATGAAGCATAATTAGAGATTAATTTTGCTAGTTTATCTTCTTTTTATTTTACTTTGATTAGTAATTTAGCTACTTTGCTAGAATTTTTAAAATTTTGGTTTGTATAAATAAATGTAAGTATATGTATTGTCAATGCTAATCATTTGATCCTTTTCTATTCTACTTTTTCTTCGTTATGAAGCACAATTAATATAATCATCCTATTTCAACAACAAAAAGAAATTATGATGATTAGGAGTTTCATTTTTACTATACTTGAAGAAAAGTAACTGAAAAATAAAATGTTAGTTTCATGATGCTATTTTTTTAGCGTACGTAACAATCTGTTTCCGTCACCGCTCTTTTTGTTTGAAATTTATTTATAATTTTTATGCAGTCACCAATTATTATTATTATTATTATTATTATTATTATTATTATTATTATTATTTGTCACGACTGGAATCTAGACCCCAGACGAGACCGGCGTCGTTGACCTCTTAGAGGTCGCAAACAAGCCTACATACGTCATACTTACTTTACATAGGTTAATTTTAGCGGAAAATTTGAAACTTTTGTTCTTTAAACATGCTTGCCAAACATTCTTAAAATTTTATAATCGTTCATCATCAACCATCTAACATTAAAGAGATAAACAACTGAAAGAAATAGTTCATAAGTCTTAATTGTATAATTGCCAAAATGGCCCAAATACAAAGTCTAAATAAAGAGCAGAAAAGAAACGCTAGTGGAACATGCTCCACTAGCTCAACTCTAAAACTACGCTAGAATATAAAACAGTAGTATCCTCGAAAGCATGAGGACCTACCAAACTCCGGATGAATGCTGACGTCCGGATAACTGCAACAATGATCCTGCAACTCTATCGACCACCTGTGCCTGCACCTAATATAGTATAGATGTATAAGGGTTAGTACACACTTGTACTAAGTATGGGTACATGCAATCACACACCACGGATATGCATGAGAAAGAATAGCTCTTTCCTAACAACATGATTTTTGTAAGTCAAGTCAGTGGACTTGCCAATTTGAGATTAGGAAGGTCATGCCATGAGAGTAACATGCATCATATTAAATATCGTATTGTACACAACACATATCATCTTAATATAGCACATAACACATAACACATAGCTTCGTTCGTATCATTCATTCATATGCCATGAGACCTTGGAATCATAGACTTAACGTTAAGACTTTCCAAAGTGAGGGCTCAACATATGGGACCTCAACTAGGGAGTCTTCATTAGCAAACACAAAGTCTACTTCATTCATTCATACGTACTCTATTGCATTTCATTCATAGGCCAGTGTGAACACCAGTTGTACCTAGGATGTAGTTTAAGACTTTCATCGGGTTTGCTGTGCAATGATCAGGAACAACCTAATGTCATTACCTGAGTCTAGCTCACCTCTTGATTATCCTATCCTAACATCTTTGGTATCATTCATTTCTTTATGTGCTTCACTTGAGGCTGGCCTCATTCATTTATTGGGAACTTTAACTTTAACCGACATAGATCATGTGAGCATCATGAAATTCAGTGTCTCCTCCACACCGAAAAGAGGTGGAATCACCATCCAAAGTGACCCAAAACATGCTAGCGTACATGGGAATTTAACCCCGCCAGATCCCTATATTGGCAGTATAGGTTCAAAGACTAGGAGATGTATGGAGACCCATACCCGGCAAGCTGGACAGTCTCATCTCATGAGAGTTACGTGAACCTTCGCCCTTCCCAAAAGAAGGCATCACCACTCACAGCTAGCCTATCGGTGCTCAGTATAAAGTTCCATTACATTCAACTCATACGTCGTGGAAGCTGACTTCTAGTATGAGGACATTATAGCTCATTAGATGATTTCTCATCTCATAATTAGTATTAAGTGTGTTAAGCTCAATACTCTCATTAAAGTATCCATAGAGACTGGTCTCTTCATTATCTTACACTCTCATAGGTGAGTACGTATTGGTAACGTTTACTTAGACTCATTTGAGAGTGCTCTCATCATTTACATTAGCCTCACATCATGTTGTCACCATATTCTTCATCATTAGCACCTTTACTTTTCATAGTTACTCATCTCTTGTTACGTAAATGTTCATTTCATCGTATGCCGATGTACTTGTCTTTTTAGTGTATCTTACCCTCAGACTTAACCCTTCTAGGGTTCGTCATTCCTTTACATACATCTTAGGTTCACTTTCTTTTGAATGTATGTTAGACTTATGTGTCTATACATACAAGCCATGGGCTTCATTCATAATTCGCTAAGTGATTCTTATTTTCCTAAAATTAGGTAGTATAAGACTTATGTATCTTGTATATATGCCACGATCTTAATTCTCTTGATCTAAATAGATGGCATTATTTTTGGATAATTTACTCACGTATGACTTATGCATCAATACGAAATCTTGGACAAGGAAACTCAAATCTTGAATCACTTGGATATCATTTATATTTTTCATAAATTTTATTTTCTCATATTCATAACATTAGACTTTAAATTAAATCTCAACATTTATATTGAAGTATAAATTTTCTATTTTAATTTCCCTCTTAATTAATCAAAGGGTTGAGGGTTCAAGCCCCCACAACCTCTTTAATTTTTTTATTTAAATAAAGTTCACTGCAATGGGAAGGTTGTGGGTTCGAACCCCCACAGCCCCCCTTATTTTTGCCTTAATTTCGCTGAGGGGGACTGTGAGGTGGTGGGTTCGAACCCCCACAACCCCCTTTATTTTTGTTAAATTTCGCTGAAGGGGGATTGTGAGGTGGTGGGTTCGAACCCCCACAGCCCCCTTTAATTTTTTTTTAATTTCACTGAAGGTGGGACTCTGAGGTGGTGAGTTCGAACCCCCACATCCCCCTTTAATTTTTCTTTAATTTTTCGCGAACTTCAGTGACCAAACGGTCACGAGTTCGATTCCCCGCCCCTCCCTTATTTTTCTTTCCTTTCTTGCGAATACGGGGCTGGGTCGTGAGTTCGATTCCCCCAGCCCCCATTTTGTTTTCTTTTTTTTTCCGCGACCACTATGAATAAGAAGGAGGTCACAGGTTCGAAACCTGATGGCCTCACTTCTCTAAAACGTGTGAAATTTCCAGATTTCTGGAAATTTTCTCTTTATTTTTCAAGCGTTTTGAGTCACATGTTTCATGAGTTTACTTAGTTAAAAGAGTGTTATTCCACCCAACATTTTTATTATAATACACACCACATTACACACACGTTACATACATAAACTACACCAAATACACCCATGAAAAATCGACCCAAAACAGTGGCCAAAGCCACTGCCACGATGCGCAAACACACACACATTTTTTTTTCTTGCACTTCGAATATCGTTTCGTAATTTCCCTCACATAAAACATGTTCGCATTTAATATGAATACGTAAATTATGCCTAAATCTAACATCACAACATACCCATCCTATGAAATCGTTTGGGAGCTAAGGACAAGGACATACGAAGGGGAACAACCTTAGTTTCAAGAGTCTAAGAAACGTTCGAAAGAAATTGCTCTTGGAGAAAGAATTCCATGAGAGAAACCCATACCTTTTGACGTTGTTCAAGCTTGAAGCTGCTGCCCGGAAACTCCTCCAAACCACGATCAATTCACTTCAAATTACCCCCTACTCGATGAACCTCTCTTAGCCTTGACGTTTTGATTACTTTGTCTTTTACTTAAAAAAATATTCTTGTGAGTTCTTCAAGTGTGAAGAACTCTTAATGTATTTTCTGATTTTTGTTGTTATTTTGGAAGAACCAATGTGAAAGAGATTGAGAACGTGAGAGAGTTGAGAAACGTGAGGGAGAGAGTTGGCTTAGGATTAGGAGACTAAATTTAAGACTTAGTCAACAGTTAGGATTTTAATTAACTAAAAATAAATAAAGAAAATATGATTTTCCTTTTTATTAATCAGATTAATAATAATCAATTAATTAAATTAATTTATCAACCTTAAATCTTGACACCCTAAGTCTTGATCCTATTCATTTTTAGGGTTGTTACATTACCCCCCCCCCCTTAGGAACATTCGTCCTCGAATGACACTACCACTTCACATCGTAATTCCAGTCAGATCATAACCAAATCACTATACAGAGTCAATCAATAGCAACAAAATACGGAGAGATAAGGAAACATAGGTTTAAGAGTAGGAAGTCTAACCTCAAGAGATGAAAAGGTGAGGGTAGCGGGCTCTCATGTCGGCCTCAGCCTCCCACGTAGCACCCTCAACAAGATGATTTAATACTTTCACTGTGGAAATTTCCTTGTTCCTCAGCCGCTTGACCTGTCTGTCTAAGATCTCAACATGTACCTCCTCATAAGACAAGTCCTCACCAACCCCCAAACCTTCAACAGGTAAGATTGATGCTGGATCACGTAAGCACTTCTTCAACATAGAGACATGAAAGACTGGATGAACAGAAGCTAGCTCTGCAGGCAATGCTAACTCATAGGCCACCTCACCCACACGCTGTAGGATATCATATGGCCCAACATACCTCGGACTCAGCTTCCCTTTTCTACCAAATCTCATTACCCCTTTCATAGGCGATATTTTCAAGTAAACCTGGTCACCAACATCAAACTCTAAGGGCCATTTTCTGTTATCAGCATAGGACTTATGCCGACTGTAAGCAGTAGCCAACCTGTCCCTAATCACTCTGACCTTCTCTAAGGCCTCATGAATGATCTCCGGACCTAAAATGGATGACTCTCCAACCTCGAACCACCCAACCGGGGATCTACACCTCCTACCATACAGTGCCTCGAACGGTGCCATCCCAATGCTGGAGGGATAGCTATTATTATACGAAAACTCTATCAAAGGCAGATGGTCATCCCAATTACCTCTGAAGTCGATCACACACGCTCTCAACATATCCTCCAATGTCTGTATGGTGCGCTATGCCTGCCCATCTGTCTGAGGGTGAAAGGCAGTGCTAAGCTTCACCTGCGTGTCCAATCTTTTCTGGAAAGATCTCCAGAAATGAGAAGTAAACTGAGCTCCTCTGTCTGAAATAATAGACATGGGAATCCCATGCCATCTCACAATCTCATCGATGTAGAGTCTCGCATAATCCTCAGCTCTGTAAGTAGACTTCACAGGAACAAAGTGGGCAGACTTAGTCAATCTGTCCACAATAACCCATATGGAGTCATGCTGCGTCCTAGTCCTTGGAAACCCAACCACGAAGTCCATATTAGTGGCCTCCCATTTCCAAGTCGGAACCTCAATAATCTGAGTCAGACCACCAGGCTTAAGATGCTCTGTCTTAACCTGCTGATAATTAGGACACTTGGCCACGTATTCTGCAATGTCCCTCTTCATGCCATCCACCAATAAATCTGCTTAAGATCATGATACATCTTGGTGGAACCTGGATGTATGGAATATCTGGAACCATGGGCCTCTGCAACGATCCTGGTCCGCACATCATCTACATCTGGCACACACAGCCTGTCCTGATACCTAAGTATGTCATCACCTCCCAAAGCGAAAGACTCATTCATCTTCATCAGCACTGAGTCCTTCAGCTCCATCAACACAGGATCTAGATGCTGACCCTGCTTGACTTCAACTACCAAGGATGATTCAGAACTAGGACGAACTGAAACATCCCCACTAGTGGAGTCAACCAAACGCACACCCAGTCTAGCCTGTCTGTGTACATCTTTCACCAGCTCCTTCTTCTCATCCTCAACGTGGGTTGTACTTCCCATGCTCATCCTGCTCAAAGCATCGGCTACAACATTAGCCTTACCTGGATGGTAGTGCACATTCATGTCATAATCCTTCAACAGCTCCAACCATTTCCGCTGACGTAGATTCAACTCCCTCTGTGTGAACACGTACTGGAGACTCTTATGATCTGTGAACACATCCGCATGCACTCCATACAGATAATGCCTCCACAGCTTCAGTGCAAACACCATAGCTGCCAACTCCAGGTCATGAGTGGGATAATTCTTCTTATGAACCTTGAGCTGTCTGGACGCATAGGCTATTACCTTACCAACCTGCATAAGAACACAACCCAAACCAACCTTAGATGCATCACAATAAACAGTGTAATTCTCACCACACTTAGGCAAAGTAAGCACTGGGGCTGAAGTGAGTCTGTCCTTGAGCTCCTGGAAACTCTTCTCACAAGTCTCCGTCCATTCAAACTTGGCTTTCTTCTTAGTCAAAGCTGTCAATGGGGCAGCAATGGAAGAAAAGCCCTCCATAAACCTGCGGTAGTAACCAGCCAATCCCAAAAAGCTACGGATGTCAGTGGGAGTAAGAGGCTTTGGCCAGTTCTTCACAGCCTCAGTCTTCTTGGGATCCACCTCCACGTCCTGATCGGACACAACATGACCCAAGAAGGTCACTGATCTCAGCCAGAATTCACATTTGTTAATTTGGCATACAACTGATGCTGTCTAAGTACCTGCAAGGTTAGTCTCAAATGCCGTTTATGCTCTTCCTTGGTCTTAGAGTAGATGAGAATGTCATCAATGAATACTATGACGAAAGAGTCAAGGTATTCATGGAAGACCCTGTTCATGAGATCCATAAATGCAGCAGGTGCATTCGTGAGACCAAATGACATGACTAGAAACTCATAGTGACCATAGCGGGTACGAAAGGCTGTCTTTGGGATATCTCCATCCCTAACCCTAAGCTGATGATACCCTGAACGAAGATTAATTTTAGAGAAGAAACTAGAACTTTGGAGCTGATCGAACAAATCATCTATTCTGGGGAGTGGATACTTATTCTTTATAGTGACTTTGTTGAGCTGCCGATAATCGATACACATTCTAAGGGTCTCATCTTTCTTCTTTACAAACAACACTGGAGCGCCCCAAGGGGATATGCTCGGCTGAATGAAACCCTTGTCAGTGAGATCTTTTAACAGCAGCTTCAACTCTTTGAGTTCAGCTGGAGCCATTCTGTAAGGAGGAATTGAGATTGGTTTAGTATCGGGTTCTAAATCGATACCAAAGTTAATCTCTCGAAGGGGAGGGACTCCAGGCAAATCATCAGGAAACACATCTAAGAACTCCTTCACTACAGGTACTGAGTCTATGGAAGGAATGTCATGATCTAAATCATTAACACTCACAAGATGACACAATAACCCCTTTGACATCATTTTATTGGCCTTAAGGTTAGAAATCAAGGGGTTAGAACGACTCGAATTGTACCCCTCCCAGACTAACTCTTCTTCATTAGGAAAGCGAAATCTCACCACTCTACTATGACAGTTCAAGCAAGCATAACAACTGTGAAGGCAATCCATGCCAAGAATAACATCAAAATCATGCATGGGTAACTCAACCAAGTTTGCACACATAGTTTTACCACTCACAACTATTGGGAAATCCTTGTATACTCTATCAGTTCTTACATTCTCCCCTAAAGGTGTACTAACCACTATAGGATTATGCAGAACTTCAGGCAATATCTCAAAAGTAAAAGCAAGCAGAGGAGTTACAAAGGAAAGTGTAGACCCTGGATCAAGTAAAGCATAAACAGAAGTTGAGAACACTTGCAGCATACCTGTGACCACATCAGTGGACTTCTCCTGCTCTTCCCTGCCCTTCAGGGTATAGAACCTGTTCCTCTTAGGAGGCTCGGCTGCTACTGCACCCTGTGGATTAGGCCTAGGCTGAGCATTACCTCCAGCCTGACCTCTGTTCTGTGGACAGTCTCTCACCATGTGTCCATTCTTACCACAACCGAAGCAGGCATTATTGCCCTGTCTGCACTCTCCACTGTGAGCTCGGCCACACTTAGCATAATTCTTCTTAGGATGCTGCATCTCACCCATTTCCCTTCTTGGGCTCAGGTCTGCCTCCTGTAGTTGTAGCACTCCTCTGAGGATTAAAATTCCCAGAACTCTGCTGCCCCTTTTTGAACCTTGGCTGCTCACGGACTCCAAAGTTGTTCCTGTGGCCTCCATGATTGGGTCCTGCCTGATCTTGAGGCCTAGGCCTCCTAGCATCACGTACACCTCTCTTTCTGCGGCTGTCCTCTACCTGCTGGACATGCACCATCAACCTGGAAAGATCCATATTATCATGGAGCATCGCAGATCGACACTCCTCCAGGTCCCCATTGATTCCTGTGAGGGACCTGCTCATCTCATCCCTATTGTTAGCAACCAGGAAAGTAGCATACCTGGATGATTTCAACAAAGTTCAGTATTCTCCTCATTCTTGCTATTTAATACTAGGGAAGATAACATACCTTGACAGCTTAACAAACTTCAGGGAATACTCCCTGACTGTCATAGAGCCTTGTTTAAGATTGATAAATTCCTCAACCTTGGCCTCCCTCATCTCCCTGGGGAAGAATCTCTCCAGAAATGTTGTCTTGAATAGCTCTCATGTGACTGGCACTCCACCTAAGACACGACTATCTTGCCACATCTTGCACCAAGTCTGTGCAACATCCTTGAGATGATAGGAAGCCAGCTCAGCCTTCTCAATATCAGTGGCCCCCATAGCCACCAGGATCTTATGCACCTCATCCACAAACTCCTGGGGATCCTCTGCAGTCCTAGACCCTGTGAAAATATGAGGATTCATCCTCGTGAAATCCCTCAGCCTGTCAGTCATGCTACGAACCGGTGGGTTCTCCCTCTGAACATTCTGCCGGTTGATCTGGGCAGTCATGGCCTGGGCCTGCATAGTAATGGCCTGTGCCATCTGGGCCAGAGATGCCCTCACCTCAGCATCAGTCAACCCAGCTGGATTAACTGGCACAGCCACTCCAGCAGCTGGAGCTTGGGGTGGAACTCGATTGCCCCCAGCAGCTGCTCTTCCTCTCCTCTGACCAATAGCCCTCCTAGGGTTCATTCTCTGAAAACAACAAAGATTGATGTTAGATACACTCATAACACCAAGAAATCAGACATTCAGAAAAGCACGATAAGATCAGAAGAAGGAAAATTTTCCTACGCATCATGCAGTCTCTAATTCAGGATAGTGGTGCACTTCACTATCATGACTTAGAAACTACTCAATGTGGTTGATGTGAACTTATTATTTTCGTAATTTAACCTGGAGCTCTGATACCAACTTTGTCACGACTGGAATCTAGACCCCAGACGAGACCGGCATCATTGACCTCTCAGAGGTCACAAACAAGCCTACTTACGTCATACTTACTTTACATAGGTTAATTTTAGCGGAAAATTTGAAACTTTTGTTCTTTAAACATGCTTGCCAAACATTCTTAAAATTTTATAATCGTTCATCATCAACCATCTAACATTAAAGAGATAAACAACTGAAAGAAATAGTTCATAAGTCTTAATTGTATAATTGCCAAAATGGCCCAAATACAAAGTCTGAATAAAGAGCAGGAAAGAAACGCTAGTGGAACATGCTCCACTAGCTCAACTCTAAAACTACACTAGAGTATAAAATAGTAGTATCCTCGAAAGCATGAGGACCTACCAAACTCCGAATGAATGCTGACGTCCGGATAGCTGCAACAATGATCCTGCAACTCTATCGACCACCTGTGCCTGCACATAAAATAGTATAGATGTATAGGGGTTAGTACACACTTGTACTAAGTATGGGTACATGCAATCACACACCACAGACATGCATAAGAAAGAATAGCTCTTTCCTAACAACATGATTTTTGGAAGTCAAGTTAGTGGACTTGCCAATTTGAGATTAGGAAGGTCATGCCATGAGAGTAACATGCATCATATTAAATATCGTATTGCACACAACACATATCATCTTCATATAGCACATATCATAGCACATAACACATAAACATAGCTTCGTTCGTATCATTCATTCATATGCCATGAGACCTTGGAATCATGGACTTAACGTTAAGACTTTCCAAAGTGAGGGCTCAACATATGGGACCTCAACTAGGGAGTCTTCATTAGCAAACACAAAGTCTACTTCATTCGTTCATACGTACTCTATTGCATTTCATTCATAGGCCAGTGTGAACACCAGCTGTACCTAGGATGTAGTTTAAGACTTTCATCGGGTTTGCTGTGCAATGATCAGGAATAACCTAATGTCATTACCTGAGTCTAGCTCACCTCTTGATTATCCTTTCCTAACACCTTTGGTATCATTCATTTCTTTATGTGCTTCACTTGAGGCTGGCCTCATTCATTTATTGGGAACTTTAACTTTAACCGACATAGATCATGTGAGCATCATGAAATTCAGTGTCTCCCCCACACCGAAAAGAGGTGGAATCACCGTCCAAAGTGACCCAAAACATGCTAGCGTACATGGGAATTTAACCCCGCCAGATCCCTATATTGGCAGTATAGGTTCAAATACTAGGAGATGTATGGAGACCCATACCCGGCAAGCCAGACAGTCTCATCTCATGAGAGTTACGTGAACCTTCGCCCTTCCCAAAAGAAGGCATCACCGCTCACAGCTAGCCTATCGGTGCTCAGTATAAAGTTCCATTACATTCAACTCATACGTCGTGGAAGCTGGCTTCTAGTATGAGGACATTATAGTTTATTAGATGATTTCTCATCTCATAATTAGTATTAAGTGTGTTAAGCTCAATACTCTCATTAAAGTATCCATAGAGACTGGTCTCTTCATTATCTTACACTCTCATAGGTAAGTACGTATTGGTAACGTTTACTTAGACTCATTTGAGAGTGCTCTCATCATTTACATTAGCCTCACATCGGTTGTCACCATATTCTTCATCATTAGCACCTTTACTTTTCATAGTTACTCATCTCTTGTTACATAAATGTTCATTTCATCGTATGCCAATGTACTTGTCTTTTTAGTGTATCTTACCCTCATACTTAACCCTTCTAGGGTTCGTCATTCCATTACATACATCTTAGGTTCACTTACTTTTGAACGTATGTTAGACTTATGTGTCTATACATACAAGCCATGGGCTTCATTCATAATTCGCTAAGTGATTCTTATTTTCCTAAAATTAGGTAGTACAAGACTTATGTATCTTGTATATATGCCACGATCTTAATTCTCTTGATCTAAATAGATGGCATTATTTTTGGATAATTTACTCACGTATGACTTATGCATCAATACGAAATCTTGGACAAGAAAACCCAAATCTTGAATCACTTGGATATCATTTATATTTTTCATAAATTTTATTTTCTCATATTCATAACATTAGACTTTAAATTAAATCTCAACATTTATATTGAAGTATAAATTTTCTATTTTAATTTCCCTCTTAATTAATCAAAGGGTTGAGGGTTCAAGCCCCCACAACCTCTTTAATTTTTTTATTTAAATAAAGTTCACTGCAATGGGAAGGTTGTGCGTTCGAACCCCCACAGACCCCCTTATTTTTGCCTTAATTTCGCTGAGGGGGACTATGAGGTGGTGGGTTCAAACCCCTACAGCCCCCTTTATTTTTGTTAAATTTCGCTGAAGGGGGACTGTGAGGTGGTGGGTTCGAACCCCCACAGCCCCTTTTAATTTTTCTTTAATTTCGCTGAAGGGGGGACTGTGAGGTGGTGGGTTCGAACCCCCACAGCCCACTTTAATTTTTCTTTAATTTCGCTGAGGGGGGGACTGTGAGGTGGTGGGTTCGAACCCCCACAGCCCCCTTTAATTTTTCTTTAATTTTTCGCGAACTTCAGTGACCAAGCGGTCACGAGTTTGATTCCCCGCCCCCTCCCTTATTTTTCTTTCCTTTCTTGCGAATACGGGGCTGGGTCGCGAGTTCGATTCCCCCAGCCCCCATTTTTTTTCTTTTTTTTTCGCGACCACTGTGAATAAGAAGGAGGTCACATGTTCGAACCTGATGGCCTCACTTCTCTAAAATGGTGAAATTTCCAGATTTCTGGAAATTTTCTCTTTATTTTTCATCCGTTTTGAGTCACATGTTTCATGAGTTTACTTAGTTAAAAGAGTGTTATTCCACCCAACATTTTTCATTATAATACACACCACATTACACACACGTTACATACATAAAATACACCAAATACACCCATGAAAAAACAACCCAAAACAGTGGCTAAAGCCACTGCCACGATTGTGATGACCCATAGGTCATTTTTGGAAAATTTGAATTATTCGTATAACTTGAGTTAATTTATTTATGGTTAATTGTAGATAATGAAATTAATAGATAGTTAGGGGGCTAAAGTGATCAATTATTTAAGATCCTATACTATTAGGGTTATGCATAAAAAAAATAAGTTAGTGGTTTTGGTCAGTTTAATAAACAATTAATTTAGAAAAGAAGGAGAGGCAGAAACCTTACGTGAGCGACGCACAAGAGAGGAAGGTGAAAGAAATTCGATCTCCAGGTAACAATTAATAGAGCAATTTATCACAATTGTTTTGTCGAATTGACTCTATGTCAAATGGAAATTTTGTATGAATTGAGAATTTGATTTAGCGGAGTAGTTAATGCTTTATTCTGATTTAGTGTGTCATTCGTGAGATTCTGGGACTACTGGAAGCACTATTATTTTATTATTATTATTATATATAATTAGTATAGTTATAGTGCTAATAAAGTGGGGGTTACAGGGGTGATTTGTGATGCTGTGCATCTTTCTGGAGGTTTGGGAAAAATATGATACAAAGAAAGAAAAAAAAACAGTGTTGTGGCTATTAGTATTATTATATATTCTTAGGTTATTAATTGTTGTGTGGGTCCCTGAAAAATTATTGTAACTAGTTGGGTTTTTTAGAATATTTCAATGTGTAAAGGTTGTTGTACATATGGATGGAAAATCGGTATTTGGAAGAGTGTATTTAAGGGGTACGAGTGAACTGTTGGGAACGGAGGTTGTGCTCCTTCCGTGAGTAATCGATAATTTGGAGTAAAATTATTATTATTATCCCATTCTGAGTTAAGTGTTGGTACATGGGATAGGTAATTAGCTATTAGATTATCGTATCATATAAATACCATTTGAATATGATGCTTGAAATATTAATTGACGTCAATAATTACAAACTTGATTATAAAGTTGAATGAATTTTTAGGTAAAGATTAAACACATAATAATGTGGGTGTTGTTAGTTTCGAAACCTTATTGTGAATATATAATTGAATTGGTTGTATCGATTCGGAAGCTCAACGGAAAGGAAAGGCTCAAGTAATAGAGTGATTATTTGATTGGCTAAGGCAAGTGGATTTCTAAACTCTTGTTAAGCGTGTGAAATTCGTGTATTTCCTTGTGTGGTGTTGAGAATGATTTGGAGACTTGTTGCTTATTTGTTGGTGTTGTATTCCTTGTTGCAAATTGTGTTTTGTTATCAAAATGACTATCTCCTCATTTTTATTTGAGCATGTAATTTGCACTACATCTGAAACATGGTGGTGATAAGAGTTATGTGATAAGAGGATGTACCATTTCGAGGGTCGTATCGCGCGCGCGATGGATATTATATTTCGAGGGACGTATCGCGCGCCGCGACGGTTACTATTATCGAGGGTCGTGTCGTGCGCCGCGACAGATGCATGGACAGATATGTCCCCCATGGGTCCCAGACTGAGAGACAGCGGGTGTGTATCGTTAGGAAAGACATGCATCACTATACTTGACATTGCATTCCATTGCATTACATATTCTTATTGTTGGTGAAATTGAACACGTGTTTTGCTGATCTTGTGAGTGTTTCTCTGTGAAACTTGTGACTGCTGAATATTGAGTTGTTATTGAGAATGTGTAAACTGATAGAGTGTGGTTATTGAGTTGTGTGTTTGGTAAACTGTGAACTGTTAGGCTGTAGCGTGGAGGTTTAGATAGGGTGTAAGGAGTACCCATATTTTGTTCACTTAACTTGTGTTTAGAGGTTTGCTTGTTGGGTACCGCGTGGTTTGGTACTCACCCCTTGCTTCTACAAATTTTTGTAGGTTACGAGCCCGGATCTTCGTGATACCTCTCATTCTTTCATTTCCGAGGCATCTTGTGGAGGATTGTGAGGTAGCTGCTTGTCATCTCAGCGAACTTTCCTACTCCAATTTATGACTTTGTTTTTACTTGAAAAACAACTTCATTTTAGACTTCTATTTTATTTCAATTCTAATATTTACATTAGAGGCTTGTGCACGTGACTACCAGATTTTGGGGATTTAATTAAGTTGAATTATTTTCGTATTAGTAATTGCTATCAGACTTTGGTTTTATTTCCGCATTTTATAAAAATTATTGGGTTAGGCTGACTTGTCTTGGTGGGATAAGACGAGTGCCATCACGCCCAATTTTGGGTTGTGACAAAATGGTATCAGAGCCCAGGTTCATAGGTCTCACGTGTATACCAGCCGAGTCTACGTAGAGTCTCAAGGATCAGTACGGAGATGTCTGTACTTATCTCTGAGCGGCTATAAAGACTATTAGGAAACTTCCTTTTTATTCATTCTTTCTCATCGTGCGTGGTTACATTCTTTAGTACTGAGTTATTGTATACTCTTTTGACAGATGACGAGGACTAGAGCTAATGTTATTGGTGGTAGAGGGGAGGCACTTCCCAGGCAGTTGTTGAGGCCCCAGCTAGGGGTAGGGGTAGAGCTCAAGTTAGAGGTCGTGCTCGTGGTACGACAGTAGCCAGAGGTCGTGGCCGTGGAGCAGCACCAGTGAGAGGTCGTGCTAGAGAGGTCTCTCCAGAGCCTCAAATTGCTGACAGAGAGGACCAGGTTCCTTCAGAGCCTGCAGTCACACCTTTGCTTCAGGATACATTATTGAGGGTGTTAAGTGTGTTGGAGGGCTTGACTCAGACCCAAGAGCAGCAGCAAGCTCCAGTTGCTCAGGATGGGTTGTGGCAGCTACCAGTGGATCCCGTAGTTCAAAATGATGTTGCACCAGCAGTTGGGGGTCAAGTTGCACCGGTGGTTGTTCTGACAGAGGATGAGCAGCGTAGGTATGACAGATTTTCAGGGTGGAAGGAGCGAGGACGCTCATGAGTTTCTTACTACATGCCGAGAGTTGCTAGAGGTGGTTGGATTAGCTGAGTCCCATGGGGTTCGATATGCTACACTCCAGCTTCGTAGACCAGCGAAAGAGTGGTGGAGGACTTATTTGGGGGGTTTGCCAGTTGGATCTCCTCCAGTGACTTGGGAGCAGTTTGCTAGTGCATTCCATGATCGTTTTATCCCTTGGAGCGTGAGAGAGGAGAGTCGCTTGAGGTTTCAGAATCTGAGACAGGATGGTTTATCGGTTACAGAGTATGAGGCGCATTTTTGCCAGTTGTCTAGGCATGCGTTGGCCATTATTCCAGATGAGTCAGAGAGGATCCGCAGATTTGTGAGAGGATTGACTTTCTCTATCAGGTCAGCTGTGTTTCGGGCATCTAGAGAGGGGGCTTCTTTCCAGTCTATTGTGAGCGCCGCCAAAGAGGCGGAATTGATGGAGAGAGAGGAGTTTGGGGACCCTAAAAGGTCCCGTACATTAGGTCAGTTTCATGGTGCCTCATCTGGAGGTAGGGGATCACAGAGAGTGAGTGGTTCCTTTCAGCAGCGGGGGCCTATTCATGCATCTATGCCGATATTTCAGGGTGGTCAGACATCTAGGGGTTCTTATAGCCCGGGTCAGGGCTCGTACGGTTCACACCAGCGACCTACAGGGCGAGGCAATTATAGTGGGTTTTCAGGGTCCACACAGCAGTTCTCAGGTCAGAGATTTTGTTTTACTTGTGGACATCCCGATCACCTGATGAGGCAGTGTACTTCTCAAGGGGGTCGTGGTGGGCCTCGACCTAATTCTTCATTCCAGACTAGACCACCAGTACCGCAGGGTAGAGACCGCAGCAGAGTTCAGTCAGGTAGAGGTAGTGGAGTTTCTAGTGGTGGTGTTACAGCTCAGCAGAGTGGGGGTAGAGGTACCACCCAGGCTGGAGATGGACGAGGGGGCCACTGTTATGCTTTCCCAAGGAGACCTAAGGCGGAGACATCTGATGCTGTTATTACAGGTATCATCCCAGTATGCCATCGACCTGCGTCTGTATTGTTTGATCCAGGGTCTACATTCTCTTATGTGTCTACCTATTTTGCTGCTGAATTTGATATGATATGTGATAGCATGACAGTACCTATTCGTGTTTCTACACCCGTGGGTAAGCCCTTAGTGGTGGATCGAGTGTATCGATCCTGTCTTGTTTCTTTGGCTGGGTATGACACTTGGGTAGACTTAATCATTCTGGGGATGGTAGACTTTGATGTTATCTTGGGTATGGATTGGCTTTCTCCTTATCATGCTGTCCTTGATTATAATGCTAAGACTGTGACTTTAGCAATGCCTGGTGTTCCGAGGGTTGAGTGGAAGGGTGTTAGTGGTTCTTATCCTAGCAAGGTCATCTCTTTTATCCGTGCTCAGAGATTGGTGGAGAGAGGGTGTTTGTCTTACTTAGCTTTTATTCGGGATACTAGTGTTGAACCACCTTCCATGGACTCTGTTCCCGTGGTTCAGGAGTTTCTCGATGTATTCCCTTCTGATCTTCCAGGTGTTCCTCCCGATAGAGATATTGATTTTTCTATTGATTTGGAGCCGGGCACTAAGCCTATTTCTATCCCTCCCTACCGTATGGGTCCAGCAGAGTTGAAAGAGTTGAAGGATCAGTTACAGGATATATTGAGTAAGGGTTTTATTCGCCCTAGTGTGTCACCTTGGGGTGCCCCTGTATTATTTATGAAGAAGAAGGATGGGACTATGAGGATGTGTATTGATTACAGACAGTTGAACAAGGTAACTGTGAAGAATAAGTATACTCTACCGCGTATTGATGATTTATTTGATCATCTACAGGGAGCATCATTGTTCTCTAAGATTGATTTGAGGTCTGGGTATCATCAGTTGAAGATTAAGGCATCAGATATCCCTAAGACGGCTTTTCGGACCCGATATGGGCATTATGAGTTCCTAGTGATGTCCTTTGGATTGACTAATGCCCCTGCAGCATTCATGGAGTTGATGTATGGGGTGTTTCGACCATACCTTGATTCTTTTGTGATTGTTTTCATCGATGACATCTTGGTTTACTCCAAGACTGAGGAGGACCATGTCCGACACTTGAGGATTGTACTCCAGAGGTTGAGAGAAGAGAAGTTGTATGCCAAGTTCTCAAAGTGTGAGTTCTAGCTTACTTCTGTGGCATTCTTAGGACACGTGGTGTCCAAGGAGGGTGTTAGAGTAGATCCATCCAAGATTGAGGCAGTTAGAGGCTGGACGCGACCTACTTCACCTACTGAGATTAGGAGTTTTGTGGGATTGGCAGGCTATTATCGATGATTTGTTCAGAGTTTCTCTACTATTGCAGCTCCATTGACTAGATTGACTTGACAGGATGTGGGTTTTCAGTGGTCTGATGAGTGTGAAGAGAGCTTTCAAAAGATTAAGACTTTGTTGACTTCTGCTCCTGTGTTGACTCTACCTGAGGAGGGTGTAGACTTTACTGTGTATTGTGATGCTTCAGGAGTTGGGTTGGGTGGTGTGTTGATGCAGAAGGGGAAAGTGATTGCTTATGCTTCTAGGCAGTTGAAATCCCATGAGAAGAACTACCCTACTCATGATTTGGAGTTGGCGGCTATAGTATTTGTACTTAAGTTATGGCATCATTATTTGTATGGGGTGCATTGTGAGATCTTCACTGATCATCGGAGTCTTCAGTATATCTTTAGTCAGAGGGATTTGAACTTGAGGCAACGGAGATGGCTTGAGTTGCTGAAGGACTATGATGTGACCATTATGTATCATCCAGGAAAGGCCAATGTTGTGGCCGATGCTCTGAGTAGAAAGACTCCTAGCATGGGGAGTCTTACAGCTCTTAGTATTGAGGAGAGACCATTGGCTAGAGATGTGCAGATATTAGCTAACAGTCTTGTTCGCTTGCAGGTTTCAGAAGAGAGTGATGGGATGATTGCTTTTATTGAGGCTCGGTCTTCTTTTGTCGAGCAGATCCGTGCACACCAGTTTGATGATGAAAAATTATGTCTCATTCGAGACAAAGTATTGAGAGGGGAAGCTAAGGAGGCTGTCCTTGATTCTGATGGTGTCTTACGGATCGGAGGCAGGATTTGTGTGCCTAAGACAGGCGATTTGATTAGATTGATTCTTGAGGAGGCCCATTGTTCTCGGTATTCCATCCATCCGGGAGCGGCGAAGATGTATCATGATCTGAGTCAGCATTACTGGTGGTGTGGGATGAAGAGGGATATTTCAGACTTTGTTTCGAGGTGTTTGACTTGCCAGCAGGTCAAGTGTGAGCACCAGCGGCCCGGGGGTGTATCTCAGAGGATGCCTATTCCTACTTGGAAGTGGGAGCGGATTACCATGGACTTTGTTGTGGGTTTGCCTACCACAGTGGGTGGTTATGACTCTATTTGGGTCGTTGTTGATAGGCTGACCAAGTCTGCCCACTTCATTCCGGTTCGGGTGAAGTATACGGCAGAAAAGTTAGCTGAGCTATATATAAGTCAGATCGTGCGACTACATGGGGTTCCTATCTCTATTATATCAGATCGAGGTTCACTATTTACTTCTCACTTCTGGAAGGCATTACAACATGGTCTTGGTACTCAGCTAGATATGAGTACAGCTTTTCACCCTCAGACAGATGGTCAGTCCGAGCGAACGATTCAGGTGTTGGAGGATATGCTCCGGGCGTGTGTGATCGATTTTGGAGCTAGATGGGATCGACATTTACCCTTAGCGGAGTTTGCCTATAATAACAGTTATCACTCTAGTATTCAGATGGCCCCGTTTGAGGCGTTGTATGGTAGACGGTGTAGATCTCCGATTGGTTGGTTTGATTCGGCGGAGATGGACTCTTTGGATACAGACTTGCTTAGAGATGCTATGGAGCAAGTCCGTATGATTCAGTATAGACTGTTGACAGCCCAGAGTCGATAGAAGAGTTATGCAGACCGGAGAGTTAGAGCCTTAGTATTTATGGAGGATGATCATGTTTGGCTCCGAGTATCACCCATGAAGGGTATGATGAGGTTCGGAAAGAAGGGCAAGCTTAGCCCTAGATTCATTGGACCTTTTGAGATTTTGAGCCGAGTGGGAGAGGTGGCCTATAAGTTGGCCTTGCCACCTAGTTTGTCGGCAGTTCATCCTGATTTCCATGTCTCTATGCTTCGAAAGTATATTCGGATGAATCTCATGTGATTTCACTTAATTCTATGGAGCTGGGTCCAGACTTGACATTTGAAGAGGAGCCTATAGCTATTCTAGATAGGCAGGTTCGAAAGCTTAGGGCCAAAGAGATTGTTTCAGTGAAGGTACAGTGGAAGCACCGATCAGTGGGAGAGGCAACTTGGGAGACAGAGTCTGACATGCGTGCCAGATATCCTCAGCTTTTTGAAACTTCAGGTACTTTCCTCACTTAATGTTCGAGGACGAACATGATTTTTAGTGGTGGATAATGTGATGACCCATAGGTCATTTTTGGAAAATTTGAATTATTCGTATAACTTGAGTTAATTTATTTATGGTTAATTGTAGATAATGAAATTAATAGATAGTTAGGGGGCTAAAGTGATCAATTATTTAAGATCCTATACTATTAGGGTCATGCATAAAAAAAATAAGTTAGTGGTTTTGGTCAGTTTAATAAACAATTAATTTAGAAAAGAAGGAGAGGCAGAAACCTTACCTGAGCGACGCACAAGAGAGGAAGGTGAAAGAAATTCGATCTCCAGGTAACAATTAATAGAGCAATTTATCACAATTGTTTTGTCGAATTGACTCTATGTCAAATGGAAATTTTGTATGAATTGAGAATTTAATTTAGCGGAGTAGTTAATGCTTTATTCTGATTTAGTGTGTCATTCGTGGGATTCTGGGACTACTGGAAGCACCATTATTTTATTATTATTATTATATATAATTAGTATAGTTATAGTGCTAATAAAGTTGGGGTTACAGGGGTGATTTGTGATGCTGTGCATCTTTCTGGAGGTTTGGGAAAAATATAATACAAAGAAAGAAAAAAAAACAGTGTTGTGGCTATTCGTATTATTATATATTCTTAGGTTATTAATTGTTGTGTGGGTCCCTGAAAAATTATTGTAACTAGTTGGGTTTTTTAGAATATTTCAATGTGTAAAGGTTGTTGTACATATGGATGGAAAATCGGTATTTGGAAGAGTGTATTTAAGGGGTACGAGTGAACTGTTGGGAACGGAGGTTGTGCTCCTTCCGTGAGTAATCGATAATTTGGAGTAAAATTATTATTATTATCCCATTCTGAGTTAAGTGTTGGTACATGGGATAGGTAATTAGCTATTAGATTATCGTATCATATAAATACCATTTGAATATGATGCTTGAAATATTAATTGACGTCAATAATTACAAACTTGATTATAAAGTTGAATGAATTTTTAGGTAAAGATTAAACACATAATAATGTGGGTGTTGTTAGTTTCGAAACCTTATTGTGAATATATAATTGAATAGGTTGTATCGATTCGGAAGCTCAACGGAAAGGAAAGGCTCAAGTAATAGAGTGATTATTTGATTGGCTAAGGCAAGTGGATTTCTAAACTCTTGTTAAGCGTGTGAAATTCGTGTATTTCCTTGTGTGGTGTTGAGAATGATTTGGAGACTTGTTGCTTATTTGTTGGTGTTGTATTCCTTGTTGCAAATTGTGTTTTGTTATCAAAATGACTATCTCCTCATTTTTATTTGAGCATGTAATTTGCACTACATCTGAAACATGGTGGTGATAAGAGTTATGTGATAAGAAGATGTACCATTTCGAGGGTCGTATCGCGCGCCGCGATGGATATTATATTTCGAGGGACGTATCGCGCGCCGCGACGGTCACTATTATCGAGGGTCGTGTCGTGCGCCGCGACAGATGCATGGACAGATATGTCCCCTATGGGTCCCAGACTGAGAGACAGTGGGTGTGTATAGTTAGGAAAGACATGCATCACTATACTTGACATTGCATTCCATTGCATTACATATTCTTATTGTTGGTGGAATTGAACACGTGTTTTGCTGATCTTGTGAGTGTTTCTCTGTGAAACTTGTGACTGCTGAATATTGAGTTGTTATTGAGAATGTGTAAACTGATAGAGTGTGGTTATTGAGTTGTGTGTTTGGTAAACTGTGAACTGTTAGGCTGTAGCGTGGAGGTTTAGATAGGGTGTAAGGAGTACCCGTATTTTGTTCACTTAACTTGTGTTTAGAGGTTTGCTTGTTGGGTACCGCGTCGTTTGGTACTCACCCCTTGCTTCTACAAATTTTTGTAGGTTACGAGCCCGGATCTTCGTGATACCTCTCATTCTTTCATTTCCGAGGCATCTTGTGGAGGATTGTGAGGTAGCTGCTTGTCATCTCAGCGAACTTTCCTACTCCAATTTATGACTTTGTTTTTACTTGAAAAACAACTTCATTTTAGACTTCTATTTTATTTCAATTCTAGTATTTACATTAGAGGCTTGTGCACGTGACTACCAGGTTTTGGGGATTTAATTAAGTTGAATTATTTTCGTATTAGTAATTGCTATCAGACTTTGGTTTTATTTCCGCATTTTATAAAAATTATTGGGTTAGGCTGACTTGTCTTGGTGGGATAAGACGAGTGCCATCACGCCCAATTTTGGGTTGTGACAACGATGCACACACACACACATATTTTTTTCTTGCACTTTGAATATCGTTTCGTAATTTCCTCACATAAAACATGTTCGCATTTAATATAAACACGTAAATTATGCCTAAATCTAACAGCACAACATACCCATCCTATGAAATTGTTTGGGAGCTAAGGACAAGGACATACGAAGGGGAACAACCTTAGTTTCAAGAGTCTAAGAAACGTTCGAAAGAAAGTACTCTTGGAGAAAGAATTCCATGAGAGAAACCCATACCTTTTGACGTTGTTCAAGCTTGAAGCTGCTGCCCGGAAACTCCTCCAAACCACGATCAATTCACTTCAAATTACCCCCTACTCGATGAACCTCTCTTAGCCTTGACGTTTTGATTACTTTGTCTTTTACTTAAAAAAACATTCTTGTGAGTTCTTCAAGTGTGAAGAACTCTTGATGTATTTTCTGATTTTTGTTGCTATTTTGGAAGAACCAATGTGAAAGAGATTGAGAACGTGAGAGAGTTGAGAAACGTGAGGGAGAGAGTTGGCTTAGGATTAGGAGACTAAATTTAAGACTTAGTCAAAAGTTAGGATTTTAATTAACTAAAAATAAATAAAGAAAATATGATTTTCCTTTTTATTAATCAGATTAATAATTATCAATTAATTAAATTAATTTATCAACCTTAAATCTTGACACCCTAAGTCTTGATCCTATTCATTTTTAGGGTTGTTACATTATTATTATTATTATTATTATTATTATTATTATTATTATTATTATTATTATTATTATTTATTCATTTTATAAATAAAACCAATGCATAAGTTTTAATACACTTCATGTGTAATAAAATTATACATTTTGAATTATTTATAACCATGTCACTTCATCTTATTGGTAACTTCTAATATTAAATATTATTCATAATTTTTGTATGTTTTATTTTTCAGAATTCTTATAAATATTTAATTAATGTTTAAAAAGTTATAATAAGCAAATGTAATAATAAAGACATAATAAAAAATTAGTTTTTTTTACTTAGTGTTTGTATAGAAAATTAGTACTCCTACAAAAGATAGAGGAAATTAAAAAAACATAGAAAAATTTTCAACGTCATACAATATATTGTTAATTTCAACATATTATTGAATTGAGAAAAAAACAAACCCTCATATTGCAAGACAAAACAATACTTTTGGGGAGATAAAGATCATATTTTTTTGTCAGCTCAGAAGTTGTTTTATCAGCCTCCTCATTGTGCTTGTGAATCCATCTTTGAATTGTTACCCTCATATATTCAAGAAGTGAAATCACTGATAACCTCATTTCTAACCTGTTAACATTATTCAATGACTCGGCGATGTTTGAAGTCATGGTCCATGTGTGCTTACAATTCGAATAAGCTTTTGACCATTTGATATAACCAATATCAAATAAGTAAGGTCTTATTCGCGGATCGATCTGGTCTATTCTTCTCATAATTGTCTTAAACTGTTGTTTTGTATAAGCCTTTGCCAATGTAAAAAATAAAATCTTCAAATCTTCAGTATTCCTATTGAAATTCTTCAACACATTACATGATAGGTGTCATATGCAGGCATAATGTTCAGATTCAGGATATACAGTAGCAGTCCCTTTCCATATGCTCTCATTTCGATCTGAAATAAAACACATGTCTTGTCTAACTCCATACGCTTCCTTAAACTGTTCAAAGAACCAGGTCCATGAAGCGTCATTTTCATAATCCACTATTGCATACGCCAATAGAAGTATATGACCTGATCCATTTTTTGAAAAAAAATACCACACATTTGGAAACATAATTTACATCATATTTTATAATAATGTATAAGTGTAAAAGTATATGGGATCAAAAACTATCTCCCGGATCTATGGTGCTGACAGTCAACATTGTACCACCATATGAACATTTTAAACCTGCCCCATCAACAACTACAATTGGCCTACAATACTCTCAGCCTCTAATACAAACTTCTAATGCAACAAATGCGTATAAGAATTTATCACATTCTTTCCTTTCTATTTTCAAAACCGATCCAGGATATGTCTGCTTCAATATGTATAGATAACATGAAAGTTTTACAATTATATAATAATACAATCAAATATTATAAAACATCACCATATATAACTGAATGGATACATAAAGAACAATTAATTGATATAAAAAGGATACATAATGTATTACATATTTAACTATAATTATATACATAAAGGATACAAAAGTGATTCATAAAGGATACTAAACATAAAGTTTCAATTCATTCAGAAAACAAACTGTATGGTAGCATTTTCATTTTTACAATTAAAAAAATCTTAAATTCATAATTTACACCTAAATTACCTGGTAGTTTGGCATATGATCGGTCGGATCTCCACGCATCAATTTTATTATTTTTTTCTTAGCTCTCCACGCCTGTATGTATGTTAGCGAAACACCATGCAATTTCAACATATCCTCAGTTATATCCTTTGGAGTGTATACGGTAGATGAATCAATATACTTATCAATTATTAAGACAGCTAAAATATCAGTTATCCCCTGATGTCTTGCATACACTCTATCTCTAACAGAACGAGTGTATTCAACATTGTACTTCCTGACTTTGAATAATTTTGATCTATTCAAACTAGATGATCTCATCATCCAAGAACAAGTATTAGAAAGACAAGTCAGGTGATAACTGTTTCCAAAAACAAGAAAATATACATTAAATTTTATAAAGCTAAATCCATCAAATAAAAAACATAACTTAAAACAATGATGTGCACTTACTTAGATGCATTAAAACGAGATACACGAAAACTGAATTTTTTGACAAGTCCAACATGCCTCATAACCTCCTTAAGTGTTTCCCTATTATTGTAAATCTGATTCTCAGCTACAAACCAGTTAGAATGGTCACTTATTACATCATTATCTCCTCCAATATTCTCATCGACATCTCCGTCTAAATTCACTCCGATCAAACGGATGGAATTGTTGGAGTATAAATCAACATTAGGTTGTGTTAAACTAACTTTAGAATGTATTCTATCAGTAACAACTCCAGAATCTTGATTATACATCTCAAAATCTTTCAAAGAGATACACAAGGGATATTTTGTAAAGAAATCTAACTTTACTTTCTTTTGATCTAGAAAAACCCTTACCCAACATTATTGTGAATGCTAACAGGTGGACACATATCACTAACAATATATTTTATTTCAATAGCGCTTATATCAACATCTATATTAAGTAGACGCATCATATATGATGCCCTCCATCTGAAAATCGACATATTTCCCTATTTCATAAGATTAAAATAAAAATTAGTATAACATAATACATATTAATTGCAAAATAATTTATACACACTTCATACACTTAATATACCTTCCAAAAATATGTACTATACCGAAATTACGCTTGAACAGATAGTTCATACATATAAATAAAAATTTCATACACAATTAGTATAATTTTCATCATCACATGCCATATCGACATTACTATTTATAACATACTAACTACGAAAAGAATACACATTTCATACACAATTAAGTCAAAAAAGTACCTTCATGTACCAAGCAGAAACAACTATTCAAAATTTGTATTCTTTTAAAACATCCAACATATAACTGAATGGATACATAAAGAACACTTAATTTTCCATCATGTAACATACATAAAATGCTATTCAAAACATAATTCATATTTTTAAAAAATCATACTTCCATCATCCAAAAAATAACAATACAATGCTTATCAAAACAAAATTTATACAAACAAATTATTATAAATTCCATACACGTTTAGTAAAAATTTCATACATCAACGACCAACAACATTATAAATAATTTTTTCTTGCCTATTTACTAAACACATTGTACAATCAATTTCATTTTTTTCAATTTTTTCATACAACACGTATTACTCGAATCTTCAATTTTATTAAAATTAATACTTCTATAATGTGTCGTGCTGGTTCTAATATGGTATATACAAAAATGGTGTGTGAAACAAAACACGCAATAATCTGTATATTGGATAAAATTTCCGAAAACAAACCAACAAACTATAATAAATACCAACCTGACGAATTACACCTTCCACCATGTTTACTTAATATAGATTGAATGTTGTCCATCACAACAAATCACGTTTTTTCAACAACAAAATACATTCAATCACTAAAAAAATAAAATGTGATCTGCAAACAAAAGAAAGAGAAACACGATAACTGGAAAAAACCCAGATTTTACGATAATTTATTTGTATTAGAGCGTTTTAAGGAATCAAATCACAATTAAATTTGATTTTAACTAAATTGAGATTTTTAAGGTAACTAATTAATCTGATTTTTTTAAAACTTCCTTAATAAGTGTTAATCAGTTATTATCTTTATTAAATGTAATTAATTTAAATAATAAAAGATGATACTTTCCATTTAAAAATTGATCCTTTTTTTTAATTAAATTATTTTTTTTTAAAATGTTTTAAATTATTTAAATTCATCCTTTAATTTTTAATAATATGCTATAACTTGATATATATAATGTTGTTTATTGAAAGCCCAACTCTAATGCTATACCTTGAGAATATTACTATAAAAAATGTTATATACCTGATTTTCACATTAAAATTTATAATAAAATAGGATATTAAAACTAACAACAAGAATCTAAACTTAAAGTCTTAAACCATGCATATAAATATCACAAATAAAATAATTTTAATAATACATTACGTTTGACTTCAAGTAAATTTTGGTTGTATGACTTCAATTTGAAATTATTGTCATTTTTTGTAAGGATAATAAATATAACAACAACAACAACACTCTATGAAGGGTAGAGTGTATGTAGACCTTATTACTACCTCATGGAGGTATAAAAGTTGTTTCTGGAAGACCCTCGACTCAAGCATCATCAAACCCAAGTAACAACAAGGAGAAAATAATGAATAATTATACAAAAAATGTAATTTTATGTGAGATCTCGAATTTGAACTTTGTGATATTTATATGTATGGTTTAAGACTTAGTTTAGAAACATGTTAGTTTTAGCATTCCATTTTATTATAATTTTAATTAACTTTTTATTTAACTCACGGATTGGCCCAATTCATATAGTTCAAGCCTCAAAGCTTGTTCATATTGGGCTAAAATAATTCATTTGTAAATGGGCTTCAAAAATTTTGGCCCAATCCAATTAAATCACAATTTGGGCCAGACTTAACCCTAATTGACGGCTCTACTCGCTATTGATGTTTCCACTGTTTTTAAGGATTCAACTCAGATTAGTCATTAGCTTTTTTTCGTAGATCAATTGTTTATTGATTTTATGCTTTGCTTAAGTGACAGATTCAACTTGAGTTCGGTATGAGCTTATCAATTTCTAATTGATTTTTCCTTTGCTACTCGAGTGAAAATTCAATTCAGGTTAGGTGTTTCTTAATAAATCATTTTAATTGATATTTCCTTTGTTGGTTACAAATTCAATTCAGGTTAGGTTTGAACTATTCGCAAAAGATGAATATTTTTTATTGATTTTCCTTTTCTGCTCAAGTGGCAGTTTCACATTAGGTTAGGTTTGAGTTTCTCAGAATAGATCTTTTTTTTATTGATTTACCTTTTAGTGCTCAAGTGACGGATTCAACTTAGTATGTTGTAGTATTTTCTCAATAGAATTTATCAATCGATTTTTCTTTTGATGCTCAAGTGATAGATTCAACATAGGTTATATTTGATCATCTTCAAATATATCAAAAAAATATTATTTTTTTCCTTTTTTATTCAAGTGACAGAATAACTCGGTTTAGTTTTGAGCTTTTATAAATAGTTCATTTTTTAATTGGTGTTAGGGTTAGTTTGTGCACACCTTAAATATTCCACGGAGTACCTTCTATATCTCACCAGCATAGTTACTGGGCAATTTTACCTATCAAGGTTCACCCTATACTTTTTTCTCGTTGGGATTTTAACCTTAGTATTCACGCCCTTGGATGAAAATCATTCAATCATTTAACACATTTCTTCGTGCTACCAATATTATTTATATTTTTGTTCAGTGAAACCTGTTGAGTAGGGTTTAGAAGTTCTTTTGTTCCAAAACATAAATTTCTGTGATGTCCTTTTACTCTAACCTTAATTTTTTTTCTAATTATCATCAATTAAGTTAAAGTAATTACCCCAATTAGATTTGCAAAAATTATGAAACATGAGAACCCTAATCTCGTGTTATGAAAGAGCAACGACTAAAGATGCTTGTAAACTATGTAGGAATCTATAATAACACAATAATAATAGGTATAAATATAAATACCCTAGGACTAGATAATCAAAACCTTCTAGTTCGTCAGCGGTATAAAAGCTACTCGATATCATGATATTTAAATGCAACTATTTCATTTCCAAATGGTTATGAAATGGTTTAGACCATGTAGAAACAATTAGTCAAATAATTTTTAATAAAATGATCTATAACTTGGCCTCAACTTGCAACTGAAAATTAAAACTTTGACGATGCACATCTAGACACCTCAAATCGTCTCCAACTTTGTGTTCCGTTATGCTCATAGTTCTTTGAATCCATGGTTTCTCTTGTAGCTCTTCATGTTATTTACACCGACTTATCTAATCTAGTCTCAAAGTAATCTCTGGAACAAATTGATTTTGCAGGCAACACAGATGACACAAAATCTCTAATGGATCATCACATGTCCTCAAAAGAAACCTCAGCTTTCGCTTCAACTGCGACTGCACCTAAGGTAGTTGTCAACTCTTTTCCCTTCAACTGCGTAAATATATATTTTGCATAACCTCAAAACTCTTTTCCCTTCAACTGCTTCGATTGTATCAACAACAAATGCTGAAACAGGAAAGTCCATTATAGTGGACAGTATCAAAGAGCATAAGAAGAAAAAGAGGAGCAAGAACAGAAGAGCATGCGAGAAAAATAAATTACTAGGCCCGAAAAAAGAGAGTCTTCAACACAAGAAAACCAAGTTTTGGACAAAAAACATAAAGAATTTTCCTCTTTCTAGTTTAAACTTGTACCGCTGGGAGGCAAGTAAGTACCAATATACTAGGCACATCACTCTGATGGTTATTGTCTCATTGATTTGACAAAAAGATTTTCTTCTATTCTTGCCAGGAAGGGACTTAGATTGCCTCCCCTTGACAGGCCCAATACCCATCTCAAGCAAGATTTTCTACATGTAACATTGATTTCTCCCCTATATTTTTAAAACCCGTGCTCATCACAACGTAAAATGTAATGAGTCATTTTGCATAATTTGCAGGGACAGTAGCATTACTATAACTTTAATTCAAAAATTCATTGCACAGAAGCTAAATTTGAATGATCATACTGAGGTAATGATTTTATAAATTGAATTTTGCATTTCTTTGAACTAGTTAGTTATATAAAATTTATGAATTAGGAAATTTTAAAAAATTTCCTACTATTTGAATAAATATACTAATGCTTACTTTACAAATATAAAGGAACCTATGTTGAAACAATTGATGGTCTCTCGAATTAGAAAGACAAACAAATATAAATAGCTAGGACAGTGAAACAGATTTTTATTTTATACTACAAGAAGATATGCTGAAAATATTGCCACAGTACTTCTTTGCCAGTGAATCGACTTTATATCATTTTGTGCAGGTGGATGTTGTTTGTTTGTTGTGGTGAAAAGCTGAATGGAGATATGACACTCAAAGACATTCAACTTAGATGGAAGTCACACCTTCCCAATTATGGAAAGGAAAAGGCTAAATGGGAATTGGAGGAGGCTATAACTCAGCTAGGATACATCAGAAGCGAGAAGCTTCAAACTCCACCCAAAAAAAAAAACAAGTGTGGCTACTGAAATCATGGCTAAAAAGAAGTGAACTACCTATATTACAACAAACTTAAAAACTTATCAGTAAACAATTTTTGTACTTGCATAATAATAGCCTCAGAGCTATAAGTACCTTAATTCTCTGCTATATTATTGGCAAACAATCTATGCTTTCGACTTGTATTGTCTAGTTTCCAACCAAATATTATGCTATAGACTTCTATATTAGCGGATTCAGAATGCATTTTATAATAATGGGATTTTCTGATTCTCACTAATTTGTATTTCTCATTGAAGTGAGACTATTTTACCTATCAGATTACATTATAAGATATACACATTTAATTTGTCTGATCAGGTCTTTAATAATTAAGATCTTGAACAAAGTCGTAGAATTATTAAGATATATTCTTTTGTGGATAATATTCACTGTCACACTCACCAACCACCACCATTAAACATTTTTTTTCATCACAACTACGTGAAGCATCTTCTCGAAATTTAACTCTGAATATGAATTTTTTTGTGAACTTGAGACTTCGTACATATTTTGGTATTACATAATTATTTAATTTTCCTTTTGTAGAATGCAAGCTATTGATTGTGTTTCACCAAATAACATCTAACACTCAATTTATCTCTTCAATATTGATTTGTCTCCTATATTTTTAAATATCATATTCGTCACTACGTAAAATGAATTGACCGGTTTAGCAACATTTTGCAACACTTGATGAAAATTTGAATTTGAATGGTTTAGACCTTAGGTCATCAAGTGCATTTGTTATCATTAAGATTTAAGCATTTAATTAATCATTAAGATCTTGAACAAAATCTTAATATCTTGTGTAGATAATTTTACCACTCTATCCACTATCACTAACAATCACCATTATCGTTGTCAATCACCAAACACATTTGTTATCACAACCATCATTGAGAACCACACTTTATACAAGCTCATTCGAAGGCAAATATAATTACACATTGTATCATATAAAACACTTACTGAACTCGATGTTTGGTGCAAAATTATATTATACTTATTGGTTTGAACCCCGATTATATGTTTTGATAATTATACAATTTGAGTTCATAAATGATCGTGAGCTAGATTTGCTTCATCTAGCTTCATATTTCCTATCCTCTAGGAAAAGTCCTTGTAACATTATACTTGTGGTGATTAGGAATACGGGATGAGGTTACAATGATGCTTTATAACTTGTAATTTTATACTTGTGGTGATTTGTTTTTTCAAAAAAAATTGAAATAAATGAAAAAGGAGATTACGAGATGTGGAATCATGATAAAAGTTTGTAGCCAACCAACTGCACTAACAAAATTCATCTCTAAATGAATTATCTGCGTGCTTTATTTTTTCATATAGTAATATTAACATATATAGCATATTTCTTTTTGAGCAAAAAAAATTTAACTCTCCAAAGCTTAAAAGTCTATATAATCTTAAAGAACAATTCTTCAAATAAAATAAACCAGTTAATTTCCATATCACCCACTAAAATGAAAAGAAATTACATTGATCTGAAATCATATAGTAGCTTTAAGATTACTTACTATTGATTTGCATATTCTCAATTTATTTATGACAATAACGAACTCATTTCTAAAGCTAAGGAAAAATATTATAATGTCAACAAAACATTCTAATTTCTCGTCGCTTGTGATGATTGAGATATTGTTGCCATTTGAGCCAAGATGCAAGCATATTGTACAACAGTGTGTTGTGAAGTGTATTGATCAAAGAGGTCAAACTCTGAAAATTTTGGTTCAGCATGCACAAAATGACCTGGTAATGATTTTTTTCCAAGAGTTTCCTTCAATATCTCGAAGAATTCACTCATAATCAGACGTGATGTTTCACATGAGGAAATCGGAAGATACTCTATCTACAAAAGAAACAAACATCTTATGAGGCAAGTATTCTCATAATAGTAATTATTTTTTTAATTAGATAAAGTACAATAATTGAATTCCTCTCCATGAAGTGTAAAAAAAACATAATATTTTGCAATATAACTATATTTTTTTAAAAAAAAAAGGTTTAACCACATAAAATGTTTCAACTGAGAATAAATCTCTAAAAGTGTTTGCATACCTCGATAACTATTCCCCTCAAGTTCTCAGAATTTATTGGGATAGCTTTTCCTACTCGCACCCGAAAGTCACCAAGTCGATACTGAAACCCCTATATCATACAAATATTTTAATGAATAATTATGAAGACAAATTTTTTATGGTGGTATATCACCTCAATAAGAAAACTAATTTGCAGATCTCAATATAATACGAACCTCACAATTAATTGCAAGCTTCATTCTGTAAGATTGTAAATTCTCCATTATCGTCCGCATTGATGATTCTGCTTCCACAATCAATCGTTGCCTAATAATTGCCATGTAAAACTTGTCGGGTTGATCTTGAAGTGAAATGCCCAAAACATTTTGGGGAAATTCTGATGCATTTGCTTGTTCTAGTAAAAGAAAAAAATCAATCAACAATCAACTATCGTATATGGCCACAAAAGTACTCTTAAAAATGACATGATGTGTAAGTTAGAAATGCGAGATATATAGATTATCTTACATGTAGATCTATTCTTGATCCAAAAAATTTCAACACTTCTTCATTTTTTTATAGGTAATCTTACAAAGGAGAAAAACTTCCCAAGCCCAATCTTTATAATGCATCGAGAGGAAAAAAAGGAAGATCATCCCTTTATATTGAGTTTACGAACATGATTTATTAAGTAATGATGAAATACCTGTGAGTTTGGGCTTATAGAAGCAAAAAGTATTTTTCCATCCTCCTTCTTTAACACCCTTAATGCTCTCAACACAATTAGATACTTCTATCAGTATCTGACTATTGATTGTTGTACCTATATTTGGCTGCCAACACAAAACCCTAACAACAAACAAAGTAACAAATTGTACACTTAAACATAAACACCAAAATCATTCAAAAATGTTATTTTTCTAGTGAAATTTAAAATCATTACCATTTGATTGGCATGTTGTTGCTTGCAAGTACAGTTTCCTTTTTCCTCTTAACAAAAAATTCATTCAAAAAGAAAAAAGGGCTATGGCTAATTCAAGGAAGTTTGAAAGTGTCTGAAAGCATAAAACTACATTTATAATGGACAAGTACCTTGAAAAAATCAAAGTCATATTTGAAATTTGTTACTAAAATTTCAACAAAGTTACCTTTTATGGTCAAACTTGTTAGATAATCAAAATAGTATTTTTTTTTTTCCTTCTAATATATTGTGGAATTAATATTTTTTCCTAATTAGCATCGAAGATAGAAAGAGAAAATAATAAATATTCATCCTAAAATGTAGGTCAAGATTATATTTTGACCGAAATGTATCTAGCCAATATACTTATTTCTCTTAATCAATATGCCTTTTTTATAAGAGAAAAATTATGCTTTGAAGGATGAAAAAAATAGTCAAAGATTTCATGAACGAATATGAATTATTTTTACTAAATATAGTATGTACTATATTTTTTTTCATTTTATATAATACGATATTTCTTTTGTATTTATTAAGTAATTCAAATAGTGTTCTCATTCCTTGTGAATCAATAGTTTTTCTTAATCTTACTCAAAGATAGAAATAGAATAATAATAAATATTTGTCCTTAAATATAATTCTTAATTAAAAAAAATTAGATGGTACTATCTATTTTACATATTTATTTGTATTAATTAATAAACCAATTAAAAAAAGACGTTTTGAAGGATTAAACAAGTCAAAACACTCATGCACTGAATATGAATTGTTTATGGTAAAATATATCATATACTATCTTTATTTCATCTTATATAATACAATTCAATATTGTGAGTCAAATAATTTTGTGAAAAAATCTTATCTACCTTACATGCTTTTAATTATAAATTTCCGACTTAAGTTAAAAAAATATTAAAATGATTTGACTTTTTAATAAGAAAAATGGTATACATAAAATTTGTCAGCAATCTTAACTATAAGAATTTATATAGTAGCCAAGATATTAAATAGTTTTCCCACATTGCCTATTGCATTCGGAATATTATTTTATTGTAATTAAAAGAATTTACTTGTGTAATTATATTTTTTTAAAGTTTTCTCTTAATCCTGATCACTGAAAGATCGACTAGGCAGGATGAAGTGTAGATCAACTAATGTATGACCATTAAGCTTCAAAATCATACAAAGTGACTGTTTGAATTACCTTACTTAAAATTAACAATATGTAAATTTAAGTGTAAAAATTAATTTTATAAATAAACTGTTACAAATTTGGATAGAGATAATGACATCGAAAATAAAAAGTTGATTTGTTTGGCAAAAAATATTGTTAAGTTGTGCTACTATTAAGATCATTCAAAGACCCTAAATAATGTCAAAAAATTATATATTAAAACTAATTATATGTACAAAAGAATAAATGACATATACCAATTAAAGAAATTTTGTAAAGATATATGTATTGTAATACCAAGGACAATAAATTGTTGAATTTTTTTGTGTGTGGAAAATGAAAAAATGTAGTAGATCTCAATTTCATGTTCGATAGCATTTTAGAAGTTCCACGTTCATTGTTTGAACTTACATTTTGATGAATATTATTTTATTATCACGAACTTATTGGAAAGTGATGAACTACAAAGAGAATTCATCTTGTTATATTGATTGTGGCATTTGTTGTTAAAGGTAGAGGAAAGAGGAAAGGACAGTTATATGACTAGAACTCATCAATGCTATAGTTTCAAACACAAGCAAAAGAACCTCAAATATAAACTCTATAAATGAGTACATGGTGTAGGTTAGAGTAAAGTTGAACGACATGTACACTCACATTGCCTTAATTTGACAAGACAAATACAAGGTATCCAAGACATTGGATTCGTACAAAAACAAATGAAGAAAAATGCAATTTTGTTCTTAGATCCACATCTATAATTTCTTATTACTTACAAAAATGTTTGTACTTCTGATCATTTATCTCACTCTATGTTTGACTAAATAGACTAATCGGGCGAAATAAGAAATTTTGTTAAGTACATTTTAGATTTATTATATTTATATATAAAATGTACTAGTTCCTTCGATAATGATTGTATTCTATTTTTAGAAAGGTCTTTTTTTACGAGGGAGTTATAGTTATTTAATATTTGATTATAAAAAATGTATTGAAAATATTTTTTCATCCAAAGAAAAAAAACTTACGACTATCTTAACTTGTAACTTTACATTTTTTGCTCTAATTAGCCAATAATTAAACATTATTATTAATCTTCATCACTCAAACATCCATGAAGATATTCATTAATTTGTTCATAATATTATTAATATTGTTCATAATATTATTATTGTAATCTTCTTCTTTTTTTAAAAAAAATAGTTAATTGACCAAGCAAAATGACCAAATAATTGAAAGGGGGAGTATTTTATTAGTATTTTTGTTTTCTGATTCAGTGCAGGATATTTATGAGGAGATTAATTAGTTGTTTATGTTTAACAATTTAATATATCAACTATCGTCTTTTAAATAATTAATCGACCAAACTAACCAATACGTTGGTATAAATTTAGTAGTTATCAATCGATTTATTGGTTAATCGAGAATGTAAACTAAAGTAATTATAGCCCAAAGATTTTTTACACAAATGGTGGATGACTTCTAAGAAAAGGTAGAGTGCTTCCATTGTCAGTAGAGTACTATTGACCTCATTATAAATTTGAGGAATAATATATAAATGTGTTTTAATTTAATTTTAGTTGATATTTATGTCTTTTAAATTTTAATATATTTGAAAGGACACTTAAATTTGTATCAAGTGACACACGCATTCTATATAACGTAATAAATGTAGGATGTCACGGAGGACACCATGTAGATATTTGTTTGTTTTTTATAAGTGTCTACTTGTGCGAACCCAAATTCAAGGGTATAGATGTCACTTGAAACCAAATTAAATGACTTGTTTATCTATCATACCTAAGTTCAACTGTGCCATTTTGATTTTTGTGTCATGGTAGTGACATATGTAAATCCAACTATTAACGGATAGATATATTATATAAATGTGCCTCTAACTTGGTTCGTGTTGGCATTTATGCCCTTCAAATTTGGTTGTGTACAAGTATAGACATATGTCCTATGTGACATAAGACACATATGGTGTCATGTAGAACTCAAATTACCATGTAAGGATGTCACATATGACGTGTGTGTCTACTTGTTGAACTTTTAATTAGTCTAAGTGTCTTTATCAAAGTTGGAGGACATAAATATCAGTTGTGGCAAGTTAAAGGACACACTTATGTATCATGTCTAATGAATAACATTAGATGAACCTTTTATCAAACATCGATCACATATTTAAACTTTTTCCCTCAAGTAAATATGATTCATCGATGCCCAAAATTCAATTTTTAACATCCGCTTCAAAAAATCATATGTATCTTAATAATCATCTTGACCTCGATAAATAAGTTTTCATATAACAATGAGAGCAGTATTGAAAATATTTCTAAACTTGACACAAATTATTACTCTTTTTGTCTCATTTTATGTGAGGTAGTTTGACTCGGCAAGGAGTTCAAGAAAGAAAGGAAAACTTTTAAAACTTGTGGTCCAAAATGAATGATAGAAATTTGTATAACTGTAAATCATTTCATTAAGGGTGAAATAGATATTTTATAGTTAAATTGTTACTTTAAATAGAAATGTGTCATTTTTTTTTAGACTGACTAAAAAAGAAAGTAAGTTACACAAATTGGGATTGAGGAAGTATTAGTTTCGTCACTAAGCTATTGGTAACATTAAGAACACTGTCCTACTTGAATAGTTAAACATAAATACACCCTCGATATGCAACAAATAAACAAGTGGTCAAAAACTCTTAAATTGAACATGAAACTCTTAATAAAAAATCGAAAGAGGTGTTGATAACACTCCTAATCTTGAAATTTTTTAAGGGTGTTCTCTCATGTTACAAAATCGAAGATGTATTCAAATGCATTAATCAAGTAAAAGAGTATTTTTAAAACTATCAATAGTTGCACCAAATTTAGGAGTAATCATGTACATGTTGACAAACTAATAATCTTAAATAGGGGTGGGAATGTATGGCATATAACGAAATACCATATCATATCGAAATTTTTAATATTGTGATTTTGATATTACTGTACTTGGTGTGGTTTATGGTATATATTTAATTATTTATTTATATTTGATACGGTATTTCGTATTTAGGTATTACAAGCTGAAATACTGAATACCATACTGAAGTACATAGTTACATAAATAACATATACATTATTAAAATGCTAACAAATATGCAACCTAGTATTAGTATAAACTAAATGTTTAGAAGTTAAAACTTTGACTACTATATTTTGATTGAAATGTAATAGATTAACAAAATGAGTTGTTTGAACTTAATTTTGCACATGTATATTTTTATATGTGTATGATATAATTGAGACCTTTTTTTAGTTATCGAAGTCATAACTTTATGATACGAGCATATATTAGTTAAAGTTGAACAAATTATAGATATCGATTACCATACCATAAAATATCAAAACTGAACTTCAATATATCAAACAATACTGAACTGAATTATATTGATATAATAATGATATAACATTTAAAAAATCAAATACCAAAATTACGATATCAAAACTTTTAAATATCGCTCATAGCCTGTTTGGCCATGCGATATGGTATCATGATATGGAATCATGAGATGAAATTGAAGTTTTGTTTGGACATGCGATATGGAATTTTGGTGTTGCATATTTTCTCATAAACATAAAAATCCTTTAAGTTCTAAAACTATTAAAATAGCCCCAATTGTTTATTCAATATTATCAAATAAACAAAAAATCATAAAATTGTATAATAAATTATTACAAAGTTATTTGTTCTCAAATTAAGTAATTGTTTTATCAATATATTTGAGTAAAAATGAAACACCTCTTACGGGCTCTTCAAAATTTTATTACTCAACAATCGTGAAGTGTGAGTTAAAGTGATTATTTGTTAGTGAGAATAATAATTTTTTTGTCGGTGAGAATAATAAATTTTAAATTAAAGTAATGATGTGATTATAAATTTTATTTACATGTGAAATAAATGGTTAGTAGATATAAATGTAGGGTTGTTTTAACAATATATAAACTCGTGAATTAATTTTTGTATTAAAATAACTCAAATCATGATATGGTATTACCATATGATTCCATATCATGGTTTTTGGAAAATATGGTATCACATCTCATGAGATGGAATTAGCCTAAAATCGCATGTCCAAACGCTAATTCCATGATATCGTGATATGGTATCACATGGCCAAACGCCTACTAAGAGTGATTGATATAATATCAAACATTATGGATATTTTAAGTAGAAAAAAGTGTGGTACAATATTTTTTTAAAAATGAACATAAAAGTAAGGCAGTTTAAATTTATTCCCTTTTTCCATAAACATATGCAATAATACAAATGGTACTTACATTACATTTAAGTTTTAACAATCAACACAATGTAGTAGGAAAAGATTAAATCGAACCAAAAGAATACAAAATGTCACGCAAATTTAACATACAATAAATCAACTAAGCCACACCCCGTGAGAGCGATAAACCTGTTGGATTTTATCAAACTGATTTGATGAAATGATAGTTTTTCCTGATCTCACCCTTGTTACCGATAATGATTTCAATTGAACCCATATGAACCATTGCATTAGCAAACTTACGTGCCCAAGTCGATCGAAACTTAACGTTATTACACCAACTTAGAAGTTAAAGGACTTTCATACAACGTCTGATCAGAAGTCAATAGTCCCTTATGGTTCCTCAAATTGAGATAATACTTGTTGTCAAGATGAATAGATGATGAAACATCAAGATTCACAATAGGATCATCTTGAGTATCACTCATTGGTCTAGGACACTTGTTTTTCAAAAATGAAGCATATCTAGGATCAAGTGAAGGATCTTGAGGATGTATTTATCAGTTTTACATAGGCTGAGCTAAATTGAAAATTTTCTTTAGCTCATTCATTAAATGTAGTTGACACTATTTTTGTTATATCTCAAAATAGAAATGATTAAATGATGCATATCCTACCAAAAGTGAATACTTAAATCTATAAAAGAAATTGAACCACTAGCTCATTACAAATTATTTTTAGTTTGTAGATTAAAAAAAATAAATTTTATTTCATTTATTCGATGTTGAATTAATAATTTATTCTTAGTAAGAAATTTTTTCGATCTAAGAAAAAAATTAAGTTTAAAAGACATATTATTTGTAATTTTTTCCATTAAATCTGACATAACTACTAAAACAAGAATGATCTTTAAAACATGAATCTTTTAAATAAAATAGCCTATTTGTAACAGATAGTCCATTAAAGTAATACAGAAGAAATGAACAATACATCATTAAATAAAGAGAAGAAAGAACTTACAACAAGTTGACTTATTTTCAATTCTGAAGAATTGTTGAAAATGATTCATGCTTGAATTGAATTCCATCATCGTCATTGTCATCAACGTCCTCTTAAGTGTTTTGAATGTCTTTCATCTAAGCCGCAATAGGTTGAGTTGTGTGATTGAATGAGAGGGATTGTTGAAGTGTTATATGTATAAGAGCGACAAGCGACTAGGTTTTCTAAAACCTAGTACAAAGTTTTTAAAATCTAATTTTCTCACAATTAGAGGTGGCAATTTTAGCCAATAACCGACCCATCAAAGGTGGGAATTTTAGCCAATATTTGTAAATCGGTCCATCTAATTAATCTATATTTAAATGAATTGAATTACTTATATTTTAGTTGGATAAATACGAGCTTCATTATATAATTAACCCATAAAATTATGAACAAATATGAAAAAATATGGGTATCTAAAAAAAACAGTTTTCATATCAATAAAAACAAACCAACGCGTCCCTCATGCACCCCTCTCACATTATATATTCACCCCTACGTGCTTACCTCCATCTACTCCAACCACCGTAACATACCATACCATACCCCTCGAGGAGGGATCAAAACCTGGATTAGAGTCAACAGTTGGTGTCAGGGTCGAGAATTAGTTCTTGGGTATGAAGTTGTGGTTAAGGATAAGAGTTAGGTCATAGGTCGGGATACAGGGTAGGGGTCAGGATCTAGTGTTAGGTCATAGGGCGCATGTTTGTGGTTTGATATTGGGTTTTGATTTAGGAACCTAGGTGGGTATCGATCAATAGACGAATCCTGGGTCAAGATCAGGAGTCGGGAGTCAAGTCTTAGTATCTTAATTAGGATTAAGAGTCAAGTCTCAAATCAAGGTTGAAGACTCGAGTGAGGCTTGATAGTTGATGTAAAGGTAGGGTTCCAAGTCCCTGGTCAAGAATGTATTCTCGGAGTTAGGTATTTGGTCTCACATCCATAGTCGAGTCCTGAGTCAAATCTCATGTCTCGATTTGAGAGTTAATTTTCGAGTTAGGTTCAAAAATTGAGTCCCAAATAAAAATTTGCACTGGGTTTCAATTTGGGGATTGGGATCGATCTCGGATCCAAGTAGAGATTGAGAGTCAGGTCTTGGCTCTGTTGTAGAATCATGTGTCAAGGTTGGGATTAAGAGTCTTGGGTCGGGTTAGATGGTGAGTTTGAAAGAAAATTTAAGAAAGTATTTGTAACTTTATGTGGGGAAAACACTCATTTAAAATTGGAGAAAAATAAGCTCATTTAGAAATTATCATCTGAATCGTTTAAGCAAACCAAATATGAGAAAATTGAAAAATATTTTATTTATACCAAACACATCCTATTAAGTTATTTTTTTATTGTTTAAGACGATCAATTAACTCAGATAAATGTTTGATTTTTTTTATTTTAGGAAAAGTGAGTAAGAATCATTTTACTCAATTCATTTCTTGACCCATGTTTACAATGAATGGATTACAATGCAATTCCTTTTTAGCTCAATCCATTTTCAATCTGATCCAATTCATGTCCATTTGGCCCCATAACCTCTCTTTCAAAATTTACTGGATGTTATTATTTCTAAATATATAATGAAGGGTTAAAAATAGATAAATTGATGGATTTAAGAATTCCATCCAATTTAGCGGTAAATTTAGTTACGATAGGGATATAATAAACAAATAATATAATGAAGGATCAGGTTAACTAATAAATAAAAATTGAAAGGTAATTTAGACCATTTTCCTATTCCTTAATTATTAGCTACGATAGTGTGTTCATGGGACGGTTTGGGTCAGTTATTGGTCAAAATCAAAATCAAATCAACTTAATCGATTTTAAAATTATCAAACTCAAACCAAATATAATATATATTTATCGGTTTGGTTGTTATCAATTTCGATTCGATTATTCGGGTATAAAGCATATATAAAAATAAAAGAAACAATTCATTCAAAATGTGAAAAAGTGACAACAATCCATTCAAAACGAAAAATAATTTAGAATGACCGACATTATATAACTTTCGATAATTGAATTTTCAATGAATAAAACTTCAAAAATCATTATTTTGGCCTAGAAGGAAGAGAAGTGACATTTTTATCCACAAAGAATTGTCATAGACACTCTTATAAATGAAGTCTATATGATAAATGTTTTCACTTTGGGCATTTTAGCTTTCATAAGTAAACTATAAATAAGTTTTGATGAAAACATATATATGATCTTTAGAATTATTAATAAAAATAATATATTATGTATGTAGAATAATAAAATATATGTATATAATTTGTCGGATCGATTTTAACAAAACCATAACTAACCCAAATACTATAGGTTTCAATTTGAATCGATTTTAATCTAAATTGTAAATATCCCAAACTACAATAAATTATATGAATTTTAAATTCTAAAATAGCAATTCTTTTAGATATTCATTTTATATATAATAAATTTCTTAATTAATATAAAATTATTAAATTCGATCAAAATCAAATATATCGAGTCAAACATACACGCACGCTCACTCACTCAGTCCTTATTGAAACGTGGGCTATTTGCAAGTTGTATTAAATTACTCTTATTAAGAAAAAAGGCTCACAAGAAAGTGAAAAAAAACACATTACGTATTATGAGAATGTTTGAATATTGATAACTATAAAATACTTTCTCCGTCTTTAAAATATTTTTAAATTGTGACCTAAATTATTAATTTTGTTCTAAAATTATTGATAATTTTAAAAACATTTATCTACGTGACTAATGAAACTTGAATACACATCTGGTTTATCACTAATGAAACTTGAATACACATCTGATTTATCACATGATATAACAAGTGGTCTCAAACTCTTGTAGAAGTATGAAACTCTTCATAACTGGATTCACCCTAAATGTAACAAGAATTTCAGAGCATATTTCACTCATATTATTGCAATATCAGACGTATATTTAAGTTAAGTTAGTCAAGTAAATTGATATTCTAAGTCAATAGCTTGGAGTTGAAAGTAATAATTCATACCTTATTGAGAGGTGTTTTTAATAATTAATAATGTTTTTTTCTTAAATTGCTAAAATAAACTAATAAAATAAATATTCACTTTTAATTTTTAATATAAGAATAAAATAAAATGAAACTTCAAGAGTGTTCAATACAATCCGCTAAATTTGACCACGTGCAGTCAATTATGATTTTGGAGATTAGAAAAAAAATCAATTATGATTCAATCGTTTACATTTAGGAAAGTCTTTATAGTATTATACTTGTGGGGAAAAAATCAAAATTATCTTTTAAAATACTGGAAATAGAGTACTTTTACCCTATGTTATCTTTTTGTATAAAAAAATATCATGATTACCATATAAATATTAGAAAACTTACACTCTTAAATAGAAAGAGATAGAATATAAAAAGACGTCATTTAATCTTGTCGTTTAAATATGTCATGTGAAAAAGTAAAAATCAAAAAGTTATCACAAAAGATAAGAGACATTCTCTTCTTTTTAGAAAAAAAACGAATTTCAAAGAAATATTAAACAATCAAATTAAAACTGGGAGAGTATGGTATAATTTATGTATATTATTAGTATCCATTAATTATTTAATCCAATCTATAATTCGTATGAAGATGGTATAACTGAAATTAAACATATGATATTATAAAAAATGAAATACTTGAACATAAACAAGTTGTTCAAAAGTTAAAAAAAACATGTAGTCCAAAAAAAAATATTGAAGGTGCAATAAACTATTTCTATTTTCTTGTTCGTGGTCTTGGTGTAGGATAATTGGTGTTGTCCGGAACATGTTCTTTTGGTGTGCGAGGTCCACCATATTTGCTAGCGACCATACCATTAATTTCACTATCACTTATTGCGCCCTCTTCATTCTTTGATTTTTCATAATGCCACAATATTGTGACATACCTTTGATGATGGTATGTTGCATCAATATCAATACCAGACATATCAAAAACACCATTACTGATGTATTCAACAAACAGAGATGTGTACATATCACAATCGTTGTAAAAATGAAAGAAGAAATATTATAATAACTAAATAAAGTTGTAATTTTTAATGAAATCAGTAGAGTATAGAAAATGCATACTTGGAACATCAATGCATATCTCAGTTTATATAATATTTATACACATGTCATACAAACTAATACATCAATTCATAAATCAATTCACACAAAACTCATACAATATTAATACATACTACGATTGTTAAAAATCTACTCTGTGACTTTCAAACTACAAAATAATACTCATACAATACTAATACGTCAATTCATACATAAATTATACAATAGAAATATATACTACAATTGTCAAAAATCTAAACTGTGACTATCAAACTCATAATTTGTACTCATACAATACTAATATATCAATTCATACATAAATCATACAATAGTAATACATAATACGATTGTCAAAAATCTACACTATTACTTTCAAAATAAAAATTTATACTCTAATACATATAAGATTTTACCCAAATTTTAAATTAAGTGTTTTACTAACATTAATCATTTTTTTGACTTTCTTGGAAGTTTGAATCTCTACTAATTCTTTCCTTTTTTGATGTTGTTCTTGTTGATTGACCAAATTCAACATTTGTTGATTTTTTTGATTTTTTCTTTTTCATTTCATCAACAAAGTCAGAATCAGATTCTGAAGAGGTTTGAATAACTTTCCCCTTCCTCTTCTTCCCTTTCTTTGTAGACCCTCTTTTCTTTGCCTCATTTTTTTGTCTTTTTTAACCTTCAATTGAACAGAACTACCCGTCTCTTTTTCATCGGATTATGCGGTGGAGTTTGAGTCAAAATATTAAACGAAGGAACATGAAAATCATCGGATGATGTCCCATCAACAAATCTTGGACTTTTACGGGGTGTTCCACTGACTTTCTTCGATATTGTACGTATAAGAACTTAATAAAAATATTATGAAGATTATAACAAACGGACAAGATGAACGATTATAAGAACAATTGTGGATCTTGAGTTGTGTGTTGGGGAAGATTGCTGTGGATACTGGTGTGAGGCGTGAGGTGATCGTGTATCCACCGACTGGCGTGTGATGGGGGTGGATTGAAATTGAGTTACGATAAAGTAGGAAGGTGATAAAATTAAATCCCTAAAAATATGTAATTTAGTTTTTATTCCTTCAAAATAAAACTCTATGCACAAAGTATTATGTATGGCTTTAAAATTGCCGAAAGAGAATCCTACAGACAATTTGCTTGATGGAAATATATTAAACTCCTATATATACACACACACAATGCCTATAAGTTGCTACTTGCTCGATTGTTTCAAAAATATATTACAACCTTGTCGATTGAATCCTCCGAATCTAACACATGCACAAGTAGAATTTGCAGCAAGAATTTGAACAACATCTAAATAACCCTCCAAAAGAAGTTAAAGGACCCCAGGTATACTCTGTAAGGCAGGCCTCCATGAGCGATGGTGCAACTCACTAACGTTCATCAACTGCTTCAATAGGTGATGTACGGAGAGACCTTGTACTTCTGTTTTTCCCATTAACTCAGACAATTGTTTCTTTGTGATTTTTAGATGAAAGTGGGAACTTTTTTGTTTTCTATCAAATACACATAAGATACAACTTAGATTAATAATAAACCTAAACTTTCCACATATAAAGAAGTAATATCACGTAGAAACAAAAAAATATCAATATATAATATATGTACATAAGAAATTATATTTTTATATAGCTACACAGAATAATATTTTTGACAAATGTGTGGCTTCGCCTAGTTCTAAGGTAGTTAAGGACTATGTATTAGGTCAATAAAGACCAACAACAATAACATACGTAGTTAATTAAATTCCATTAACTGAGAGTCCAGGAAAAATAGAGTATACGTATATTTTATCGTGATCTCCTAAAGGTGCGAATATCATTTTATCCTTAACCTGTCAATAGCAACCAAGTATTACAAAATGAAGGGAGCATAGGTCCTGTACTCATTACCACTAAGTGGGAGTCTAGAGAGAACAAAATGTATACATATTTTATCACTATCTCGTGAAAATATAAAGGATATTTTTAAAAGACTCTCGACCAATAAATAGTAACCAAGTAAATAAATTGTCACATGACAAAAACGTTTACCAACTTAAAGGCTCAAAGTTGTGTTAAATGTTATTTTATCAAAATTGGTATCAAAAAGCTACTCAAGAGTCAAGAGAAAGCATCTTTATTTTGACTCTTCTACTTTTAATCAGTCATTGAAAATGCTATTGGAATCTAACAAAGATAGTGAAGCAAGGGCTTTTTGGAGCCCCACCTTTTACTTATTTATTTATTGAATATAATTGTCTTTAGAGTAATATTATATGGATTTTTGCTTAATATTATATTTTTCATGTGTAGGATTTAAAACAATGAGCAAAACATATAGGTCGTAAAATTTTTTTATCTTTCTTTTCCATATTTATTTATTTTTATGTTTTTCTTTTAGGATGATTTGTTGTAATTGTTTCATGTAACTTCTTCTAGGATTATGATAGTTTTATGATTGTATATGGTATGAAATTGAGTTGACTTGGTTAAGATATAGTTATCATGCTACAACTTGTGTGGTAGGACTTATTACATAAATGGGCCCAAAAGTGACCCAAAAATGGGCCAATGGGCGAGCCAAGTCGGGCTCGCCAAATGACTCGGCGATCCACCAAATGGGTTCGGTGTGAACCCTGCTCATTGGCTTCTCCTTGGATGGCTTGATGTAACTTTCGGCGATTTGGGGTTCAAAGGGCGATGCGCCGAATGTCCCCCATGCTCACCGCATGGGCAGCCTTTCTCTGCAGCTCATTGGATCAGTCGGCGATCCTAGAACCCTCGCCAAAGGGGTTCGGCGAGTCGCCAAGGTGGTTGGCACCTTGCCGAATGGAGCAACACTTTCCTTTACTCCTCCTTGCCTCGTTTTACCTTAAAAACGTGGTTGTCGATTGCGACACTCTGTTAAAGTTATATTCCTCAATTTTTTGAACTGACCACATGTGATTATAAAAGGGAAAAAGGATAAAAAATACCCCTCAACTTTGGTTTATTGTTTGATTTTACCCTCGCCGTTAAAATAAAATTAATTTTGCCCCTCTCGTTACTAATTTCACCAAATTTACCCCTTATTAAACGGAATTCCCAAAATTGACCCGAATTTTAAAAAAAAAACCTATTTCCTATTTTAACCCAATGACCCAACCCATTCTCCCAAATTTCCTTTACCCATTTATCCATTCTCTCAAATTTCCTTCATTCTCTCTTTTTTTCCTCTGACTATTAACATCTTTACTCTCTTCAGCACTCTTGTTATTCTTCTTCCCACTTTTATGCTCATCTTAAAAAAAAAAAACCTTTACCAAATTTGTTGTTTATCCCCTTTGTACCTACTGCAACATTATTAATCCCCTTACTATAACTGAAGTTCTTGATTTGAGTAAACCCCTTTGTTAAATCTACCTTTTAAACCAACCCCAAGTACCCCTTTTTCGGCAGCATTACCGTCGTTCGCCGCCGCGAGAGCAGATAGGTCAGCAATTTTCCAGCCATCATTGTTAAAAAGATTATAATTTGACCTGTTTGAAGAAGTATTAGAAGTAGAGTTGAGGTCACCACCTACTGTGATATCAAAATTTCTTCTTCTGAAATGGCGGTGTTAAATTCGGGGGAGGTTGAATTCAGAGCGATCAGATTGATAATATTTTAATAAGACCAATATTGTAAGGGTCTCCAATAATTCAGCAAATAATAGAAATTGTCTGCTTAACAACTGAAAATTCAAAAAATTTACCTGAGCAAGATCGCCTAGAAAATAGAGGAGAAAAAGAGAATGAAGAAAATTTGGGAGAATGGGTAAATGGGTAAAAGAATTTGGTAGAATATGATCGGATTATTTTAAATAGGCTCGGGCTATTGAGTTAAAATAGGGAATAAGTTCTTTTTTTAAAAAAAAATTCGGGTCAATTTTGGGGATTCCATTCAATGAGGGGTAAATTTGGTGAAATATATAACGAGATTGGTAAAATTAACTTTATTTTAACGGCGAGGGTAAAATCAAACAATAAATAAAAGTTAAAGGGTATTTTGACCCTTTTCCCATTATAAAATAAATCTTGTTGTAAGAAATGCTTTACATATTCCAACAATATTCAACAATCATTAGCATGTGTACCTTAACTAACTATGTTGGATTGGTTAGAATGTTGCATGAGAAAATGAAAACAAATAGTGAAAATATTCAAAAGGATATTTTTGAAAAATCTTTATGTTCAATACAAAATAACAATACAATTATCAACTAACCGGATTAATAAATTGACCTCATGTATAGTATGTAAGGTAGGCCTCCATGAGTGATGATGTAACTCTAGACCTTCAACGACGTTCATCAACTTTGTCAATAATTGATGTATCGATAGACCTTCTATGTATGCCTTACTCATCAACTCTAATAATTGCTTCTTCGCGATTTTTATATTTACCTCTTTTACTGTCGATATCGAAGAATGAATGTTTTCCTTATTTATTTTCTCCCACGAGAAAATAATTTTTTTCTTATTTCATAGTCTTATTATGACAATAGAATAAATCCTTCTTAGCTTCTGACTCTTCTGATGAAATTGATTGTTTCTTCATACAATTCCCCATATAATATTGTTGGTGTCAATATATACTCTTTTCTTTTTAGTATATATAACCAGAATATTTATGAATTCTTGTAGCTAGGCAATTTTTTAATTTCTTTGTAAAGATGACTTGTGACAAAGTATTTATAATAGGAAAAATATTAAGATATAGTTCACAATGAGTCAATGACTGCGTCGTCCAACTTGGCAGGTGATGAGATTTTGACCGTCCAAGAGTAGGGGTGTATATGACGGGTTGGTTCTGGTTTTTTCAAATATCAAACCAAACCATTTGTCTCGGATTTTTCAACTTATAAATCAAACCAAACCAATAAAGTTCAGTTTTTTCGACTTCGGGTTTTCGGGTTTCTTCGAGTTTTTTGGTTTTTTTTTTGGATTTTTGGGTTTTTTCAGTAAAGTAATCATACTAACATATAATTTACTTGTACTTCAAATATTTCTTTAGTCCTACCAAAATACAACTATCTAAGTTATTTATCAAGAAAATAACACAAAATATGATATAATTAATGACACTAAAATATCCAACAAAAAAATAGTAATAAAATCGCTTAAAATAAATATTGCAAATTAATAAATTATAATGAAATTGATCATAATTTAAAGTACTAAGCTAGCGTTTGACTATTGATTTTCAAATATTCTTGGGAAATATTATTTGGGTGAAAATTTGAGTTAAATTTCACCATGTGTTTGGCCATAGTATTTGGGAAATATATTTAACTTTTTTTGAAAAATATGATTTATACCCATAAGTTTTAAAAATATCAAAACTAACCACAAGTTTGTATTATACAAGTCAATTGGATCTTTGTTACAACAATAACAAATAGTGTACATGACACTAGAGCAATGTGATAATTTGGAGTGAGTGCAACAAGCATCATTCCATACATCGTAAAGTAGACAAAACACATGACTTTGTTATCTTGAGCCGATTGTTCATCATTTACATCAATAACCATATTATCATTTAACTTCACCGAATATTTCATCACTACTTTGATGTTACGTAAAAAATTATGCAATACGACGCAAGCAACAACTATAGAGAGTGTTTTTGTAAAGGATAAAAATTTGGGGAAAAATTTCAATTTTTAAAAGATTCCAAATAATGAGATTTGACCCAAATACTAGAAAAAACTAGTATTGGGAATTTGGGATATTTGCCAAAAATATTTGTCAAATAATGGCAAAGTGTATGGACAAACACTATTTGCCAAGTTTTTCCCCAAATATTCTTTGGGAAATCTATGGTCATGCTAAAATAAGTTTAGTAAGTATTAGTTACATGACTAAATATTAAAAGAAAGTAAAATTAGATCATGTATTTTAATTATCTAAATCTATGTAAACTAAAAAAAAATATTCAATATTATTGTCATTCTTAGTGTTGAATTGATTTTCTTTTTGCATTAGTATTAATTTGATTTTTATTTAAATTTTATTATAATTACCAACATGTATGAACTATAATCTTTATTAGATCATTAAGAATTCTAACTTTCAAACATGAAAAATATATTAAAAGATAAAAACTATGAAAAAGTATAAGAGATATTTAAAAATTATATCAAAGTAAGTATTTTTACGTATAAAATAAAATTTTAAAACTATATATATAATGTCGGGTTGGTTTGGTCTCGGGTTGATTTTTTTAGTTGAAAGTTGAAACCAAACCAACCCAAATATAGTCGGGTTTTTTTATCCAACACCAAACCAAGTCAAACCAAACCACTGGTCGAGTTTTTTTTCCCGGTTTGACTCGATTTGCGATTTGATTCGATTTTGTACACCCCTATCCAATAGTTTGCAACCCATTGTACCATTATCCAGATCGATTTTATTTATATATAAAATATATCAAAATGTCTTTTATGTGGTCTTAAACATGATGTCGAAAGTTCTAATAGAAGAAATATATATAAAATAAATATATAAGTGTCAAAAATACACGTGAACTATTCCTTTTTTTTTTATAGTTTCATACCTAAACTATTGAAAAAATATTTATATGGAAAAATAATCACATGAACAAATAGTTTTCTGACTAAAACCGATGTATTATTTATATAATTCTTAAAATATATATAATATGATTTGTAGCAACTAACTATCCTTCTTTTATTCTAATGACATCTTTGTATATGTAAGTTTAACAAGAATAAACAAAAAGAAAAAAGTTTATGGGAGGATAAGCAGGAGAAATAGGTGAAGTGTTGGTCCCTAAACAAAGAGCCGTAAATCGCAAATCTCAAATGCGTTTTACATAAAGCATCAACGGTACATGATTTTTGAACGAAGTTGCAATCACGTTCGACTATTACAATTTACAAATTAAGAAAATACAAGTCAATAAAAAATATTACGTCACGTAAAGTAAAATTTTAAAAATACACCGTTTATAATTGTAAGAAGTAGAACTTTTGCATATAGTCACTCAAAAATAGCCTAATTACTCTCCATAGCTATAGTTTGATAATTATAATTTGTAACTACATGTCATAGGGAGGAGAGAGGCGAACGAGATCAGGAGAGAGACGAGCGTGAGAGGACAGAGAGTGGGAGAGAGGTGAATTGTATATGTATATTTGTTAGATATTATATATTATACATATATATTTGTATATATGGACAGTGAGATTGGGAAAAGGAGTAAAGGGGTGAGCGAGATTAGGAGAGGGAGAAGAGAGGCGAACGAGATTGGGAGAGGGAGGAAAGAGGCGAGAGAGAGAGGATAGAGAGGTGAATTGTATATGTATATCAGTTAGATAATTGTATATTATATATATATATATATATATAAATATATATATATGCATTTGTATATATGACAAACGAGATTGGGAGAGGAGGACAGAAGCGAGTGAGATTGAGAGAGATAGGAGAGAGGTGAGCGAGAGAGGAAAGAGAGGTGAATTGTATATGTATATCGGTTAGATGATTAGCCTCTAGGGCTTGAACTATATGAGTTGGGTCAGCCCGTGGACCAAATAAAAAATTAATTAAAAATATGAAAATAACACCTCATACACATTTAAAACGATATATATCGAGTTATAAACATACTTTTTAAAAATAAATTACTTATAGCATATTATTATCGAGTTATAGCATATCAATTAAAAATATATTTAATTAAAAATAAATTATAAGTAATTATTTAAATACTAATTAATATGTTTAAATATTTATTTTTATTTTTTCAGTTACCTTTTTTAAACCAAACTCTTTAAAGTATTAAACACATTAAAAGTATTAATAGTTTACATTTACCTTTTTAAAAATAAATAATAAATTAATGTTAATAATACAGTTACCTTTTACAGTTTTTAAAATAAATAATACATTATTATTAATTAATTTTCACATTATAGAGTTATCTTTTTAAACAAAAACTAAACATTAGAGATTTAATTTTAATTATATCCCTAGTTTACCGTTGCCCAATAATTACCCACCCCCATCACACCCTATACACGAACAACATTCAACTTCCCCAACACGCCTCAATCATCATCTTCCCCAACTCGTCTGATTGATCACCATCCCCATTACACCTCACAGATCAATCCCCAAACACGCCTCACTCATCATCTTCTCCATCACGCCTGATTCATCCCCATCCCCATCACGCCTCACAAATCAACTTCATCCCCAAAACCAAAACTCAAACATCCACATTTTCTATTACACAACACGATTCAACAATTTTTTAGAACCTTCATAAAGTACTTTTTGTTAAGTTCGTATAGAATGTCGAGGAAAGTTAGTGGAGCACCCCGTAAAAGTAGAAGATTGGTTGAGGAGTCATCATCTGATGACTGTCATGTTCCTTCATTCAATATTTTGACCCAAACTCAACCGCACAAATCAACTGAAAAAGAGACGGCTAATTCTGTTAAATCGAAGATTGAAAAAAACAAAACAAAAAAAAGATGCAAAGGAAAGAGGGAAGAAGAGGAAGGGAAAAGAAATTTGAACATCTTCAGAATCTGATTTTGACTTTGTTGACAAATTAAAAAATAAAAAATCAAAAATATCAAAAGGTGTTGAAATTGGTCGATCAACGAGAACATCATAAAAAAAGGAGTCAGAGATACAAACTACAAAGAAACCCAAAAAAATTGTTAAGGTCAGTAAAACGATTATTTAAAAAGTTGGTTAAAATATTATATGTAAGTGAGTTTAACTTTTGATTTTATTTGGCAATCGTATACTACATGAAATTTGTATGAGTTATGTATGAATTGATATTTTAGTATTGTATATGATTTTATTTTTTATTTTAGTTGACAATTGTATTATGTATGAATCTTGTATGAGTTATGTATTAAGTATGTATGAATTGATTTTTCAATTTGTATGCGAACACTTTGAATTTCATAGTCATATTATAGAATTTTGACTATTATAATATGTATTACCAATGTATAATTTATGTTTAATTTTGATGTATGAATTGATGTATTGGTCATGTATGAGTTTTATTTTGTAGTTTGAAAGTTACAGATTAGATTTTTAAAAAATTCCAATATGTATTTATAGGAGAAGAAGACGCACACACATTTATCTTCATGTACCAACATGAATGTGTTCGCTCGTCTGTTGACCTTCCTCGGTCAAGATATGTTCCAACAATTTCTACAAGAAACACCATTTATTTTTATGAATTACATAACATAAAAATCCAATTTCAATTGTTGCGCCATATTTTTCTTCTTGAATCTGAAAACGTCAGAGATGACATGTTTGTTATCAACGTAAATGGTACAGAGTTACACTTTGGATTAAAAGAATTTGTCGCTATAACCGGTCTCAAATCTGGACCAATTTCTGTGTTTATTTCAGATCCGTCTATTCCAAATAGACTTATCCAAGAATATTTCGGGGACATGAACAAAGTCCCCAAGTCAGATTTCTACCATAAGTTTAAACTGGAAAACTTTTGGGAAGATGACGATCTTTTAAAAATCGGAATTCTGTACTTCATTTCGTCATTTTTGACTGCTACAGAACCATAAAAAACAATCATCCCCAAATTATATTTTGATCTAGTTGAGTCTGACCAGTATTCCATATTTCCATGGGGGAATGAGCGTTTTAAATTAACAATTAAAGCGTGCAGTCGTAAGTTGCAAAAAAATCATTCATCATTCAAGTTCAGCCAGTTCCATATAGCCTTACTGATATGGTTTTATGAATATTGTCATCCATTTGACAACACAATTGATATCCATGCTTCAGATCGCACACCGCGTATCCTAAACTGGAAGACAACAAATGAAGTTATCTTTTTTGATAATTTGAAGAAAACGATATTCAGAACACATGGCAATCAGGTAATTTTGTATTGAATGTTATTAAAGTAATTATAAATTATTACATATTCTCATATTTTTCTTTTTTGCAGCATAAATTCAGAAATATTGTTTTTATTCAAGAAGAGTTAAATATCATGGATGGAACCATTTTAAATCAATCTCTCAGTCACCATGATTCTGAAGAGCAAGGAACCTCGGAAAAGCATGGCGTTGATTTTGAACAAAAATATGTAGAGTTGAAAGCATAAATTGCAGTGGTATAAATAAAAATTTACGATTAAAATAGTTTTAAGATATTACATTATACATATCAAACTTATTACTGTTTAATGAACAGGTTAAGGCGAAATTGAAAGAGCTCAAAGTTAATGTTAGTTCCAATCATATTTAAATTAACTAATATAATTACTGTATATTTTATTTTATTATTTTAATATTTTTTATTTCATATATTGATAAGGTTGACAAGCACATGGTTGAAATTAAGACTTACGTCGATAACTCGATTAAGCTGATAATTGAATAGATTAGATTGTCAAGAGGTCAACAGACATCGGATGCACAACAACAGGTATGGATCAATGTGTGTACTGTGTATGAATGTTGTTTGATCAAAGTATGTATTAGTATTTGTGTTATTTGTGTTATGTTTATGATCATTGTATGAATTTGAAATGACTAATAGAAAAACTTTCATATATGTATGAATACTATATAAATGTTGTATTAATTATGTATGAAACTGTGTTTTCATACATATATGAATTATGTATAACTTTTGTATAGAAATGCATGACACTTTCTTTTTTCATATTTCTATTATATAAAAGAGTGAAGTGAGAGGACGACCAAGGGCAAATTTGTCATTTCACGCAAACAAAAATCTATTTAGAAAAGAAATAAATAATTCTAGAAACATCTTTTTATATATGAAGTGAATAATGATCAAGGACATAAATGTAATTTCACACTAACAAGAATCTACCAAGAATGATAACAAGAAAATTAAATAGTTCTACAAACATCTTAAGTTATTGTTATTTCCATTAACTTGTTTTGTTATTACTTTACTTTCTTTTCTTTTGTGAGTTATTGTGATATATATTTTATTATTACTCTATTTTACTATTACATTAATTTAATTTTTAATATTTTTTCAATTCATTATGCTTATAAAAATGTTTACTTTTTATATTAAAAATTTATCGTGAATTAATTATTTCCATCTTTATTTTGGTTCTAATTAATATATTTAAAAATAAATAAGCGTGATAAAATTAATAATATATATTAGATTGAAATTAAAGAAAAAAATGTTAAAAAGTAACTTAACAAATAAAAATGAATAGGATGATATATTTGTATTAAAGACGATCAAGAATAAAAATGTAATTTCATACAAACAAAAATCTATCAAGAATAAATCAATCAAGAAACATCTTTCTATATATGAAGTGAATGATGATCAAAGGCAAAATGTAACTTCATGCAAACAAAAATCTACCAAGAATGATAACAAGAAAATTAAATAGTTATAGAAACATCTTAATTATTCTTATTAGTATTACCTCATTTTTGTTATTTCTTCATTTCTTATGAGTCATTGTGTTATCTATTTATTATTTATATATGTAAAAGTAAATAAATTATTATTACGCTTAACTCTTAATAATTATATATCAAGTATAATATTTGGTGGAATCAATCAAAATTAAAACTAAAATTTATATGTATATTTAAATTTTGTGATCTTAAATATGCTATATAAAAAAAAAATTAGAAGTTATTTTCTTTTTGAAATAAAATTAAAAATAAGTTCATATAAATCGAAAAGGAGGGAGTCATATTTTAAAAATAAAATATAATGATTTGAAAACATTAATTCTTCGTTTTAATTTTCAATTTGTTAAACATTTAGAAAAAAAGAAGCTTAAAACCGTAATGTGACAATTTAAGATATTTAAAAAAAACATAATTAAAAAACATAATGAAATTTGGTTGACTCCCTTATTTTTATCGAAAGAAAAAAAGTTGCATATATTATTTGAAAATAACGCAAGAACTAAAAAATATTATGAATCACAGTAAAATGACAACTAAAAATATGTGAGAATCATATAAGAAATTTTGTTGATTTTCCTACAATCACTTGTATCAAATAAAATGAAACAAATAGAGTAATATATATTATTCGAAATGACATAAAAGGTATATAAATTAAGAATTAAATTTTTTTTAAAAAAAAACACAAAAAATTTAGTTCGCTTTTTCAAATTTTATTTGTGTCACATAATTGAAAAATAAAACTAACATACGTTGGGCCTGTGCTGGCACGGGCACCTGATATCTAGCACATTAAATAGAAGAGCCATGGTAGGACGACCATGGCTATGAAGAGTTGTACAATGAGAAAAACCAATTGTACTATGTATTTAGCCTTGTCTTATTCCCTCACCAATAGCCTTTAAACACGTGTAATAATGTGGGTCCATTCTCTTTATATCATTACTAATTTACTATCTATTATAAATTTTAAATTCTCAACATTTATTAACTTCATTCATATAATGTGCACCCCTTTTATTTTTCAATTTTCAATATATATTTTTTACATGCCTTATATTTAGTCTTCAAAATATAAAATCAAGTTAGATTTTACAATAGTACAATTTTAAAAATGTTTTTAACTATAGAATTTATCTTTTTGGCAATTTTAGAACTTAAATTTTAAAATAAAAAAGAAATTTAAACATTAGAATGCAAATTTGATAAATTATCAATTAATTCTAAATATTACTCTCTTCTTGTCTCAATAAAAAGGGGGATTTATTTCTTTTTAAGTAAATTATCTTTTTTTCGAAATATTATTAAATTTCATGATCATGCTATATGACAAATTTAAATTTCAAAATTATTTTATATGTAGCTGTAATTCATAAAAAGAAGAAGATTATTAAAAGATTTATCAATTGAATCAAGACAGAAAATATACAAACATAACTTATGCTTTGAAACTATATGTAATATCTTTCACTTGAGACATAAATGACACAAATATTTTAAGTATGAATGATATCACCAAGATTAAAAATAAAAGTAAAACAAATTTATATCATACTAAAAAGGTAAAATTATTATTACAAAATTTTTTATCTTTAAGATAGACAAAATAAATGTAGTTTTATTCGACTTTTTGTTATTTTCCTATAAAAAAATTAATTGAATGGAACTGTAGTTGTGCAAGTTGTATATAGAGTTTTTAATATTTTTTAATAAAATAAATTTATGACTTGGCTTTATATATTTATAGTCCATTAAACTTGTCACTAAATTTTATTTTGATATACAAACTACGACTTGTTTCGATGGAATACCTAAACACTTCACACATTTTTTGTTCAAATTTTGAAAAAAAAAAGTGTGTGCGTGATTATAAATGCTTATTAGATAGTTATAATAATCACATAAACATGTCATCTCAGTTAATTATATCTACATCCACCAAATTTGTACATGCTTGAGGTTTACCCTTTTTTTTTATATAAGTCGAATACATAAAATTAAAGAAGATGACATATTTTATATCCAACATATATTGTAATTTAATTTAATGTTAATGTCTAACATGATGTTAAAATGAACATTAGACTACATATTCTTTAATTTTAGTCATGATAACTTATATAAGTTATAAGTTATTTTTTAATTTTATAGAAATAAAAAGAGTACTTCAAAGTGTAATGCTCATTAAACTCTTTAATTTATTTACGTAAAAATATTGAAAATTACGTTATTATTTAAGAATATGATTAAATAACATAAAAATACAACTTAAGACCGTAATATTGGGCTCGTTAACGTGCTTTTTCATATCTAGTAAGTGGTAGAAGGACCATCTTTTTAGTTGAGGAAGAATAATTAATGGGAAGGGAAAGAGCTATTGATTGTGAAAGGAGTTGTACTATATAGTAATAAATCTAGTAAGCTATAGACACTACTGTCATGACAGTGGGTGTCTTTTCAATTTTTTGAAATTTCTTGAAAAGCTCGATTGAATTGGTGTATTAAATTGGATGAAAGTATTGCAATTCAAGAATATGATATTATGATATGGCTACGTTCAAAAATCAAAAGACTTTCAAATATATTGTTGAATACAAATATGATTCTGATGAAGAATATAGGCCTTCAGATGAGCGTGATGATAACAAAAATAATTTACAAGCAGTTGGGTATCAGAGAGTATGGAGCGAAAAAAATGAGATAAGTATTTGGAAGCCTATCTCAATTATTCATCAGATTGTGATGTATTACTTAGTTTTGTGAAGGACAAATTGGAAGTAGAAATGACTAAAACTCAATTACTTTCTAAATTGAAAAGGTTGAAAAAGAAATTTAAGAAAAATATTGACAAAATAAGCTTTTCTAAACCCCATGAGGAGAAGTTATTTAAACTATCAAAGAAAATTTGGGGATCATAAGTGAAGCGTAAGAGCATTACTTATGATCATTTTGTTTTGGGTGGAGGTAGTGCTGCTGATTTGGAGGATTGGTTTAGAAGAAATCCAGATCAGTTAATTAAGGAAAAATATAGGAAAGAAATGTTGGAGAAATCAGAATGTGTGAAGATTGGTAAGGCCCAACATTATTTGTTGGAAATACAAGTGATGGAGGAACAAGATAACTTGGCTATCGATGCTCTCCAATCTATTGACAATTAGTCTGGTGCTCATATCTTGTCTGTTTTTTTTTTGTTGAATATTATCAGTATTTAGGCTGACACTAAATATATGTATTTTTAATTGAACAAATGTATAGTTCATTTGAAGCAGAAACATATTTATGAACTTTTTCTTGATGCACCTCTTGTTGTTGATTGACTGTTTGTTAATAAATAGGAAGAAAAAATATATCGTCATGCGTTTATGTAGTTGCAAATATTGAGCTCTAAATGAATATAAGCCATGTTTTTAAACCCATCTTGTTTCGCTGCATTTCTCTAACATTTTTTACTTTGTGGAGAATGAAATAAACTATATCATTTAATTCCTTTTTAGAGACTAGAGTGAGATAGCATATCACATATCATGTATAGGAATTGACAAGCAAATTAGCAATTAGAGCACAAAATGTGACAGATTTAGGACTAGCTACAGCAAAGGCTATACGCGAATATTCATTTTTTGTGAAAGATTTAGGAATAGCTACAACAAAGGCTATATGCAAATATTCATTTTGGGAAATTTATATTGTAATCACTTTTGTTTTTTAAGGATCATAATATTATCGATTTATTTTTATTTTTTAAAATATAAACCTCACTCTTAATGAAATATCATATCCAGGGGCTGATCTATGAATGCCTGTGGGGTGCCGTGATCTCGGAAAAAACATTGTATATATATGTATACATGTTTAAGAAAATGAATAAATATTTTTTTTACCACCAACTAAATAAAATGGTTAACAGTTCAATTGGCAAAGTAGGTAATCTGCCACATAGGCAGCACCGATTCGAACCTCCTTCGCATCATTAATTTTTGGAAGCTTGTAATATTGGGCCCGTTAACGGGCCTTTTCATATCTATTAAGTGGTAGAAGGACCATCTTTTTAGTTGAGGGAGAAATATTAATGGGAAGGGAAAGAGCTATTGCTTGTGAAAGGAGCCGTACTATATAATAATAAATCTACCTAGCTATAGATACTACTATTATGAAAGTGAGTTTCTTTTCAAGTTTTTAAAATTTCTTGAAAAACTCAATTGAATTGGTGTATTTAATTGGATGCAAGTGTTGCAATTCAAGAATATGATATTATGATATGGCTACGTCCAAAAATCAAAAGACTTCCAAATATATTGTTAAAGACAAAGATGATTCTGATGAAGAATATACGCCTTCAGATGTGAGTGATGATACGAAAATAATTTACAAGTAGAGTTGGATATCAGAGAGTATGGAGCAAAAAAGATGAGATAAGTATTTTGAAAGTCTATCTCAATTATTCATCAGATTGTGATGTATTACTTAGTTTTGTGAAGGACAAATTGAAAGTAGAAAAGACTAAAACTCAATTACAAACTAAATAGAAAAGGTTGAAAAAGAAACATAAGAAAAATATTGACAAAAGAAACTTTTCTAAATTCCATGAGGAGAAGTTATGTAAACTATCAAAGAAACTTTGGTTATCACAAGTGAAGCGTAAGAGCATTACTGATGATCATTTTGTTTTGGGTGGAGGTAGTGTTGCTGATTTGGAGGATTGGTTTAGAAGAAACCCTACTCAGTTAATTAAGGAAAAAGATAGGAAAGAAATGTTGGAGAAATCAAAATGGGTGAAGATTGGTAAGGCCCAACAGTATTTGTTAAAAATACAAGTGATGGAGGAACAAGCTAACTTGGCTATCGATGCTCTCCAATCTATTGACAATTAGTCTGGTGCTCATATCTTGTCTTTTTTTATTGTTGTTGAATATTATCAGGTTGACACTAAATATATGTATTTTTAATTGAACAAATGTATAGTCCATTTGAAGTAGAAATATATTTATGAACTTTTTCTAAATGCACCTCTTGTTGTTGATTGACTACTTGTTCATAAATAGGAAGAAAAAGCATATCGTCGTGCGTTTATGTAGATACAAATATTGAGCTCTAAATGAATATAAGTCATGTTTGTAAATCCATCTTGTTTCGCTGCATTTCTCTAACATTTTTTATTTTGTGGAGAATGAAATAAACTATATCATTTTATTCCTTTTTAGAAACTAGAGTAGATAACATATCACATATCATGTATAGGAATTGACAAGCAAATTAGCAATTAGAGCACAAAATGTGACAGATTTAGGACTAGCAACAGCAAAAGGTATACGCGAATATTTATTTTTTGTGACAGATTTAGGACTAGCTACAACAAAGGCTATACGCGAATATTTATTTTTGGAAATTTATTTTGTAATTAATTTTGTTTTTTAAGGATCACAATATTACCGATTTATTTTTATTTTTTTAAATATAGACCTCACTTCTAATGAAATGTCATGCCCATGGGCGAATCTATGGGTGCCTGTGGGGTGCCGTGATCTCGAAAAAATCTTTGTATATATATGTATACATGTTTAAGAAAATGAATATATATTTTATTTGCCACCCACTAAATAAAATGGTTAACAGTTCAATTGGCAAAGTAGGTAATCCGCCACATAGACAGCACCAATTTGAACCTTCTTGTCAGCATTAATTTTTGGAAGCTTGTAATAGTGGGCCCGTTAACGGGCCTTTTCATATCTAGTATGTATGAGCACTGTAAAAATGATATGTTAAAAATGTATGAAAATTTATTTTTACCATATGTATGAAAACTGTATAAATGTTATATTAATTATTGTGAAACTATATAATAATGAAACTATTTTTACCTTTTTATGTTAGTTTAAATTTAGTTTAATTATTGTATTCATTATTGCGAAACTATATACTAATGAAACTATTATACTAATGTTAATTTAATTTATACAAAATTTTTTTAGAATGTATTGACATTGTCTGAAAACTAATATTAGGACGACACTCAAAATGTTGCACAGTCCGATAAAGCTCCAACAGATCAGCCTTCGATTTCAATGGGTGAATACGTTCACATTTCAAACACCGATGATATGTTATAAACACTATTATGACATGTATGTCCATTTACAAATTTGTTTTGAGCTAACAATTTTTTCTTATGTAGATGAAGCTCAAAAGTCAACTGGTGGTTTTTTCAACGCCGATTTACCTGGATCATCAACTTTAAAATTACCAACTTTTGATGATTATCCTGATTTTACTATGACACAAATCATTGCACTTGATCCAATTCTAAATGCTACCATAACTCCAGACGTGCAATCAAGACATAAGAATCCCGAAAAATACGAATCTTCTCCTTATATTCGACTGTCGAAAGCTGAAAGCAGTTCAAAGAGAGCTCCAATTTTCTTCTCACTCAAACATCCATTCGAAAGTCACAATGATTTTGAGGTTCCAGCTGATATGATCGACCAGTTCAACCAATGGGTTATGAAAGATGTTTCAACTAGGCTGGCAGGTATAAATGTTTATAAATTAAATTATTTATTTAAATTTAACAATATCAACTTTTATACAATATTTATTGCAATATTCACAGGAAAGCAGCATATACAAAGGTGAAGAATACCTTTCATCCTCAAATGGACTTTGGCACTGTCAAAATCGCAGAAAAGGATTTTTTTCATATAATGAGTCAACCGGGCAGACCTTGGGAGGACGGGGTAATACATACTTTGAATCAATATTGAATAATTTGTCTGAATTATATGTTAACTGAGGTATGTATGATTGTATTTTAATATTGTATGATTTGTGTATGCATTGATGTATGTATTGAAATATTAATATACATGATTTGAGTAAAATGTTATATACATATAATTTCTTAATTATAAAGCCACATTGTATATTTTTTATAATCATATTTTGTATTAATATTTGCTTGAACTCTATGTTAATTTATGTATCAAATGCTATTTTTAGTACTGTATGATTCTGTGTAATAATTGATATACGAATTTAAGTAAGAATTAATGCATTAATAATATATGAATTATGTATGAAATATTGTTTATGTTTGAATTATTTTTGTATGAGTTGGGTATGAAATATGTATATACATGTTTTATATAATTTGTGTATGAACTGATATATGTGTTGCTATGATACGACAATGTATGACATATCACATGTGTTTTATTTATTCTTTTTTGTTTGTAACAACATATTAATACAATTATGTATTATCTTTGAAAGAAGGCAAAATACTCCCAAACATCAATTTCCTACATCACTGTTGACTGTTGGTTTCTGACGTGGATTGATAACATTGAGAAACAGTAGAGACTGTCAGATTGCGACTTGAGATCAATTGCCCCCCGACCACGATGTTTGACAGTGCATTAGAGGATTTAAGCTGCTTGCTAACATTGCTTGGGACAGAGTTGACGAAGTCCTTATCCCTGTCAATATTACTAAGAAATTCTATTGGTTGCTTGTTGTATTCCGAATCAAGCTTAGATGTCTACATGTATACGATTCGATGAGTGGAGGAGCTGATCACAACAAAAAAGTGAAAGAAGCTGTTGATAAACTTGCAACCATGATACCATTATTTTTGACGAGTACAGGGTTTTATGGCAAAAGACTTGATCTTTATGCAAACAATCTCCCTGAATATCAAAACAAGTCTCAACCCGAACCTCTTGATATCAAGCATGTGACAGATGTTCCTCAACAAGAAGACAGTTCCAAATATGTAGTTTCTATAATCTATTTATTTCATCTAAAATGACATCATTATTTAGTTATTATAAAAATTTTCTTTTTCAAATTGTTTACAGCGATTGTGGTCTATACACCTCTTTTTGTCGAATATATCAGCAATGATATTTTTTATGTGTCTGATATTGATATTGATGCAACATATCATCGTCAGAGGTATGCCACATTACTTTGGCATTATGCAAAATCAAAGAATGAAGAAGGCGCAATAAGTGACAGTGAAATTACGGGTACAGTGGCCAGCAAGTATGGTGGACCTCGCACGCCAAAAGAACAAGTTATGGGCACCACCAATTATCCTACTCCAAGACACGGTAGGAATTAGAAAATGTTCATTGCACCCTTTACATTCTTTTCGAACTACATGTTTTTTTAACATTATAACGATTTATGCTATTTCCAGTTTTTTTTATTAATATGAATTACAAATTTGTTTATATAATTTATCAATGTTACCCTTATTTTGTATGAATCATTACTACGTTTATACAGATAACACCACACTTTTAATATCTTATCTTTCTAGTATGACAAATATCATATATTTTTTGATACACATATATTATCATTTTTGTATAAAAATGTATCAACTATATATGCATATCGTACGGAATATATTGTAACTTTGTATGAACTAATTTAACAATACATTCATGTACCAAAATATGTTAAAAATATTTTTTCCTTATGTATGAACCTTGTATGAAATACGTATGCCATATTTAATTTTATAACTATGGAATAGATGTGAATTGATGTATGATTTATTGTATTCAATTTTTCTATGAATTTTGTATGCATTTTGTATGAAATTTGTCTTCCAAAGGGATTCATTGTACATTTTAGGTATTTTTTAAAATAGTTGATCCATATAATATGAATGTTGTATGCACTATGTACTATGTATGGAATTTGAATAATAATTGTATACAGTAGTTCACATTTATAAAAAGTATGTATTGATGTTATTTAGAGTTGGACAATTTTTACAAAACCAACATTTTATCAATGTTAATGATACCAAATGCACTACATAAAATAAAACTTGTGTCTAACAGTCAAAACAACATAAAAACATGTGTAATAGTAAGTAAAAATAAGAAATCATTTTTTAAGCACAGGATAAATTGAACATGTCTTTCTGTTGTGTCCAACTTGACGACATCTACTGCAAGTGATTTTTGACCTTTTGAATTTCATGTCAGCAAGCTCCTTCCAGCGTTCAAGTTTTGGTCTTCTCGCTTTTCTTTTTGGACCGGGTGACATCAATTTAGGCTCTGAAATATAACTTGGTATATTTCATATACTCTCGCATGGGATAGGTTCAACAGGAATGACATATGCATCTTTGAAATTCTTCAGACTATAAAAAGCAGAACAGAAATCTGCTTCATGCAACTTTCTATATCTAAGAACTGCAATTACATGACCACATGGTATCTCATAATGTTGAAATCTCCCGCAACTACACATCTTTGTATTCAAGATTTACTATGTACTTCTTTGCTCCTTAAGCTACATCATGCATATCAACAGTTGAAGGTATCACCTTAATAACGATTTCAATGTGAAATTGTTAATATATATGCCATAAAAAATTGTGAAGTAAAATACACTTAATTATTATTGAATTGAGAAAAAAACATACCCTCATATTGCAAGACAAAACAATATTTTTCTGGAGATAAAGATCATATTTTTTTGTCAGCTCAGATATTGTTTTATGAGCCTCCTCATTGTGCTTGTGAATTCATATTTGAATTGTTACCCTCATAAATTCAAGAAGTGAAATCATTGGTAACCTCCTTACTAACCTGTTAACATTATTTAATGAATCGGCGATGTTTGAAGTCATGGTTCATGTGCGCTTACAATTCAAATAAGCTCTTGACCATTTGATATAACGAATATCAAATAAGTGAGGTCTTATTCGCAGATCGATCTAGTCTATTCTTGTCACGACCCAAAAAACAACGTGATGACACTCGTCTTATCCCACCAAGATAAATTAGCTTAGAACTCAATTGTTACAATAAAGTGCGAAAATTTTATAATCAACTCAAAAATACCCCCAAAATCTGATTGTTACGTGTACAAGCCTCTAAAGTATTACAATTGATTCAAAAGAAAAACTCAAGTCTCAAATGAACTTGTTTCTAGAATAGCACAAGATCATAATTAAGGAGAAAGAAAGTCTGTTGAGACGACAAACAACTACCTCACAAATCTCCAAGAAGCCTCGGAAAAGAAGAGAATGACAAGTACCATAAAAATCCAGGCTCATAACCTACAAAAATTTGTAGAAACAAGGGGTGAGTACCAAACCACACGGTACTCAGCAAGTAAACCTTTAAACACAAGCTAAGTGGATGAAATACGGGTACTCCTACCACCCCAACCGAACCTCCACAACTACAACTTGCATAAAACTCAGCCCAACCTAACAACTCACAACTTACATAGCACATATCTCAACAACACTTAGACAAATTTCATATCGTCAACAACAACACTTTAACAAATTACATATCTTCAACAACAACATTTTAACAAATTACATATCCTCAACAAAAACACTTTAACAAATTACATATCCTCAACAACAATACTTTAACAAATTACATATCCTCAAAAACCAGCTCAGTATTTATCAATCACAAGTACTACAGAAAGACATTCACAAGATCAGCAAAACACAATATCAAGTTCACTAATGATAAGTATGTGCAATGCCATGAAATGCAATGTCAAGTATAATGATGCATGTCTGACCTAATGGTACACGCCCTCTGTCTCTCAGTCCGGGATCCATGGGGGACATATCTGTCCATGCATCCATCGCGGCATGCTAAAGCCCTCGATAATAGTAAATATCATGGCATGCGATACGCCCCTCGATATATAGTATCCATCGCGGCGTGTTATACGACCCTCGAAATGGTACATCCTCTTTAATTTCTCATTCTTTCTTAATGCACATAACACTTGTCACAATCATGTCTCAGGACAATGCAAATGACATGTTCACAAAATAACGAGGAGATGACCATTTTCATAACATTGCACAACTCACAACAACACAAATATGATATCACATCAACAATGACTCAACAAGCTTTCAAACCTTGTTCAACACATCACACATAAACAATTAATCACATTGCCTTTTGTTACCCCTTTTTCATCATTAGAATTAATCAATGTGGACAAGTCAACCCATCACCAAGTCTCATTACTCTCAAACATAAAGCACAAGGAAATACACGCATTCCATACACTTAACAAGAGTTTAGAAATTCCACTTGCCTCAAATAGTCGAACAATGACTCCAGAACTTGAGCCTTCCTCTTTCGGTTGACTTCCAAACCAATTAAATCTATTCAAATAAATAACCACGATATGATTTCGAAAGTAACAACATTCATATTGCTACAATTGTTTTTAGCTTAGACCCAGAACTCATCCGAATTTATAAGAAAGTTTCTAAATCTTTATTCCAATCAATTGGTCAAATCTCATATTTTTTAAATTTCTTAGGGTTAAATGTTAATTCTCCGAATAACATAATTCTAATGATATTCTTATAATATACTATACCTAATATTTAATTACCTATCTCAATATGCCAAAACTTAAAATATGATAGAATATCTATAAGAATAATTCCAACCCAACAGAATTGAACTAGCAGTAACCCAGTAATGATTCAATATACACAAATATACCCACATTGTCCAAAACTTATCAAAATCTTAAGTTTCAAATGATTATCTCATTATTGGATCCTTAAATTTATTAAATAATAATCATAATTGAATATAATTTGGCTGCCACATTTTTTTTGGCCGACATTTTTATTCTAAACAACCACATACATGACTCTTTCTTAAATATATAATATTATATTAATGGATGCTACTAATCTTAGCAATTACTTACATAATAAGAATGTGACTTGAAATTGTACCTGAAGCACGAAGTGTTTTCTTGCTGCGCCGATTGTGCCTCTTTCGTATAATTTTTTTTTCCTCTTTAAATTTTGGACTAAAATGTTAAACCCTACTAGTTTATTTCCTTATTTTAATGTATTTGAGCCATGTAATATATTAAATAAATTATGGCTTAAGCTCATTAGTCCCCAAATAATATTAATTATTGAAAATCACCCCTCACCTAAACCATTGTAATTATCAAATAGCACAAAAAATTTCAAATCAACTTCATAAATTAATCAAAAGTGAATCGGGGCAACTACTGAGAAGGGTAAAATGGAAATTTTAAATAAATTTTTGAAAATGACCTTCTGGGTCATTACATTTCGTCTCATAATCGTCTCAAACTGTTGTTTTGTATAAGACTTTGCCAGTGTAAAAAATAAAATCTTCAAATCTTCAGTATTCCTATTGAAATTCTTCAACACATTACATGATAGGTGTCATATGCAGACATAATGTTCAGATTCAGGATATACAGTAGTAGTCCCTTTCCATATGCTCTCATTTCGATCTGACATAAAACACATGTTTTATCTAACTCCATACGCTTCCTTAAGTTGTTCAAAGAACCAGGTCCATGAAGCGTCATTTTCAGAATCCACTATTGCATACGCCAACTATATGACATGATCCATTTTTAAAAAAAAAAATATCACACAATTTGGAAACATAATTTACATCATATTTTATTATAATGTATAAGCGTAAAAATATATGGGATCAAAAACTACCTCCCGGATCCATGATGCTGGCAGTCAACATTGTACCACCATATGAACATTTTAAACCTGCCCCATCAACAACTACAATTGGCCTACAATACTCCCAGCCTCTAATACAAGCTTCTAATCCAACAAATGTGTAAAATAATTTATCACATTTTTTCCTTTCTATTTTTAAAATTGATCCAGGATATGTTTGCTCCAATATGTATAGATAACCTGAAATGTTTACAATTATATAATAATACAATCTAATATTATAAAACATCACCATATATAACTGAATGGATACAATAAGAACACTTAATTGATATAAAAGGTATACATAATGTATTACATATTTAACTATAATTATATACATAAAGGATACAAAAGTGATTCATAATAGATACTAAACATAAAATTTCAGTTCATTCAGAAAACAAACTGTATGGTAGTTTTTTCATTTTTACAATTAAAAAATTTTTAAATTCATAATTTACACCTAAATTACCTGGTAGTTTGGCATATGGTTCGGCCGGATCTCCACGCACCAATTTTATCGCTTTTTTCTTAGCTCTCCACACATGTATGTATGTTAGTGAAACACCATGCAATTTCAACATATTCTCAGCAATATCCTTTGGAGTGTATACGGTAGATGAATCAGTATACTTATCCATTATTAAGACAGCTATAACGCCAGTTATTCCCTGACGTCTTGCATACACTCTATCTCTAACAGAACAAGTGTGTTCAGCATTGTACTTCCTGACTTGAATAATTTTGATCTATTCAAACTAGATGATCTCATCATCCAAGAACAAGTATCAGAAAGACAAGTCAGGTGATAACTGTTTCAAAAAAAAGAAAATATACATTTAAATTTTATAAAGCTAAATAAATCAAATAAAAAACATAACTTAAAACAATGATGTGTACTTACGTAGATGCATTACAACGCGATACACAAAAACTGAATTATTCGACAAGTCCAACATGCCTCATAACCTCCTTAAGTGTTTCCCTATTATTGTAAATCTGATTCTCAACTACAAATAAGTTAGAATGGTCACTTATTACATCATTATATCCTTCAATATTCTCATTGACATCTCCGTCTAGATTCACTCCAATCAAACAGATGGAATTGTTAGAGTATAAATCAACATTAGGTTGCAGAATCTTGATTATGCATCTCAAAATCTTTCAAAGAGATGCACAAGGGATATTTTTTGTAAAATCTAAATTTACTTTCTTTTAATCTAGAAAAACCCTTACCCCAATATCATTGTGAATACTAACAGATGGACATATATCACTAACAACATATTTTATTTCAATAGCACTTATATCAACATCTATATTAAGTTGTGATAATATCGCACTAACTAGACCACTATACAGAGTAGACGCATCATATATGATGCCCTCCATCTGAAAATCGATATTTCCCTGTTTCATAACATTAAAATAACAATTAGTATAATATAATAAATATATATTGAAAAATAATTTAAACACACTTCATACACACTTAATATACCTTTCAACAACATGTATCATACTGAAATTACCCTTGAACAGATAGTTCATACAGATAAATAAAAATTTCATACCCATTTCATACACAATTAGTATAGCTTTCATCATCACATGGCATATCGACATTACTATTTATAACATACTAACTACGAAAAGAATACACATTTCATACACAATTCATACAAAACAATTACCTTCCTGTACCAAACAAAAATAGCTATTCAAAATTTGTATTCTTTTAAAACATCCAACATATAACTGAATGGATACATAAAGAATACTTAATTTTCCATTATGTAACATACATAAAATTCTATTCAAAACATAATTCATATTTAAAAAAAATCATAGTTCCATCATCCAAAAACAAACAATACAATGCCTATCAAAACAAAATTCATATAAAAAAATTATTATAAATTCCATACACGTTTAGTACAAATTTCATACATCAACGACCAACAACATTATAAATAATTTTTTCTTGCCTATTTACTAAACACATTGTACAATCAGTTTCATTTTATTCAATTTTTTCATACAACACATATTACTCGAATCTTCAATTTTATTAAAATAATACATCTATAATGTGCCGTGCTGGTTCTAATATGGTATATACAAAAATGGTGTGTGAAAATACACACGCAATAATATTTATATTGAATAAAATTTCTAAAAACAAACCAACAAACTATAATAAATACCAACCTGACGAATTCCACCTTCCACCATGTTTAATTAATATAGATACAATGTTGTCCATCACAACAAATCACGTTTTTGCAACAGCAAAATATATTCAATCACTAAAAATAATGAAATTCGATCTGCAAAAAAAGAAAGAGAAACACGATAACTGGAAAAAAAAACCCAAATTTTACGGTAATTTATTTGTATTAGAGCATTTTAAGGAATCAAATCACAATTAAATTTGATTTTAACTAAGTTAAGATTTTTAAGGTGACTAATTAATCTCATTTTTTTAAACTTTCTTAATAAATGCTAATCAGTTACTATCTTTATTAAATGTAATTAATTTAAATAATAAAGGATGATACTTTCCATTTAAAAGTTGATCAGTTTTTTTTTATTAAATTCTTTTTTTAAAAAACAAATATTTTAAATTATTAAATTCATCCTTTAATTTTTAATAATATGCTATAACTTGATACATAAAATGTTGTTTATTGAAAGGCCAACTCTAATTCTATAACTTGAAAATATTACTATAAAAAATGCTATATACCTAATTTTCACATTAAAAATTATAATAAAATAGGATATTAAAACTAACTACAAGAATCTAAACTTAAAGTCTTAAACCATGCATATAAATATCACAAATAAAATAATTTTAATAATACAATACGTTTGACTTCAAGTAAATTTTTGGTTGTATGACTTCAATTTGAAATTGTTGTCATTTTTTGTAAGGATCATAGATATAACAACAACAATAACAACAACAACACTCTATGGAGGGTAGAGTGTATGTAGACATTATCACTACCTCACGGAGGTAGATAAGTTGTTTCTGGAAAACCCTTGACTCAAGCATCATCAAACCAAAGTAACAACAAGAAGAAAATAATGAAGAATCATACAAAAATGTAATTTTATGTGAGAGAATTTGAACTTTGTGATATTTATATGCATGATTTAAGACTTTAAGTTTACAAACATGTTGTTAGTTTTAGTATTCCATTTTATTATAATTTTAATTAATTTTTTATTTGACCCACGGGCTGGGCAAACTCATATAATTCAAGACTCAGAGGCTAATGAGCTTGTTCATGTTAGGCTAAAAAAATTTATTTTTAAATGGGCTTCAAAATTTTTTGCCCAATCCAATTAAATCACAAGTTGGCCCAGACTTAACCCTAATTGACGGCTCTACTCACTATTGATGTTTCCACTGTTTTCAAGGATTCAACTCAGATTAGTCGTTAGCTTTTTTTCGTATATCAATTGTTTATTGATTTTTTTTCTTTGCTTAAGTGACAGATTCGACTTGAGTTCGGTATGAGCTTATAAATTTCTAATTGATTTTTCCTTTGCTACTCGAGTGAAAAATTCAATTCAGGTTAGGTGTTTCTTAATAAATCATTTTAAATTGATTATTCCTTTGTTGGTTACAAATTCAATTCAGGTTAGATTTGAACTATTCACAAAAGATGAATATTTTTTTTATTGATTTTCCTTTTCTGCTCAAGTGGCAGTTTCACATTAGGTTAGGTTTGAGTTTCTCTGAATAGATCTTTTTTTTATTTATTTACCTTTTCGTGCTCAAGTGACTGATTCAACTTAGTATGTTGTAGTATTTTCTCAATAGAATTTATCAATCGACTTTTCTTTTATTGCTCAAGTGATAGATTCAACATAGGTTATATTTGATCTTCTCTAAATATATCAAAAATATATTATTTTTTTCCTTTTTTGTTCAAGCGACAGAATAACTCGATTTAGTTTTGAGTTTTTCTAAATAGTTCATTTTGTTATTGGTGTTAGGGTTAGTTTGTGCACACCTTAAATATTCCACGGAGTACCTTCTACGTCTCACCAACACAGTTACTGGGTAATTTTACCCATCAAGGTTCACCCTATACTTTTTTCTCGTTGGGATCTCAATTTTAGTATTCACGCCCTTGGATGAGAATCATTCTAGCTTATCATCAATTAAGTTAAATTAATTACCCCAATTAGATTTGCAAAAATTATGAAACATGAGAACCCTAATCTAGTGTTATGAAAGAGTAACAGTTAAAGATGCTTGCAAACTATGTAGGAATCTATAATTACACGATAATAATAGGTATAAATATAAAGATACCCTAGGACTAGACAATCAAAACCTATCTAGTTCGTCAGCGGTATAAAAGCTACTCGATATCATTATATTTAAATGCAACTATTTCCTTTCCAAATGGTTATGAGATGGTTTAGACCATGTAGAAACAATTTAGTCAAATATTTTTTAATAAAATAATCTATAACTTGGCCTCAAATTGCAATTGAAAACTAAAACTTTGACGATGCACATCTAGACACCTCAACTCGTCTCTAACTTTGTGTTCGATTGTTTTCATAGTTCTTTGCATCCATGGTTTCTCTTATAGATCTTTATGTTATTTACACCGACTTATCTAATCTAGTCTCAAAGTAATCTCTGGAACAAATTGATTTTGCAGGCAACACAGATGACACAAAATCTCTAATGGATCATCACATGTCCTTAGAAGAAACCTCAACTTTCGCTTCAACTGCGTCTGCACCTAAGGTAGTTGTCAACTCTTTTACTGCGTTAAATATATATTTTGTATAACCTCAAAATAAGAGTATGTTTCTTTTGAAGATATCTCAACTTGCTTCATCAACAACAAATGCTGAAACAGGAAAGTCGATTATAGTGGACAGTAGTAAAGAGCATAAGAAGAAAAAGAGGAGCAAGAACAGAAGAGCATGTGAGAATAAACAAGTTACTAGGCCCGAAGAAAGAGAGTCTTCAACACAAGAAAACCAAGTTTTTGGACAAAAAACATAAAGAACTTTCCTTTTTCTGGTTTGAACTTGTACCGCAGGGAGGCAAGTAAGTACCAATATACCAGGCACATCACTCCGATGGTTGTTGTCTCATTGATTTGACAAAACTTTTTTCTTTTACTCTTGCCAGGAAGGGACTTAGATTCCCTCCCCTTGACAGGCCCAATATCCATCGCAAGTAAGATTTCTACATGTAACATTGATTTCTCCCCTATATTTTTAAAACCCGTGCTCATCACAACGTAAAATGTAATGAGTTATTTTGTATCATTTGCAGGGACAATAGCATTACTATAACTTTAATTCAAAAATTCATTGCACAGAAGCTAAATTTGAATGATCATACTGAGGTAATGATCTTATAAATTGAATTTTACATTTCTTTGAACTAGTTAGTTATATAAAATATATGAATTAGGAAATTTTAAAATTTTTCCTCTTATTTGAATAAACATATTAATGCTTACTTAACAAAGATAAAGGAACCTATGTTGAAACAATTGATGATCTCTCGAATTAGAAAGACAAACAAATATAAATAGCTAGGACAGTGAAACAAATTTTTATTTATACTACAAGAAGATATGTTGAAAATATTGCCACAATACTTCTTTGCCAGTGAATCGACTTTATATCATTTTGTGCAGGTGGATGTTGTTTGTTGTGGTGAAAAGCTGAATGGAGATATGATGCTCAAAGACATTCAACTTAGATGGAAGTCACACCTTTCCAACTCTGGAAAGGGAAAGGCTAAATGGGAATTGGAGGAGGCAATAACTCAGCTAGGATTCATCAGAAGCGAGAAGCTTCAAACTCCATCCAAAAAAATAACAAGTGTGGCTACTGAAATCATGGCTAAAAAGAAGTGAACTACCTATATTACAACAGACTTAAAAACTTATCAATAGACAATTTTTGTACTTGCATAATAATAGCCTCGGAGCCATAAGTACCTTGATTGTCTGCTTTATTATCGGCAAACGATCTATGCTTTCGACTTGTATTATCTAGTTTCCAACCAAATATTATGCTATAGACTTCTATATTAGCGGATTTTTCAGAATGCATCTTATAATAATGGGATTTTCTGATTCTCACTAATTTGGATTTCTCATGGAAGTAAGACTATTTTACCTATCAGATTACATTATAAGATATAAGTATTTAATTAGTCTGATCAGGTCTTTAATCATTAAGATCTTGAACAAAGTCTTAGAATCATTAAGATGTATTCTTTTGTGGATAATATTCGCTGTCACACTCACCAACCACCAGCATTAAACACTTTTTTCATCACAACTACGTGAAACATCTTCTTGAAATTTAACTATGAATATGAATTATTTTGTGAACTTGAGACTTCGTACATATTATGGTATTACATAATTATTTGATTTTCCTTTTGTAGAATGCAAACTATTGATTGCATTTCACCAAATTACATCTAACACTCAATTTATCTCTTCAATATTGATTTGTCTCCTATATATTTAAATATCATGCTCGTCACCATGTAAAATGAATTGACCGATTTTGCTACATTTTGCAACACTTAATGAAAATTTGAATTTGAATGATTTAGACCTTAGGTCATCAAGTGCATTTGTTATCATTAAGATTTAAGCATTTAATTAATCGTTAAGATCTTGAACAAAATCTTAATATCTTGTGTAGATAATTTTAGAACTCTATCCACAATCACTAATAATCACCATTATCGTTGTCAATCACCAAACACCTTTGTTATCACGACCATCATTGAGAACCACACTTTATACAAGCTCATTCGAAGGCAAATATCATTACACATTCTATCATATAAAACACTTACTGAACTCACTCGATGTTTGGTGCAAAATTATATTATACTTATTGGTTTGAACCCCAATTATATGTTTTGATAATTATACAATTTGAGTTCATAAATGATCGTGAGCTAGATTTGCTTCATCTAGCTTCATATTGCCTATCCTCTAGGAAAAGTCCTTGTAACATTATACTTGTGGTGATTAGGAATACGGGATAAGGTCACAATGCTGCTTTATAACTTGTAACATTATACTTGTGGTGATTTGTTTTTTTTTTTTTAAAAAATTGAAATAAATGAAAAAGGAGATTACGAGATGTGGAATCATGATAAAAGTTCATGTAACCAACCAACTGCACTAACAAAATTCATCTCTAAATGAATTATCTACGTGCTTTATTTTCCCATATAGTAATATTAACATATATATCATATATCTTTTTGAGCAAACAAATTTAACTCTCCAAAGCTTAAAAGTCTATATAATCTTAAAGAACAATTCTTCAAATAAAATAAACCAGTTAACTTCCATATCACCCACTAAAAAGAAAAGAATTACATTGATCTGAAATCATATAGTAGCTTTAAGATTACTTAGTATTTATTTGCATATTCTCAATTTATTTATGACAATAACGAACTCATTTCTAAAGCTAAGGTAAAATCTTATAATGGCAACAAAACATTCTAATTTTTCGTTGCTTGTGAAGATTGAGATGTTGTTGCCATTTGAGCCAAGATGCTAGCATATTGTACAATAGTGTGTTGTGAAGTGTATTGATCAGAGAGGTCAAACTCTGAAAATTTTGGTTCAGCATGCACAAAATGACCTAGTAATGATTTTTTTCCAAGAGTTTCCTTCAATATCTCGAAGAATTCACTCATAATCAGACGTGATGTTTCCCATGAGGAAATCAGAAAATACTCTATCTACAAAAGAAACAAACATCTTATGAGGCAAGCATTCTCATAATAGTAATTATTTTTTTAATTAGGTAAAGTACATAATTGAATTCCTCTCCATGAAGTGTAAAAAAAAAACAAAATTTTGCAATATAACTATATTTTAAAAAAAAAGGTTTAACAACATAAAATGTTTCAACTGAGAATAAATCTCTAAAAATGTTTGCATACCTCCATAACTATTCCCCTCAAGTTCTCAGAATTTATTGGGATTGCTTTTCCTACTCGCACCCGAAAGTCACAAAATCGATACTGAAACCCCTATATCATATAAATATTTTAATGAATAATTATGAAGACAATTTTTTTATGGTGTTATATAAGTATATCACCTCAATAAGAAATGTAATTTGCATATCTCAATATAATACAAACCTCACAATTAATTGCAAGCTTCATTCTGTAAGATTGTAAGTTCTCCATTATCGTCCTCATTGATGATTCTGCTTCCACAATCAGTCGTTGCCTAATAAGTGCCATGTAAAACTTGTCGGGTTGTTCTTAAAGTGAAATCCCCAAAAAATATTAAGGAAATTCTGATGCATTTGCTTGTTCTAGTAAAAGAAAAAAAATCAATCAACAACCAACTATCGTATATGGCCACAAAAGTACTCTTAAAAATGACATGATGTGTAAGTTAGAAATGCGAGATATATAGATTATCTTACATTTAGATCTGTAAGTTTTTGGGTAATGGTTCGCCCATGTGGATCGACCCGACCCAATCTGTTTTAATGTCTTATCCAATTAATTAATAATTATAACTGTTCAACCCCTCTTTAAAAGACTCCTAGTAGAAGCATTATCAGGATGTGTGACATAAAATAAGGAACGTGAAACGTGATAACTGAAAAGTTAAACGTGAAAGGAAAGGAAATCTGAAAAACAGAAAGTCAAAAACCAAGCGTTCAGTCTAGAAACAAAAGTATTGAGTTTCTCAGGCAGATTCATCAACACACAAAAACAGACTTCTAGTTTGTGAACAAGATCTCTGTTTTCTAGTGATTCAAAGATGGACTTGAGCAACAACTTGTCAAAGAAGCATATCGACGACTTCCGCTGTGAATTACAAGGTACACATCTTGTTGAAGATTCCACTTAAAATTCCTACAATGGTATCAGAGCCATTGTTATTAATCTTATTATATGTTAATTTCTAGGCTATTCACTTTGTATGTTTATAAGAAAATAAATTGAGAATATTTCTTTTAAAATCAGTGAATAGAAAGAAGAAGAAAAATTTGAATAAAGTTAAATTCTTATTTGATTTTTTTAATTGTGGATTAATAATATGGAAAATAGGGTTAAAAATCCTATTTGATTGTGCATCATGAAAGAGATAGGATTACTTGTTATACTATGAAAATAACTCTGCAAAAATTTTGTTTAATATATAAAAAAAAAAAAACTGCTTCTGTTTAATAGCGATTCAGAAATTGTTTGGAAGATATTTTTGATCAAAACTTATTTGATCAAAATCTGATTGTGAATATCTTTCCGAAAAAATATTATAATAGAAAAAGGGAAAACGAGTTAGATATGAATTGTTGAAAAATTGGCTGTTTATTTGACAGTTTTTCGAAAAAACTGCATCTGTCTGGAGCAATTTGAAAATTTGTTTTGCAGGTTTTTGATGTAGACTTAATTTTTTATGATCTTCTCATTTTAAACTTTCCGAAAATATATTATAATAGAGAAACCGACTTAAAACAAATATGATATGAATTTTTTAAGTTGGGTAGAAAAAGAAAAAAATATAATTATTTTTTTGGATTGAGACAAGAGTTCTATTCAAAAAAAAATTTATTCTATTAGTCCTAATGTTCCTTAAGCAGTTGCTTGCCTTTTATGGGAAATTTGTGACATATGTTGTCACATTAAATGGTTTAACCATATTTCTTTTTTTTATTTTTCCAATTTCAGATGTGGCTGAAAAGGAACATGCTCAAATTACTCCATGTGGGAGTTCTCAAAGTAGAGCAAAAGGACGAGGTCGAAAAGTAACCCGCTGTAAGATATGTTTGAGAGGGCGAGAAGTCGTACAGATTGGTGTCCCAAAAAAGACACAAAGTATGTTAAGGAATGAAAGGACTATTCTAAGAAAAAGAAAATAAGATCTAAGAGAGTTCAAGTCTTTGAAGATGGATCCCCTTGGTTGTTTAATAGGATTCCTCCAGATATTTGTCAAAAATTTTGAAAAACTTAATGAAAGTGAAATTCAAGTTTCAGAGAGAGAAGGGTATGATGTTTTGCATCTTCCTTGCCAGAATACTGGAAGAATGAACTAAATCAAGTTAGAATTGAAAATGGGGATAATGAAGAATTATGGAAATACTATGTAAAAATAGGAGTTAAGTGGATAAAACTTCACCCACGGTGTATCCACATACTCCCATTTTTATCATTATAATTTCTTTTATTATAGTAATTTTTTTTTATAAAAAAAAAAACAAAAAAACTTGAAGTGAACATCTTTAGTTGTGCTTTTATATGAATATTTTGAGTTTTATTCTCTTTAATTTTGGATGAGTGAATGATTATACTATTGCCCTATAATATGGTGTTTAATAGTTAGACATGCAAATATGTGTGATTATAGTCTAAAATAAATTAGCATACACATTAAGAAGTTAATTTCCAATATTGGTTAAATATTTAATTCGTAAATGATGAATGGATGCTTAAGTATCTTTTCGATTTTACTTTTAAATATGAAACCTTTATGAGAATTGATTTGCTTGAATGTGTATGTCACATGCATACTTATTAAAATTCTTGTCTGATTATATGTCTATAACTGACATGGTATGCTAGAAAAGGTCACATAGGGCAAGATTGAACGAAAGAGTTGGCAAAAGAAGGACATGTAGGTTCTTTGATCAAAATTGAAATGTCAACCTATGATAATTGTCTTGCTGGAGAGATTACGCGTAAACCATTTGAGAGGCTAAGATAGTTGAATTTCCACTTCAATTAATATTTAAGGCCCAATGAATCTGAAGGCAAGATTTGGTGCTTCATACTTTATTAAAGCACTTGAGTGCTTTAAAAGAAATATGAATGAAGTTGAACCTCTATACGAAATGTTGACTACAGAAGATCTGATAATGTTGTCAAACATACTTGATAATTTAATGGATCAAGAAATGATCCCTGGACCAAGTGGGAGTTAAAAAAATCTCAACCTCTGTACGAAATATTGAATTCAGAAGATCAGAAAATATTGTAAAACATACTTGATAATTCAATGGACCAAAAAATGATTTCTGGTCCAAGTGGGAGTTATGAATCCCAAAATCCTATAGAGGAATCTGAACTTCAAATCTGTAAGAATACAAGAAAAGGTATACCTAAATGATCTTATGAAATTGAGGATTATATTTTGTTGGTATCTCATACGGAATTTGATGAACATCATTTTGTAACAGAGGCTTTATCAAGCCCTAAAAGGGATGAATGGTTAAAAGCGATGAAAAACTAACAAAGTCTTGAATCTAGTTGACCTTACTGAGGAACGTTAATCTTTTGGGATCAAATGAATTCTTAAAGTTAACGTAAATCAATGGGTCAATAGAAAAACAAGTATCAAGTTCCTTATTCTAGTATTGTCAGGAGTTTAATGTGTGATATCATGTGTACTCGCCCATACATTTGTTATGTTGTGAGTCTAGTTAGCAGATATCAATCCTATATTAGAAAAGATCTCTGGAAAGTAGTAAAGAGAATATTCTGATATATGAAGAGAACTACAGATCATATACTGTGTTATAGTGGATCTAATTTATTCATAAAAGCTTATATAGATAATGATTGGACTGATGACCAGGATGATAGAAAATCAACATCCGTTTTTTGTTTTTAAACTAAATGGTGGTACTATTTCATGGAAAAGTAAGAAGCAAACTTGTACAGCTCTTTCAATCGTGGAATCTGAATTTGTGACATATGTGTGCGTATTAAAAAAAACTATTTGGTCATAGTGATTCTTTGAACATTTGAATATTACAAAGAATTCTGAGGGTCCAATAATTATACATTATGATAGTCAAGCCACTATCGTGTACATAAAGGATCCTAAGTATCACATATGAACCAATCTTATTGACATCAAATATAACTTTGTGAGAGACATAGTGTCAAGTGGAAAAATAACTTTACAATACATTCATACACGTGAAATGATAGTTGATTTTTTTTAAGGCCATCTCTAGAGAGTTGCTTGAATAACATGTTAAGGCTCTAAGTTTACGTAGAGTATGATGATATTTCAGTATTGTAAACTGACTTGATTGTTAGATATTTTTTTATATAAAAGTAATGAATTTATGTTCAAATATAGTATTCATGTGATAATATGTAAGAAATATAATGTGTCGAACAAGTCACGAGATTGGTTCTCTCACACGAGCAATCGCCTCTTACGTCGGAGAATGTAAAGAAATGAATTTCACCACCATTTTATGACTTGTTTTATGATCCAGACAAAAGTTTCTCCAAGAAATGAGCTTAAAGATCACTAAAGAGAGAAACTAGGGTTAAACATCTGGAGATGTTTAGACCAAGGTCTGTACGATGTTGAATAATGAATAGAATGAGACACATACACCAATTTAAGGTGTAAACATCGTAGCACGTGTATCATACCATGTGTGTCTAGCGATTAATGGGCCAATGAAAGAATATTCCCTGCTTCTTCATTGTGTGAGACCCATAAAAGTTAAATCAACTTTTCAATGAAATACCCTTTGACCTTTTGCTGTTTCTTGAAGTTTCAATCAGTGTTGCTACTTTAGCATGTTACTAATAGCCATGAGCGATTCGGCAATGCAGTACATGTCTAGGAAAGCAGTTGATAGGGAACAGATAGATTCGAGTAGAAAGGGAAGATGATTGAATGAACAATTCAACTTGTATACATAAGCCGGCTATTACACAAATGTAATTTTGTGTAAACTCGAGTTCACCTCTTTAAGAGGTTGAGGGATCAAATAAGTAACTACTGAAGTAGTGAATAACGTCTGGGGTAGTGTGAGTAATAGTGTTCTTTAATAGTATTGAATTCTTTCCACATGTGAATGAATTCATACATAGGGCTTGTAAAACTTAAAGATAAGCTCTTCATGCTCACAGGTCGCACGATCTATTTGTCGTATGAATTGTGTGTCTGAATGATATAATTTTGACTTAGGTCTTGTCCACCATGTGCGAAGTGGGAGATGTAAGTTTTTGGGTAATTGTTCGCCCATGTGGGTCGACCCGACCCAATCTGTTTTAGTGTCTTATCCAATTAATTAATAATGAGTTAATTAATTAGGATAATCCTTTAAAGTATAAGACTGAACGGTTACATTGTAACTGTTCAACCCCTCTTTAAAAGACTCCTAGTAGGAGCATTATCAGGATGTGTGACATAAAATAAGGAACGTGAAACGTGATAACTGAAAAGTTAAACGTGAAAGGAGAGGAAATCTGAAAAACAGAAAGTCAAAAACCAAGCGTTCAGTCTAGAAACAAAAAGTATTGAGTTTCTCAGGCAGCTTCATCAACACACAAAAATAGACTTCTAGTTTGTGAACAAGATCTCTGTTTCCTAGTGATTCAACTATGGACTTGAGCAACAACTTGTCAAAGAAGCAGATCGACGACTTCCGCTGTGAATTACAAGGTACACATCTTGTTGAAGATTCCACTTAAAATTCCTACAAGATCTATTCTTGGTCCAAAAAATTTCAATACTTCATTTTTTTTTATAGATTATCTTACAAAGGAGAAAAACTTCCCAAGTCCAGTCTTTATAATGCAGGGAAAAAAAGGAAGATCATCCCTTTATATTGTGTTTACGGACATGATTTATTAAGTAATGATGAAATACCTGTGAGTATGGACTTATAGAAGAAAAAAGTATTTTTCCATCCTCCTTCTTTAACACCATTAATGCTCTCAACGCAATTAGATATTTCTATTAGTATCTGACTATTGATTGTTGTACCTGTATTTGGCTGCCAACACAAAATCCTAACAGCAAACAAAGTAACAAACTGTACACTTAAACATAAACACCAAAATCATTCAAAAATGTTATGTTTTAGTGAATTCAAAATCGTTACCATTTGATTGGCATGTTGTTGATTGCAAGTACAGTTTCCTTTTTCCTCTTAACAAAAAATTCATTCAAAAAGAAAAAAAGGCTATGGCTAATTCAAGGAAGTTTGAAAGTGTCTGAAAGCATAAAACTACATTTATAATGGACAAGTACCTTGAACAAAAATCAAGTCACATTTGAAATTTGTTACTAAAATTTCAACAAAGTTACCGTTTATGGTCAAACTTATTAGATAATCAAAATAGTATGGAATTAATATTTTTTCCTAATTAGCATCGAAGATAGAAAGAGAAAATAATAAATATTCATCCTAAAATGTAGGTCAAGATTATATTTTGACCGAAATGTATCTAGCCAATATACTTATTTCTCTTAATCAATATGCCTTTTTTATAAGAGAAAAATTATGCTTTGAAGGATGAAAAAAATAGTCAAAGATTTCATGAACGAATATGAATTATTTTTACTAAATATAGTATGTACTATATTTTTTTTCATTTTATATAATACAATATTTCTTTTGTATTTATTAAGTAATTCAAATAGTGTTCTCATTCCTTGTGAATCAATAGTTTTTCTTAATCTTACTCAAAGATAGAAATAGAATAATAATAAATATTTGTCCTTAAATATAATTCTTAATTAAAAAAAAATTTAGATGGTACTATCTATTTTACATATTTATTTGTATTAATTAATAAACCAATTAAAAAAAAGACGTTTTGAAGGATTAAACAAGTCAAAACACTCATGCACTTAATATGAATTGTTTATGGTAAAATATATCATATACTACCTTTATTTCATCTTATATAATACAATTCAATATTGGAAGTCAAATAATTTTGTGAAAAAATCTTATCTACCTTACATGCTTTTAATTATAAATTTCTGACTTAAGTTAAAAAATATTAAAATGATTTTATTTTTAATAAGAAAAATGGTACACATAAAATTTGTCAGCAATGTCAACTATAAGAATTTGTATAGTAGCCTAGATATTAAATAGTTTTCCCACATTATCTATTGCATTCGGAATATTATTTTATTGTAATTAAAAGAATTTGCTTGTGTAATTATATTTTTTTAAAGTTTTCTCTTAATCCTGACCAGTGAAAGATCGACTAGGTAGGATGAAGTGTAGATCAACTAATGTATGATCATTAAGCTTCAAAATCATACAAAGTGACTACTTGAATTACCTTACTTAAAATTAACAATATGTAGATTTAAGTGTAAAAATTAATTTTATAAATAAACTGTTACAAATTTGGATAGAGGTAATGAAATCGATAATAAAAAGTTGATTTGTTTGGCAAAAAATATTGTTAAGTTGTGCTACTATTAAAATGATTGAAGACCCTAAATAATGTCAAAAATTATATATTAAAACTAATTCTCTATACAAATGAACAAATGTCATATACCAATTAAAGAAATTTTGTAAAGATATATGTATTGTAATACCAAGGACAATAAATTGTTGAACTTTTTTTGTGTGTGGAAAATGGAAAAATGTAGTAGACCTCAATTTCATGTTCGATAGCATTTTAGAAGTTCCACGTTCATCGTTTGAACTTACATTTTGTTGAATGTTATTTTATTATCACGAACTTATTGGAAAGTGATGAACTACAAAGAGAATTCATCTTTTGTTATATTCATTGTTGCATTTGTTGTTAAAGGTAGAGGAAAGGACATGTATATGACTAGAACTCATCAATGCTTTAGTTGCAAACACAAGGAAAGAACCTCAATCAAAATGTATGTTATTGATAATATATATATATATATATATATATATATATTAGGGGTGTCAAAATAAAGCTCAATCCATTCAATACACCGAACTAATTCAAGTTTGGACGGGTCAAAATTGATCCATCTATTTACTCGATTTTATTTCACCAACTCATTTTAGCTCATAAAAAATTGAGTTGGTATGTAGCTCAAATTAACTCATGAATAATCTTATCAAAATATTTTTTAAAATGACATTATTTATTTAATATGTTATACATAGTCATAATAAAGAAAACTAATTATTTTGTTAAGAACTAAAAACATAAAAGAACAAAATAAAGTAATTAAATCTTAGTGAGAATTGAGTGCGGAGTGAGTTATTATCATCCGCATTCTATCTCATTTTAATCAATTTATTTCAACTCATATAGCTTTTGAACGGTCAATAATTCACCCATTTATAGACTCATCTTAAATTATACCTCAAATATAAACTCTATAAATGAGTACATGGTGTAGGTTAGAGTAAAGTTGAACGACATGTACACTCACATTGCCTTAATTTGACAAGACAAATACAAGGTATCCAAGACATTGGATTCGTACAAAAACAAATGAAGAAAAATGCAATTTGTTCTTAGATCCACATCTATAATTTCTTATTACTTACAAATATGTTTGTACTTTGGATCATTTATCTCACTCTATGTTTGACTAAATAGACTAATCGGGTGAAGTCAGAAATTTTGTTAAGTACATTTTAGATTTATTATATTTATATATAAAATGTACTAATTCCTTCGATAATGATTGTATTCTATTTTTAGAAGGGTCTTTTTTTATGAGGGAGTTATAGTTATTTAATATTTGATTATCAAAAATGTATTGAAAATATTTTTTTATCCAAAGGAAAAAAAAACTTATGACTATCTTAACTTGTAACTTTACATTTTTTGCTCTAATTAGCCAAGAATTAAACATTATTATTAATCTTCATCACTCAAACATCCATGAAGATATTCATTAATTTGTTCATAATATTATTATTGTAATCTTCTTCTTTTTTTAAAAAAAGAAGTTAATTGACCAAGCAAAATGACCAAATAATTGAAGGGGGAAGTATTTTATTAGTATTTTTATTTTATGATTCAGTGCAGTATACTTATGAGGACATTAATTAGATGTTTACGTTTAACAATTCAATATATCGATTAACGTCTTTTAAATAATTAATCAACCAAATTAACCAATACGTTGGTATAAATTTAGTAGTTATTAATCGATTTATTGGTTAATCGAGAATGTAAACTAAAGTAATTATAACCCAAGATTTTTTACACGAATGGTGGATGACTTCTAAGAAAAAGTAGAGTGCTTCCATCTCATTGTCAGTAGAGTACTATTGACCTCATTATAAATTTGAGGAATAATATATAAATGTGTGTTTTAATTTAATTTTAGTTGATATTTATGTCTTTTAAATTTTAATATATTCGAATAGACACTTAATTTGTATCAAATGACACACGCATTCTATATAACGTAATAAATGTAGGATGTCACGGAGGACACCATGTAGATATTTGTTCAGTTTTTTATAAGTGTCTACTTGTGCGAACCCAAATTTAAGGGCATAGATGTCACTTGAAACCAAATTATATGACTTGTTTATCTATCATACTAAGTTCAACTGTGCCATTTTGATTTTTGTGTCATGGTAGTGGCATATGTAAACCCAACTATTAACGGATAGATATATTACATAAACGTGCCTCTAACTTGGTTCGGGTTGACATTTATGCCATTCAAATTTGGTTGTGCACAAGTATAGACATACGTCGTATGTGACATAAGACACATATGGTGTCATGTAGAACACAAATTACCATGTAAGGATGTCACATATGACGTGTGTGTCTACTTGTTGAAGTTTTAATTAGTTTAAGTGTCTTTATCAAAGTTGGAGGACATAAATATCAGTTGTGGAAAGTTAAAGGACACACTTATGTATCATGTCTAATGAATAACATTAGATGAACCTCTTATCAAACATCGATCACATATTTAAACTTTTTCCTCAAGTAAATATGATTCATCGATGCCCAAAATTCAATTTTTAACATTCGCTTCAAATAATCATTTGTATCTAAATAATCATCTTGACCTCGATAAATAATTTTTCATATAACAATGAGAGCAGTATTGAAAATATTCCTAACCTTGACACAAATTATTACTCTTTCTGTCACATTTTATGTGAGGTAGTTTGACTCGGCATGTAGTTCAAAAAAGAAAGAAAAACTTTTAAAACTTGTGGTCCAAAATGAATGATAGAAATTTGTATAACTGTAAATCATTTCATCAAGGGTAAATAGACATTTTATAGTTAAATTATTACTTTAAATAAAAATGTGTCATTCGTTTTTAGACTGACTAAAAAGGAAAGTAAGTTACATAAATTTGGACTGAGGAAGTATTAGTTTTGTCACTAAACTATTGGTAACATTAAGAACACTATCCTACTTGAATAGTTAAACATAAATACACTCGATCTGCAACAAACAAATAAGTGGTCACAAACTCTTAAATTGAACATGAAACTCTGAATAAAAAATCGAAAGAGGTGTTGATAACACTCCTAAACATGAAATTTTTTAAGGTGTTCTCTCATGTTATAAAATCGAAGATGCATTCAAATACATTAATCAAGTTAAAGATTATTTTTAAAACTATCAATAGTTGCACCGAATTTAGGAGTAATCATGTACCTGTTGACAAACTAATAATCTCAAATAGGGGTGGGCATGTATGGCATATAACGAAATACCATATCATATAGAAATTTTTAATATCGTGATTTTGATATTATTGTACTTTGTGTGGTTTATGGGATATATTTTAATTATTTTTATATTTGATATGGTATTTCGTATTTAGGTATAACAAGCTAAAATATTGAATACCATATTGAAGTACATAGCTACATAAATAACATATACATCATTAAAAAACTAACAAATATGCAACCTAGTATTAGTATAAATTACTCCCTCCGTTTCAAAAAGAATGACCTCCTTTTCTTTTTTGTACGTTTCAAAAAGAATGACCTCTTTCTTTTTTTTTGTAACAACTTTCCACGTGGCATATTTAAGGCCACAAGATCAAAGGGCAATTTTGTACATTTGACCTAACTTTAATTTAGAAACACAAGATTCAAAAGTCTTCTTTGTACTCTTAAACTCCGTGCCAAGTCAAACTAGGTCATTCTTTGTGAAACGGAGGAAGTAAATATTTAGAAGTTAAGACTTTGACTACTATATTTTGATTGAAATGTAATTGGTTAACAAAAGGAGTTGTTTGAACTTAATTTTGCACATATGTATACGAGCATATATTAGTTAAAGTTGAACAAATTATAGATTTCGATTACCATACCATAAAATATCAAAACTGAACTTCAATATATCAAACAATACTGAATTAAATTGATATAATAATGATATAACATTTTAAAAATCAAATACCAAAATTACGATATCAAAACTTTCAAATATCGCTCACAGTCTGTTTGGCCATGCGATATGGTGTCATGATACGGAATCATGATATGGTATCATGATATGGAATCATGAGATGAAATTGAAGTTTTGTTTGGACACGCAATATGGAATTTTGGTGTTGCATATTTTCTCATAAACATCAAAATCATATAAGTTCTAAAACTATTAAAATAGGTCCAATTGTTTATTCAATATTATTAAATAAACAAAAAATCATTAAATCGTATGATAAAATAATTACAGAGTTATTTGTTCTCAAATTAAGTAATTGTTTCATCAATATATTTGAGTAAAAATGAAACACCTTTCACGGGCTCTTCAAGATTTTATTACTCAACAATCGTGAAGTGTGAGTTAAAGTGATTATATGTTAGTGAAAAACAAGAATAATAAATTTTAAAAAGTAATGATGTGATTATAAATTTTATTTACATGTGAAATAAATGGTTATGTTATAAAATAAAGACTAAGTGCTAAAATTAAACTTAATAGCAACTACGGAGAGAAGAATGTATTAGAGAGATAAAATAGGAAACTTGAATCTTCCTTATTTTGGTGTATTTTCCATAGAGATTACAATGCCTTTTATAGGCATAAGAGGGGTATAATGGACATTCATAAATTGTTATTATTTACAACACTCCCCCTTGAATGTTCATTTAAAATAAATTCTTAGTAAAGTAACAAATGTAAATAGTTGATCCTAATACGCATTACTTGCTGCCTCATTAAAAACCTTATCAGGAAAACCCAGTGGGATAAAACCTTGATTAAGGGAAAAAGAGTACAGCGCGTATTTTACTCCCCCTGATGAAAACCATAATTTAGTTGTCCAAGTTTTCTCATTCCAATCTTGTATACCATCTTCTGGAAAGTTGCGGTTGGCAAAGACTTGGTGAATAAATCAGCCACATTATCACTCGAACGAATCTGATGTACGTTGATATCACCATTCTTCTGAAGCTCATGTGTGTAGAAAAACTTTGGTGAAATGTGTTTCGTTCTATCGCCTTTTATGAATCCTCCCCTGAGTTGTGCTATGCATGCTGCATTATCTTCATATAAGGTTGTGGATACTTTATCGCATTTCAAACCACATTTTTCTCGAATAAGGTGTATAATAGACCTTAACCACACACATTCTCGGCTTGCTTCATGAATAGCTATTATCTCAGCATGATTTGATGAAGTGACCACGATGAACTGTTTCGTAGATCTCCAAGATATAGAAGTACCCCCACATGTGAATACATAACCTGTTTGAGATCTAGCTTTGTGTGGGTCAGATAAATATCCTGCATCAGCATAGCCAACAAGATTTGGACTACAATCGTCAGAGTAAAATAAACCCATATCAATAGTCCCTTTTAAATACCGCAATATGTGTTTGATTCCATTCCAATATCTCTTAGTAGGAGCAGAACTATATCTTGCCAACAAATTAACCGAAAATGTTATATCAGGCCTTGTAGTGTTAGCAAGGTACATTAGTGCACCAATTGCACTGAGATGTGGTACTTCAGGACCGAGAATTTTCTCATCCTTTTCTTGAGGTCGAAATGGATCTTTATTTACATCAAGTGATCGGACAACCATTGGAGTACTTAATGGATGTGCTTCATCCATATAAAATCTTTTCAATACCTTTTTTGTGTATGCAGATTGATGAACAAAAATACCGTTTGTCAAATGCTCTATTTGCAAACCAAGACACAATTTTGTCTTTCCGAGATCTTTCATCTCAAATTCATTCTTTAAATAATCGATTGCCTTGTGAAGTTCCATTGGAGTTCCAATAAGGTTTATGTCATCAACATAAATAGCAAGTATAACAAACCCTGATATTGTTTTCTTTATAAACACACATGGGCAAATCGCATCATTTATATAACCTTCCTTAGATAAATACTCACTAAGACGGTTATACCACATGCGTCCAGATTGCTTCAAACCATACAATGATCTTTGCAATCTAATTGAGTACCTTTCCCGAGGCTTTGAACTGTATGCTTTGGGCATTTTGAATCCTTCGAGAATTTTCATGTATATCTCATTATCGAGTGATCCATAAAGGTAGGCTGTAACCACATCCATCAAATACATTTCAAGTTTCTCATGGATCGTCAAACTAATGAGATAACGCAATGTTATTGCATCCATAACGGGTGAGTATGTCTCTTCATAATCGACGTCGGGCCTTTGAGAAAATCCTTGTGCAACAAGACGTGCTTTGTACCTTTGTATTTCATTTTTCTCATTTCTTTTCCGAATAAAAACCCATTTATAGCCAACAGGTTTAACACCATTAGGTGTTTGTACTATAGACCCCAAAACTTCGCGCTTGACAAGTGAATCCAATTCTGATTGAATTGCTTCTTGCCATTTTTGCCAGTCATTTCTCTGTCGACATTCTTCAACAGATTGAGGTTCAAGATCCTCACAATTTTGCATAATTTTTGATGCAACATTGTATGCAAAAACATAATCCACCGCTATTTCTGAGCGATTTAGATTTGTTTCATGATCACTTGATTTTATGGATAGTTCATTATTTCCTTGAGTCTCAAGCTCATTGATACCTCCAAGGATATCAGAATTACTCACATCTTGACTTTCTATGTGAGATTTTTTCATAGTGTCATTTTGATCTTTTAATTTCTTTTTTCTAGGATTTTGATCCTTTGATCCTAATGGTCTACCACGCTTCAGGCGTGCTTTTGACTCATTAGCTATGACACTAGTTGATGGTTCTACGGGGACATCAATTCGAATTGGGACATTCTTTGCAGGAACATGTGATTTAGTAATCCTTTTCAAATCTGTAAATGCATCTGGCATTTGATTTGCGATTTTCTGCAAATGAATGATCTTTTGTACTTCTAGCTCACAAATGGAAGTACGAGGATCAAGATGAGACAATGATGGATTTTTCCAAAAAATTTCTCCTTTAATTTCACTATTTTCTCCCCCTAATTTTGGGAAAAGTGTCTCATGAAACCGACAATCAGCGAATCGAGCTGTGAACATATCTCCAGTTAATGGCTCAAGTTAGCAAATAATAGAGGGCGATTCAAACCCAATATATATTCGTAACCTTCTTTGGGTACCCATCTTAGTGCGCTGTGGTGGTGCAACCGGCACATAAACAGCGCATCCAAAAATTCTCAGATGAGATATATTGGGTTGTTGACCCAAAGCCAATTGTAATGGAGAAAAATTATGATAATTTGTCAGCCTGAGACGAATAAGTGCTGCAGCATGCAAAATTGCATGACCCCACAAAGAAGTGGGCAACTTAGTTTTCATAAGTAATGGTCTTGCAATCAACTGCAGTCGTTCAATTAATGACTCAGCCAGACCATTTTGAGTGTGAACATGAGCTACAGGATGTTCAACTCTTATCCCAATCGATAGACAATAATCATTGAATGTTTGGGATGAAAACTCTGCAGCGTTATCAAGGCGAATAGACTTAATCTGATTATCAGGGAACTGTGCCCGTAATCGTATTATTGGTGCCAACAATTTTGTAAATGCCAAATTGCGAGATGACAATAGGCATACGTGAGACCATTTAGAGGAAGCATCTATCAAGATCATAAAATATCTAAATGGCCCACTCGGTGGGTGAATTGGCCCACAAATATCCCCATGTATACGTTCCAAAAACGCAGGGGACTCAATTTTGACCTTTGTTGGTGATGGTCTCACAATTAACTTGCCTTGATAACACGCATCACAAGAAAATTCACCATTTAAAAGAATTTTCAACTTCTTTAATGGATGCCCATTTGAATTTTCTATAATTCGTCTCATCATTATAGATCCTGGATGTCCCAGACGATCATGCCAAAGTACGAAAGTATTGGAATCAGTAAACCCCTGGTTTACTATAGAATGTGCCTCAATTGCACTAATTTTTGTCCAATACAATCCAGAAGATAATGCCGTGAATATTTCTACAACATATGTCTGCCCGGAGACATTTTTGGTTATACCAAGATATTCAAGATTCATTTCATCAATTGTCTTAATATGATAACCATTTTCACGGATATCTTTGAAACTCAATAAGTTTCTCCGAGATTGAGGAGAAAACATGGCATTATTTATTATGAGTTTAGTTCCCTTGGGCAAAATTATAATGGCTCTTCCGGAGCCCTTAATCAAATTAGTACTACCAGATATTGTAGTAACATTTATATTGCCCATACTCAAATGAGAAAAATATTTCTCATTTTTAAATATCGTGTGTGTTGTACCAGAATCAATCAAGCAAATGTCTTCATAATTTAATAATTTGCTTGGAGAATTATCCATATCTTCAAAAGTAATTAAATAAATTTATATTAAATGATTAATTATCTTTTGTTAAATATTTAAGAAATAATGTAAATGTTAAATGATATTTGAATCATTAATAATGCATAAGATTTTTATCATTAACTTTAACACTAAATTTTATTTAGTTTAGTATGTTTAAAATAAGTATTAATATAATTTATTATCTTGAAATGACATTTGAGTGACAAAAAGGAAAAGGTGTTTTGGACTAACCAATTTAGGTAGTGGTCTTACTTATACATTTTTCTTTTATGACCACAAAAGTTAAAGGAAAGTATAATATTAATATTTTTCAATTCCTTTACAAATCATAACATTCCAACTCACTTTCCATTGGTGTTTCTAAAAGAATGGACTCAATTATGATCAATACAAAACAACAAATATTAATAACATTAGTAAATATCAACCATTATTATTCTTCCATATTCACAGAACTGTCACAAATTAAGTGATCTACTTTTCCTTCAGGGTGTGTGAAGAAATCCGCCACATCCAAGTGTGTGATGTCAATATGATCAGTGATAAAATTAATTTCGGGATTTTTATCCTTCCTTTTTAGTGATGCTTGATAAAGCTCAACCAAGTGTTTAGGAGTACGACAATCACGTGCATAATGACCCTTTCCACCACATCAGAAACAATTTATTTTAATTGTTTCACGTTTCTCATCTTTTCCTTTTCCCCTTTGATGACTATTTTTCTTTGGTGAATGATTAACACCGGGAAAAGGATTTCGCTCTTGGTCGTAATTACGACCACGACCACGTCCACGTCCACGGCCTCTTCCACGCCTAGCGTGGTGGGCGTACACCTCATTCACTTCAGGAAGTGGTGTAGATCCAGTGGGACGATTCTCCTGATTTTTCATTAACAAATCATTATTTTGTTCAGCCACGAGAAGATGAGAAATCAGTTCAGAATACTTCTTGAAACCCTTTTCTCGATATTGTTGCTGTAAAAGCACATTCGAGGCATGAAATGTGGAGAACGTTTTTTCCAGCATATCAACATCATTAACTGTATCTCCACATAGTTTCAATTGAGAAGTAATTCTGAACATGGCAGAATTGTACTCATGAATAGAATTAAAGTCTTGTAGTCTTAAATTCATCCAATCATATCGTGCCTTTGGATGAATGACCATCTTCAAATGGTCATACCTTTCTTTTAGGTTATTCCACAAAACGAGTGGATCTTTGACTGTGAGATATTCAATTTTCAAAATTTCGTCAATATGATGACGTAAGAATATCATTGCTTTAGCACAGTCTTGTTTTGATGCTTTATTTTCAATTTTAATGGTGTCTCCAAGACCCATAGCATCCAAATGGATTTCAGCATCCAATACCCATGAAAGGTAGTTCTTGCCCGAACTTTGAAGGGCAACGAACTCAAGTTTAGTAAGATTAGCCATAATAAAAAGAAGAAAAATAATAATACCTTAGCCTTCAAATTTAGTCTTCAAACTTTGATATGACAGAGTCTCATGCTGATAACGTGTTATAAAATAAAGACTAAGTGCTAAAATTAAACTTAATAGCAACTAAGGAGAGAAGAATGTATTAGAGAGATAAAATAGGAAACTTGAATCTTCCTTATTTTGGTGTATTTTCCATAGAGATTACAATGCCTTTTATAGGCATAAGAGGGGTATAATGGACATTCACAAATTGTTATTATTTACAACAGGTTAGTAGATATAAATGTAGGGTTGTTTTAACAAAATATAAATTCGTGAATTAATTTTTGTATTAAAATAACTCAAATCATGATATGATATTACCATATGATTCCATATCATGTTTTGAAAAATATGGTATCACATCTCATGATATGGAATCAGCCTAAAATTGCATGTCCAAACGCTGATTCCATGGTATCGTGATATGGTATCACATGGCCAAACACCTAGTAAGAGTGATTGATATAATATCAAACATTATGGATATTTTAAGTAGAAAAAAGTGTGGTACAATATTTTTTAAAAAATAGAACATAAAAGCAAGACAGTTAAAATTTATTCCCTTTTCCATATACATATGCAATGATACAAATGGTACTTATATACATTACATTTAAGTTTTAACAATCAACACAATGTAGTAGGAAGAAATTAAATCGAACCAAAAAGAATACAAAATGTCACACAAATTTTAACATACAATAAATTAAATCAACTAAGCCACACCCTGTGCGAGCGATAAACGTGTTGGATTTTATCAAACTCAGTTGATGAAATGACAGTTCTTCCTGATCTCACCCTTGTTACCGGTAAGGATTTCAATTGAACCCATATGAACCATTGCATTAGCAAATTTACGCGCCCAAGTCGATCTAAACTTAACATTATTCAACACCAATTTAGAAGTTAAAGGACTTTCATACAATGTCTGATCAGAAGTCAATAGTCCCTTATGGTTCCTCAAATTGAGATAATACTTGTTGTCAAGATGAATAGGTGATGAAACATCAAGATTCACAATAGGATCATCTTGAGTATCACTCATTGGTCTAGGACACTTGTTTTTCAAAAAAGAAGCATATCTAGGATCAAGTGAAGGATCTTGAGGATGTGTAGTATTGAAACCATAAAGTCTATTAGAGAAAGAAGAACAATGAGAGACACCAATAGAATGAGCTCCTGATAAAGTCACCATTTCATCAAGTGACAATCCTTTGGCTTTAAAGTTGTCTTCGAGTTGCTTGGCATCGAAAAAAGGTGGAGGGAGGTTTTGAATGACTTCAGAACTCAATGAAACACGTCCATCACGACGTCCTCCTGGTACAGCATACTTTATACCACCTACAAAAAACGCGCTATCTCTAGCAGCATAAGCAAGTATGTCTGCACACGAAACTGTGTGTGGACATACTTTTTCGAGCAATGCCTTTGCTTCATCAATAACCCCAAAACCTCGAAGGCTCGGGTTGTTAATTGGACTATCTTTCTCAGCTGTTTCCTTTCCAGGAATTGAATCCAGCAACACTGAACCATCACAACCCTATAGACAAGAAGTTAACAAACACAAATGCAAGTTAGAATTCAACAAATAAATCAAAAATATTGCATAAAAAATGACCTTTAGCGACATTTAGCACTCTTTGTAAATGTCTCTAAAGCCTATATATGTGACGCTGGATTCAATGACAATTAACTAATGTCTGTAAAAAATTTATCACTCTTTGTTAATATGTATATTTCATACTGCTAAAAGTTATTTTTGTTTGATGTGAAATTGTCAGAATTTCACTACATTTTATGTATATCCCTAACATGACCAAAAAAAAAGTCCTAGAAAACATAGGACCTAAAGTAAATACATTAAAATGATTATTCTTTTAATGGTAGCAATAGAGTCAGGATTTTTACTAAGTATGTTTAAAATTAGATTAAGTAAACACATGAAAAAAATCGAAAAAGGTTCAGCATCTACTATATACACATAATATATAATTTTAACTGTGTAAAAGTGTTATCCTGACAAAGCAACTATGGAAATTAAATGCATATGAGTAATGCCCGCAATTTTTTCGTCATAGATCTAAAATAAGTCATAGATGTACTAGTATTTCACTACATTTTATGTATATCCCTAACATGACAAAAAAAAAACTCGTAGAAAACATAGGACCTAAAGTAAATACATTAACATGATTATTCTTTAACCAGTACGTAGCAGAGTCAGAATTTTCACTAAGTATGTAGCACACAAAGAAATCGAAAGGATTCAACATCGTCTACTATATATGCATAAAATATATAACTTTAACTATATGTAAAAAGTGTTACATACCCTGATAAAGCAATCATGAAAATGCATACGAATAATGCCAGCAGCAATGCCAGGGTTCATAAGAACAGCTTTGAATACAGCTTTTTTTATAATAACTTCAGCTTGTGGACATGATTTTGAATAAAAACCAATACCAAACGTTGATTTTTTTGGTGGGGGCTTCGGATATCCCGACTTTTTTGGTGATGGTGGTGGTGGAGACGTATAATCGTAATTATACTTGTATGAAGCATCAGTAAATACAGAAAAACAAAGAATTAAACAAGAAATTAGCGCCAATGAATTCATTTTGCTGCTCTTAATTAATTCTTGGATATACAAAATTGTTAGTTACAATTCGATTTTTATAGGCAAATTATCATATAACCGCGTAGTTAATTATAATTAATTAATTAGTTATACAAGGTCAAAGACATGAAAAAGAATAATATCGTGTCTTTTATGTAATGGTCTGACTTTGAATTATTCTGCTTCTTTAATTAATTAAAGGAAGATCACGTAGAATAGTATATATTTAGTCTATATTAGTTACTATAAGAAAATCATAATTCGCAGTTACTGTTTCTTCAATTTTTGATATTCGCCTGATTTGTATATGTTCAGAATTTGTATAATTCGATTTGTGATTGTATAAATTCAAAATTTTGTATATATGTTTATCCTAACTATTTGAATGAGATTTATGAAAAAATCATAATAAATTACCTTATTAGTATAATTGGCAAGCGAAATATATATAAACGGAGTTCTGAAAAATTCGTAAATATATGAATATAGAATTTGTATATACTTGACATATTGTATATCTGCAAGCGAAATATACAAACAAATAGAAATATACGAATAACAACTTCCATAACAAACAAAACTATAGCTATAAAACGTAATTATCGAAATTATAGCTATAAAATTTTATTATATCTATTTTTTCTGAAATTTTGTGCTTGTTTAATTAATTAATCAAGGTTAGCACGAATTGGTATATCAATTTGCATGATATATATGAAGGTCATATACATGATCTCCACTAACTCATTCCAGCTTTGCATGATAACATTTTTTATGTAGCTTGAAGGTGATGGGGCTTTAGTTTTATTTTTATATCTCTCCAAATGTCAGAAGTTTCATTAATTTCAACAACAAATTCTTCATCTTTTGCTAGCTGGCTCGGTAGACTAATTACCAAGAAAGAAAGAAAATGTCATATAGCCACTAGACTAAACTTGGCTTTTCTGAATTATATTATCACATAAATTGAGAGCGAGCTAAACATATTTTGTATTCACTTACAAAATAAATTAGATAAAAGCGAGAAGTTTTAATTAGTGGAAAGATAATTTAAGCTTACTTACCTTAAGTATGAGTAAATTAAAAGAGAAGTGTACTTGACAAACCAGAAATAAATTTTGTTTGATATTATATATAATTAGCTAGCATGTTGATATATGTGTCAAATACATATAATTAAATAAATTATTTTTATTATCAAAGGATAATAATGTTAAAGTGTATGACCATCCTATCTAAAAATTTAACTTGTTACAGAGATCACACTTTTATTAATTATATTCACAACACGCCTCCTCACGTGCGGGCCTGATTCTTTTTCATGGGTCAATCACGTGATTTTTTTTTAATATGGCTGGCGGTGTAATTCGATCACAAGACCTTTATCTGCTTTGATACCATGTTAAATTAGGTTTTGAGTCTAACTCACACCCTAAAAGTTAGCTCAAAGGGAGGAGGATAGTGTAACCCTTATAGCGAGTCAACTCATATCATTAACTTTTGTCATTCTTCAGAACCTACACCTCACAGCTAGTGATTAGCATCTGGTGTGTGGACAAATTTTGATTTTGGAGCCCCAACATGGAGTGAGATGAGCCTTCCTCTGATACCATGTTGAAATGTCTTACCATCTCATCTAAAAGTTTAAACTGTTAGAGAAAATACACTTTAATTAATTAATTACATTCTCAATAAATAATTCTTCTTTGGCACGATATATTTTATTTAGAAAATGAGTAGAATGGTGAACAAGTTAAGATTCTTTGAAGTTGAAAATTTGTATAGAATAACGTTTTAAACATCTTTCAGAATGTTCTCAAGATGATCATTCGGAATAGTTTCACCATGTTGTTTATAACATGGGAAATGGATGACACGATTCTCGAAATGATCGAATATGTGTCAGAGATAATTTTAGTTTTTAAAAGTTTGTGATAAAATCATGAAACTAAGCTATGGAAGCCATGGATAACTCTCATGAACTTCAAGTACACATGGAAAAGAGATTGTGAAATGTACTGTGTATTGATTAGAATGAAAAATTGTGTTGCATATATCTTCCTCACTATTGTTTATATACACTTTACATAATTGAGTACAAAAGGAATCTAATTGCTAACTAATTGCTAACTAACTGCCAGCTCATCTAATCAACTTAATCAAGATGTTAACTAACTAACAATATCCTAACTAATCATTTTATATATGTTCAAGTTATACCCGTCTCAATACTCCCCCTCAAACTGGTAGATGCTGCAAAAATATTCAACATTCCCAGTTTGGAAACCAAATATTCATGTTGTGTCCTCAATAGTGCCTGTTGACACCCAATTTTGGCCTAACATTTTTAAAAAATTCATAATTTTATAGTTTCAGTTTCGATTTGCTAAAATCACTTAATTCATATTCGAATCAATTAATTTATTTTGTTTAGATTAAGAAGCTCTCTAAATTAATTTATGTGAATTCATCCTATTAATCAACTACTTTAAAACCATTCAAATAGACAAATTTTGGATTTTTTTGCATTTGTCCCACATCGCTTCCCACATCTATTTTGAACCCAAAATTGGTCCTATATAAGCCCCTCTTCATTACATCAAAGAGGGAAGGAAAAAAAGGAGGAGACCAAAGAGTACCCAGAAATTTTTCGGGAATTCTTGGTTCCATATTTTAATATTTTTAAAATATTATCGCGGCTGTTCGAGTTTGGCGAGGTGGTGGATCGTCTCCGTCAAATTCGCAGTTTCGGTTCGCTGCCCAGAACCAGGTAAATTCTTTCTTAGCTTTGTATTATTTAATTTCTAGCTTTTCTATTTGTTATATGTTAATTAGCTTTGTTTTAGCTTTCGTGCATTAGGTTGTGGTATGACATTTTAGTAGCGTTTCTCTTGTTCCTACTGTTTTATTTACTGTTAGTTGTAAATTTATTTATTTATTTATTTTTCTTTAGTTTTGCTTATGTTTCTTTAGGAATTTATTTGTGTATTAGTTATAGTTTAGGAGTTATGGCCAATGAAAAATCTCTCCGTCGGGTTTGGAGGCCTCCACATTTTAAAAGACGGACATTTAGTTTAAATTCATATTGTTTATTTTTGTAAAGAATTGATCGATGAAAAAAAAATCTCTCATTCTAGTTTCTAAGAAAAGTTGATTTTCTTAGATATGTATTTATTCATATTGGCTTGATTATATTTATCATAGTTTGATTTCATTGCTTTTATTTAAGTCTACTTCCGATGATATTATTACTTTCTTTGTTTAGTTTTGATGATATTCTTATTGTTGGTTTCCCGTTTGACTTCACTTTTCATGATATTAATTGTCATTTTATATTCTGAAAGTAATGTGCTCTTTATTCGTTTAAGTTAGTTGCAATTTTTGCATTTTGATACTATGTGATAGGTCTTATATATATTTATTAGTTTCTCCATTTTTCAATAACTTTAGATTTGTATTGCTGCTCCTTTTGACTCACATGTAGTTATTCTTAATTAATTTATTTTGATTGATTACATTGATCATTTAAGAAGATACTAGCAAATCTTGTTTTGTTAATTTCATGTGGCTACCTTTCTTATTTTGTTGATTGAGTTAAAATTGGCCGATGAAGAAATTACCGTCGATTTCCTAGGCCTCTCATGTTAATAAGACGGTTTTTTGATTTTTAAGCTATTATTTGGTTTATTCATTTTTATTCATATTTTATTTATTACTAACACTTTTACTAAGTGTCTTTACAGGTACATAGAGGTGCTTCCCATTGAAGTTATTTGAATTAAGTTCGAATTGTACTCTTTATTCAATATTTTGCATATATTACGTTAGGCAAATTTTAGGCCGTTTCTTATATTTTCTTATTTTATTATTTGTGTATATTGCATGTTTATTATATTTGTATATTATTTTATTTTTTCCTCAATTTGAAAAAAAATGAATTCAGCCGGGACCTACACTTGTGGATTTCGAAGGAACCCCTTCCCTTCGGAATAATTTGAACCCCTTACCTAGAATCAAATTGGTTTCGTAGATCACTTAATGGTTTCCTAGATTTTTCCTAAAATTAGGTGGCGACTCCTTTTTTTTAAAAAACTCGTTTATTTTTAAAACTCTTTCAAAATTGAATCAATTAATTATTTTTTGAGTTGCCGCGACGTTTCGCCCTATTTTGATAGAGTGGGGATGTAAACAGATTGGCGACTCTGCTGGGGACTATAGAGGTTTTAACCAGTATGAATTTAATTTATTTTTTTTTCAAATTGAGGAAATTTTTGTTTTATTATTATGTTATACCTTGTATTTTTATATTTCGCTGATTATTTGTTTATTGTATTTATTCATTATTTATTTTATTGTGTGTATATTATCATTGCATTCATGGCATAATATTTTTCGTCAAGCGACAATTATTTCATTTCCACTAAAGGACGATTATGCAGGTTCGCAGTCGTTCATTAACCAAAATTTTCTCGGGGCACCCTGACGAGTGTAGTTGGCTACTTGATAGTCAACGATCGTTAACTGTCCCAGCCCAAGTAGTCCGCTTGGGTTACCTTTTCCACTCTAAATACAACCCACTCATAGTAAACTAGCGTAGAGCCGAGCCAAATCCAAATTTAAGCATCAGCCTGAGATGACCCAACACTCAAGGCGTGTTGAGCCCATTAGAAAGACCACCTTGAGTCCATAATGGCTTCCGGCCTAAACGGACAGTCATAATTGTGTGTAATTTGAAGGATGTATACGAAATTTGACAAACCATTGTTCATTTGATTAGAGAGTTATTTTAATAGTCTATTTTTGTCAGATTCGGTTCTTTAAAAGCTATCATTCCATCCAAAAGTGTTGACAATCGAAGATGACAACAAGTTCGAGAGAGAGTATCTTTCACAAAGGCTCAGAATAGGATGGTACCCTTTCGCGGGACTGAATATTTTGTATCCCATTTTCCCTATTATGTATCCCCATTCATTTTATTCGTATAAATTTGTATAAATTTAGATTTTGGGACAATGGAATGTTTCAAATGACATATACATCCTTCAAATCGATAGGCCTACCCTAGGTATAAAAGGGTCACATATTTGTATAGGACGCGCAATAATTGTTTGTATGCTATATGATATGTTTCAGTTTGTTGTTAATTAAAACAGTGTTTATGTGTTTAATTCATTATTTGTGTGATATTTTGCATTATCCAATATGAACAAGAACTAACACTCTTACCTTTTGAGTTCTTCTTCAGAGCGAAATGTTGATTTATGTCCGAATTCAGAAATCATTATTTGTCCGAAGTTGCAAGAGACAAGAGGATTAGCGAAATTAAAGTCCTTGCATTTCTCAATTATATCAAGTCAAAACGATAAATTAGGGGAGTATTTGACTATGAGGTGGCACCCACTTATTTTTATTATTATTAGTATTCATGGCGCTAGACCTAGGAATTTCTTTAAGTTGTCTAAATCTTTAAATTATGCCTTATCTGAACGAACTACGCGTACCTGATTCTCATTTTAATGAGATACGTAGGCAACCCTCTTGAGTTCGGTATTATCTTCTCAAAAAAAAAATAGTTTGTTAATATTTTCCAAGTCATATCTGGACGAACTACGCGTACCTGATTCTCATTTTAATGAGATACGTAGGCAACCCTTCTTGGGTTCGGTATTATCTTCTCAAAAAAAAATAGTTTGTTAATAATTTTCAAGTCATATCTGCATGAACTACGCACACCTGATTCTCATCTTAATGAGATACGTAGGCAGCCCTTCTCGGGTTCGGTAATCATTCTTTCAAAAAATAAAATAGCTTGTATATAATGTAAGAGTCATGTCTTCAGCTCGATTGGTACCTATGTAGTTAAGAGCATGTAAATATATTTGATATGATAGAAAAGACTGACTTTGCGGTAAACTATAGATTCTCGTGGTACCTCTTATCTGTACTTTTGTGATGCTTGAAAATTCTCTTGCATGCAATCAAGATAAGAATAAAACTAACCTTATGTTTCATGTGCATTGTGTGGTGAGCTTTTGATCAAAGTTCAATTGTGTTACACTGTTGATCTAGAACTTGACCTGAATGTTTTTCGAGGCGAAATCCTGTGTAATGTTTGGTTTGAGAAAGGATTGTAGGCCTTTTTTGACCCGATTGTGCCTTTCAAAGCCTACCAAATTACATTAATCCCTAGTTTTCCCACTTTGAGCCTGAAACCTTTCTTTGGACAACCACATCTTAACCACTACACTTTTAAGTGCTTAAAAGCACTATCCTCTCTTGGCCCAACCTTCTTGAGTGCATCAAGAATGTGCAAATTATAAGAGAAGATCCATGTTTGAAATTTCCGAAAGCAAAGATATCGAATCTCCCAAAGTCAAGAAAATAAAAGACTTCTAGAGAAAAAAAGAAAAGGGGAGAGAAATAAAGAAAAACAAAAATACCCTTTACAAAGTCAATGAAAGGTGGGAAGGAAAATACTCCAATAAAAAGGAGAAAAAATTTATAAGAAAGGAGTGAAATAACAGAAAAGCTCCGAGAAATAAGGATTCAAAAGCAGTCAAAACAAAGAAAAAAAAAGAAGAAGAAGAGAAGAATGGAAAAGCTCCAAAAAATGAGAACTCAAAAGAAGTTGAAACAAAGGAAGAAAAAAGAAGAAGAAGGGAAAAGAGTCAAAAATGAGAATTCAAAAGAAGTTGAAAGGGGGGAGAACAATGAAGAGGATCTAACGTAAAGGCGTACCAATCATTAAGAGCACAAATTTTGGGTGACGCTCAGGAAGGAATTCAGTCACTTTTATCCAAATAAATATCCTACCCATCCCTAAGCCTACGTTACAAGCCAATGACAAGCCCTACATGATCTCATTCCAAATGTTCTCACATTAGTGGAGATTTACATAAGGGCCAAGCATATGGTATCACAGTTGTACGCATTGAACATTCTTGTGAGTGTGAGTGCACTTTGGAAAATGTCCTAAAATTAAATATTTCAAATATGTGTGAAATAGGACAAGTCTTTTTCGTGAGGGCACTTGAAACATGAGGATTGATACAATTCAAAACCTTTGTTTGAAGCAAGATGAACGGATCTTGTTGATCCTTAGGTATATTGAGGTACCACTTGAAGCTGTAGGAATTACCTTAAATTCAATCTTAAAAGAAAAAAAAAAGGAATGAAAGATTTACTTGCAATCTTAACTGTTGGTACCAATTATAGTGAAGGTTTGACTATCTCATCACATTCTTTATTTTTCAAAAAAAAAAAAGTGAGCAAGCACTCATTCTTTAATATTTTAAAACCTTTTTAAGAATCTTTCAATTTTATAAAAAATAAAAATAAAAATAAAATTGCTTTTTGAGTTGTTCATAATAAAAAAGTGTTATCGGGTTGATCTTGTATGTGTGAAAGTCCTATTTTTACTTCATGGATTGTCCGTCCCAAAATGTGACATGTTTTTTTTATCTCTAAGCTTTGGATATCACATGGAATACCATTTTCATATTTCATCATGTTTATATTGTGCATTTTCTACTGATGATCTTCTTTCAGATTCTTTGTAGTATTCATCATCTACAAGTTTGGAACTACATTTGACCTGATTCCTGCCTCAACAGGATATGTAGGCGCCACAACGGTTCGGTCATATACCCAGTGTGATTATTATTTCTCCTTACAATAAAAACTGGACAGAATTTTTGAAAATATCTCAAAAATTCACAATAGAGGTGTTATTGCCAACAAGTCAAGATTGAAGATCATTTTGAGATTTGCCAAAATTCTAACTGGGACAGAATTTTGAGGAAGACCTCAAAATTCTAATAAGTACTGCGAGAAGCTTGATAGCAACTACAAAGATCATGCATTGAGAGTCAATATTCATGCATTGCAAAAGATAATGCATCGCGAGTCAATATTCATGCATTGCAAAAGATCATGCATCGCGAGTCAATATTCATACATTGCAAAAGATCATGCATCGCGAGTCAATAATAATGCATTGCAAAAAATCATGCATCGCGAGTCAATATTCATGCATTGCAACAGATCATGCATCGCGAGTCAATATTCATGCATTGCAAAAGATCATGCATCGCAAGTTATATTCATGCATCGCGAGTTAATATTTATGCATCGCGAGAAGATTTCATGCCTCGCAGAAATTTATGCATCGCAAGAAGATTTCATACCTTGCGGAATTTATGCATCGCGAGAAGATTCCATCCCTCGCAAAATTTACTCATCGCGGGAAGATATTCATGCCCCGCAGAAAATCATGCATCGCGAGTCAATATTCATGCATTGCGAGTTAATATTTATGCATCGCGAGAAGATTTCATGCCTCGCAAGAAGATTTCATACCTTGCGGAATTTATGCATCGCGAGAAGATTCCATCCCTCGCAAAATTTATGCATTGCGAAAAGATATTCATGCCCCGCAGAAGATCATGCATCGCGAGTCAATATTCATGCATTGCAAAAGATCATGCATCGCGAGTCAATATTAATGCATTGCAAAAAATCATGCATCGCGAGTCAATATTCATGCATTGCAAAAAATCATGCATCGCGAGTCAATATTCATGCATTGCAACAGATCATGCATCGCGAGTCAATATTCATGCATTGCGGAAAATCATGCATCGCGAGTTAATATTCATGCATTGCGGAAAATCATGCATCGCGAGTTAATATACATGCATCGCGAGAAGATTTCATTCCTCGCAAAAGTTTACATATCGCAAGAAGATTTCATACCTTGCGGAATTTATGCATCGCGAGAAGATTCCATCCCTCGCAAAATTTATGCATCGCGAGAAGATTCCATCCCTCGCAAAATTTTATGCATCGCGAGAAGATTCCATCCCTCGCAAAAGTTTATACATCGCCAAGAAGATATTTGCATTTAAGTCGCATCTATTCGGAGGTGAAGGATGTGCACCATATCTTTTGAACGTTCAAGTCGGTGGAAACTTGCGTTGAAAGATATTTGCATTTAAGACGCATCTATTCGGAGGTGAAGGATGTGCACCATATCTTTTCAACGTTCAAGTCGGTGGAAACTTGCGTTGAAAGATATTTGCATTTAAGACGCATCTATTCGGAGGTGAAGGATGTGCACCATATCTTTTCAACGTTTAAGTCGGTGAAAACTTGCGTTGAAAGATATTTGCATTTAAGACGCATCTATTCGGAGGTGAAGGATGTGCACCATATCTTTTCAACGTTCAAGTCGGTGAAAACTTGCATTAAATGATATTTGCATTTAAGACACATCTATTTGGAGGTGAAGGTTGTGCACTCTATCTATTCAACGTTCAAGTCGGTGGAAACGTGCGTTGAAAGATGTTTACATTTTGTCCTACCGATGGACATACATTCAAAATCCTATCGATGGATCATCATTTTTTTTTTCATTCGTCCTACCGATGGACATACATTTCAAATCCTACAGATTGATCATCATCTTCATTCGTCCTACCAAGGGACCTGTATTTATCTCCATTTATCGTATCATAAGAAATGCTGCCCTTTTTATTTTAGTTTTGCCTATATTAATGAGTTTTATCTTTGTTTTTTTTAGAACATTCTAGATGATGCACTCTCAGAGGAGCCACATGTGCGAATTACTTCAACAAGGACGCAACATATCATAGAACCTTTTGGAGACAAGTCTGGGATTGACTTCCACCACATTCAACCGCACTTCTCTACAAAGGTCATGTGTTCGGTCAAAATTGGGTTTGTCAATTTTCGTTGTTCACGATTTCTTTCATCAATCATACACAACGAAAGGGACAGCTGTTGACACCCAATTTTGGCCTAACATTTTAAAAAAATTCATAATTTTATAGTTTTAATTTCGATTTGCTAAAATCACTTAATTCATATTCGAATCAATTAATTTATTTTGTTTAGATTAAGAAGCTCTCAAAATTAATTTATGTGAATTCATCCTATTAATCAATTACTTTAAAACCATTCAAATAGACAAATTTTGGATTTTTTTGCATTTGTCCCACATCGCTTCCCACATCTATTTTGAACCCAAAATTGGTCCTATATAAGCCCCTCTTCATTACATCAAAGAGGGAAGGAAAAAAAGGAGGAGACCAAAGAGTACCCAAAAAATTTTCGTGAATTCTTGGTTCCATATTTTAATATTTTAAAATATTTTCGCGGCTGTTCGAGTTTGGGGAGGTGGTGGATCGTCTCCGTCAAATTCGCAGTTTCGGTTCGCTGCTCAGAACCAGGTAAATTCTTTCTTAGCTTTGTATTATTTAATTTCTAGCTTTTCTATCTGTTATATGTTAATTAGCTTTGTTTTAGCTTTCGTGCATTAGGTTGTGGTATGACATTTTAGTAGCGTTTTTCTTGTTCCTACTATTTTATTTACTGTTAGTTGTAAATTTATTTATTTATTTATTTTTCTTTAGTTTTGCTTATGTTTCTTTAGGAATTTATTTGTGTATTAGTTATAGTTTAGGAGTTATGGCCAATGAAAAATCTCTCCGTCGGGTTTGGAGGCCTCCACATTTTAAAAGACGGACATTTAGTTTAAATTCATATTGTTTATTTTTGTAAAGAATTGATCGATGAAAAAAAAATCTCTCATTCTAGTTTCTAAGAAAAGTTGATTTTCTTAGATATGTATTTATTCATATTGGCTTGATTATATTTATCATAGTTTGATTTCATTGCTTTTATTTAAGTCTACTTCCGATGATATTATTACTTTCTTTGTTTAGTTTTGATGATATTCTTATTGTTGGTTTCCCGTTTGACTTCACTTTTCATGATATTAATTGTCATTTTATATTCTGAAAGTAATGTGCTCTTTATTCGTTTAAGTTAGTTGCAATTTTTGCATTTTGATACTATGTGATAGGTCTTATATATATTTATTAGTTTCTCCATTTTTTAATAACATTAGATTTATATTGCTGCTCCTTTTGACTCACATGTAGTTATTCTTAATTAATTTATTTTGATTGATTACATTGATCATTTAAGAAGATACTAGCAAATCTTGTTTTGTTAATTTCATGTGGCTACCTTTCTTATTTTGTTGATTGAGTTAAAATTGGCCGATGAAGAAATTACCGTCGATTTCCTAGGCCTCTCATGTTAATAAGACGGTTTTTTGATTTTTAAGCTATTATTTGGTTTATTTATTTTTATTCATATTTTATTTATTACTAACACTTTTACTAAGTGTCTTTACAGGTACATAGAGGTGCTTCCCATTGAAGTTATTTAAATTAAGTTCGAATTGTACTCTTTATTCAATATTTTGCATATATTACGTTAGGCAAATTTTAGGCCGTTTCTTATATTTTCTTATTTTATTATTTGTGTATATTACATGTTTATTATTTTTGTACATTATTTTATTTTCTCCTCGATTTGAAAAAAATGAATTCAGTCGGGACTCACATTTTTTGATTTCGAAGGGTGCCTAACCCCTTCCCTTCGAAATAATTTGAACCCCTTACCTAGAATCAAATTGGTTTCGTAGATCACTTAATGGTTTCCTAGTTTTTTCCTAAAATTAGGTGGCGACTCTTTTTAAAACTCATTCATTTTTAAAACTCACTAAAATTGAATCAATTCATTATTTTTTGAGTTGCCGCGACGTTTCGCCCTATTTGAATAGAGTGGGGATGTAAACAGAATGACGACTCTGCTGGGGACTATAGAGGTTTTAACCAATATGAATTTAATTTTTTTTTTTCAAATTGAGGAAATTTTTGTTTTATTATTAGGTTATACCTTGTATTTTTATATTTCGCTGATTATTTGTTTATTGTATTTATTCATTATTTATTTTATTATGTGTATATTATCATTGCATTCATGACATAATATTTTCCGTCAAACGACAATTATTTTATTTCCACTAAAGGACGATTATGCGGGTTCGCAGTCGTTCATTAACCAAAAATTTTCTCGGGGCATCCTGACGAGTGTAGTTGGCTACTTGATAGTCAACGATCGTTAACTGTCCCAGCCCAAGTAGTCCGTTTGGGTTACCTTTTCCACTCTAAATACAACCCACTCCTAGTAAACTAGCGTAGAGCGGAGCCAAATCCAAATTTAAGCATCAGCCTAAGATGACTCAACAACAAAGGCGTGTTGAGCCCATTAGAAAGACCACTTTGAGTCCATAATGGCTTCCGGCCTAAACGGACAATCATAATTGTGTGTAATTTGAAGGATGTATACGACATTTGACAAATCATTGTCCATCTGATTAGAGAGTTATTTTAATAGTATATTTTGTCAAATTCGGTTCTTCAAAAGCTATCCTTCCATCCAAAGTGTTAGACAATCGAAGATAACAACAAGTTCAAGAGAGAGTATCTTTCACAAAGGCTTAGAATAGGATGGTACCCCTGCGCGGGACTGAATATTTTGTATCCCATTTTCCCTATTATGTATCCCCATTCAGTTTATTCGTATAAATTTGTATAAATTTAGATTTCGGGACAATGGAATGTTTCAATGACATATACATCCTTCAAATCGATACATGAAAGGGTCACATATTTGTATAGGACGCGCAATAATTGTTTGTATGCTATACGATATGTTTCAGTTTGTTGTTAATTAAAACAGTGTTTATGTGTTTAATTCATTATTTGTGTGATATTTTGCATTATCCAATATGAACAAGAACTAACACTCTTACCTTTTGAGTTGTTCTTCTTCAGAGCGAAATGTTGATTTATGTCCGAATCAGAATCATTATTTGTCCGAAGTTGCAAGAGACAAGAGGATTAGCGAAATTAAAGTCCTTGCATTTCTCAATTATATCAAGTCAAAACGATAAATTAGGGGAGTATTTGACTATGAGGTGGCACCCACTTATTTTTATTATTATTTTGCATGATGGTCCTGCTCTCACATATTTCTCATATTTTTGTAGGAATACCGTCCCCGACATCAGTCGGGGATGGTCATAACAATGTCTGGATCTCGTGAAAATTGGGAAGAGACAAAGGTCCAAGAAAACATCCAAAAAGAGTACAACAAATCATTACTGTAGAAATTCGTAGGTTACATTCAACATACAGTATAAATATTGACGATTAAGAGGCTATAAAACATATTGGTGCGAAAAAAAAAATAAAAAATTCATGGCGCTAGACCTAGGAATTTCTTTCAGTTGTCTATATCTTTAAATTATGCCTTATCTGAACGAACTACGCGTACCTGATTCTCATTTTAATGAGATACGTAGGCAACCCTTCTTGGGTTCGGTATTATCTTCTCAAAAAAAAAAATAGTTTGTTAATATTTTCCAAGTCATATCTGAATGAACTACGCGTACCTGATTCTCATTTTAATGAGATACGTAGGCAACCCTTCTTGGGTTCGGTATTATCTTCTCAAAAAAAAAATAGTTTGTTAATATTTTCCAAGTCATATCTGCATAAACTACGCACACCTGATTCTCATCTTAATGAGATACGTAGGCAGCCCTTCTCGGGTTCGGTAATCATTCTTTAAAAAAATAAAATAGCTTGTATATAATGTAAGAGTCATGTCTTCAGCTCGATTGGTACCTATGTAGTTAAGAGCATGTAAATATATTTGATATGATAGAAAATACTGACTTTGCGGTAAACTATAGATTCTCGTGGTACCTCTTATCTGTACTTTTGTGATGCTTGAAAATTCTCTTGCATGCAATCAAGATAAGAATAAAACTAACCTTATGTTTCATGTGCATTGTGTGGTGAGCTTTTGATCAAAGTTCAATTGTGTTACACTGTTGATCTAGAACTTGACCTGAATGTTTTTCGAGGCGAAATTCTGAGTAATGTTTGGTTTGAGAAAGGATTGTAGGCCTTTTTTGACCCGATTGTGCCTTTCAAAGCCTACCAAATTATATTAATCCCTAGTTTTCCCACTTGAGCCTGAAACCTTTCTTTGGACAACCACATCTTAACCACTACACTTTTAAGTGCTTAAAAGCACTATCCTCTCTTGGCCCAACCTTCTTGAGTGCACCAAGAATGTGCAAATTATAAGAGAAGATCCATGTTTGAAATTTCCGAAAGCAAAGATATCGAATCTCCCAAAGTCAAGAAAATAAAAGACTTCTAGAGAAAAAAAAGAAAAGGAGAAAGAAATAAAGAAAGACAAAAATACCCTTTACAAAGTCAATGATAGGTGGGAAGGAAAATACTCCAATAAAAAGAAGAAAAAAAAAATTTATAAGAAAGGAGTGAAATAAAAGAAAAGCTCCGAGAAATAAGGATTCAAAAGAAGTCAAAACAAAGAAAAAAAAAAGAAGAAGAAGAGAAGAATGGAAAAGCTCCAAAAAATGAGAACTCAAAAGAAGTCGAAACAAAGGAAGAAAAAAGAAGAAGAAGGGAAGAGTCAAAAATGAGAATTCAAAAGAAGTTGAAAGGGGGGAGAACAATGAAGAGGATCTAACGCAAAGGCGTACCAATCATTAAGAGCACAAATTCTGTATGACGCTCAAGGAGGAATTAAGTCACTTTTATCCCAAATAAATATCCTACCCATCCCTAAGCCTACGTTACAAGCCAATGACAAGCCCTACATGATCTCATTCCAAATGTTCTCACATTAGTGGAGATTTACATTAGGGTCAAGCATATGGTATCACAGTTGTATGCATTGAACATTCTTGTGAGTGTGAGTGCACTTTGGAAAATGTCCTAAAATCAAATGTTTCAAATACGTGCGAAATAGGACAAATCTTTTTCGTGAGGGCACTTGAACATTCTTGTGAGTGTGAGTGCACTTTGGAAAATGTCCTAAAATCAAATGTTTCAAATACGTGCGAAATAGGACAAATCTTTTTCGTGAGGGCACTTGAAACATGAGGATTGATACAATTCAAAACCTTTGTTGAAACAAGATGAACGGATCATGTTGATCCTTAAGTATATTGGAGGTACCACTTGAAGCTGTAGGAATTACTTTAAATTCAATCTTAAAAAAAAAAAAGAAAAAAAATGAGAGATTTACCTGCAATCTTAACTGTTGGTACCAATTGTAGTGAAGGTTTGACTATCTCATCACATTTTTTTTATTTTTCAAAAAGAAAAGAAAAAGTGAAAAAACACTCATTCTTTAATATTTTAAAACCTTTTTAAGAGTCTTTCAATTTTATAAATAAAAAAAAATTGCCTTTTGAGCTGGTCATTGTAAAAGGTGTCATCGGGTTAATCTCGTATGTGTGAGAGTCATATCTTACGGCATGGATTGTTCGTCCAAAATTGTGACATGTTTTTTTTTATAGGCTTTGGATATCACATGCAATATTATTTTCCTATTTCATCATGTTCATATTGTACATTTTCTACTGATGATCTTCTTTCAGATTCTTTGCAGTATTCATCATCTACAAGTTTGGAACTACATTTGACCTGATTCCTGCCTCAACAGGATATGTAGGCGCCACAACGGCTCGGTCATATACCCAGTGTGATTATTATTTCTCCTTACAATAAAAACTGGGATAGAATTTTTGAAAATATCTCAAAAATTCTCAATAGAGGTGTTATCGTCAACAAGTCAAGATTGAAGATCATTTTGAGATTTGCCAAAATTATAACTGGGACAGAATTTTGAGACAAGTACTGCGAGAAGCTTGATAGCAACTACAAAAATCATGCATTGAGAGTCAATATTTATGCATTGCAAAAAATCATGCATCGCGAGTCAATATTCATGCATTGCGAAAGATCATGCATCGCGAATTAATATTCATGCATCGCGAGTTAATTCATGCATCGAGAGTTAATATTCATGCATTGCGAAATTCATGCATAGCGAGAAGATTTCATACCTCGCAAAAATTCATGCATCGCGAATTAATATTCATGCATCGCGAGTTAATTCATGCATCGAGAGTTAATATTCATGCATCGAGAGTTAATATTCATGCATTGCGAAATTCATGCATAGCGAGAAGATTTCATACCTCGCAAAAATTCATGCATCGCGAGAAGATTTCATTCCTCGCAGAAATTCATTCATGCATTCACTCATCGAGGGAAGATTCATGCATAGCGAGAAGATTTCATACCTCGCAGCAAGCGATTCATACCTCGCATCGCGAGAAGATTTCATTCCTCGCAGAAATTCATGCATGGCGAGAAGATTTCATACCTCGCAGGAATTCACTCATCGCGGGAAGATATTCATGCCCCGTAGAAGATCATGCATCGCAGAAAATCATGCATCGAGAGTTAATATTCATGCATTGCGGAAGATCATGCATCGAGAGTCAATATTCATGCATCGCGAGTCAATATTCATGCATTGCGGAAGATCATGCATCGCGAGTTAATATTCATGCATCGCGAGAAGATTTCACTCCTCGCAAAAGTTTACATATCGCAAGAAGATTTCATACCTTGCGGAATTTATGCATTGCGGTAAGATATTCATGCCCCGCAGAAGATCATGCATCGCGAGTTAATATTCATGCATCGCGAGAAGATTTCATTCCTCGCAAAAGTTTACATATCGCAAGAAGATTTCATACCTTGCGGAATTTATGCATCGCGAGAAGATTTCATCCCTCGCAAAAGTTCATATATCGCCAAGAAGATATTTGCATTTAAGATGCATCTATTTGGAGGTGAAGGATGTGCACCATATCTTTTCAACGTTCAAGTCGGTGGAAACTTGCGTTGAAAGATGTTTGCATATTAAGACGCATCTATTCGGAGGTGAAGGATGTGCACCATATCTTCTCAACGTTCAAGTCGGTGGAAACTTGCGTTGAAAGATATTTGCATTTAAGACGCATCTATTCGGAGGTGAAGGATGTGCACCATTGTCAAAATACCGATGGACATACATTCAAAATCCTACCGATGGATAATCTTTTCATTCGTCCTATCGATTCATTCGATCCATACCGATTTTCATTCGTCCTACCGATGGACATACATTCCAAATCCTACAGATTGATCATCATCTTCATTCGTCCTACCAAGGGACCTGTATTTATCTCCATTTATCGTATCATAAGAGATGCTACCCTTTTTCTTTTAGTTTTGCCTATATTAATGAGTTTTATCTTTGTTTTTTTAGAACATTCTAGAGGATGCACTCTCAGAGGAGCCAGAAGTGCGGACGACATAAAAAAGGATGCAACACAATGTGAAACTTTTTCTTAGCAGCGGACTGAGATATAGTCCAAAGAGGAGTGTCAAATTCTTAGGACGCGAGCAGAGGAGCGACTTCCACCACATTCAACCGCACTTCTCTACAAAGGTCATGTGTTCGGTCAAAATTGGGTTTGTCAATTTTCGTTGTCCACGATTTCTTTCATCAATCATACACAACGAAAGGGACAGCTGTTGACACCCAATTTTGGCCTAACATTTTAAAAAATTCATAATTTTATAGTTTCAATTTCGATTTGCTAAAACCACTTAATTCATATTCGAATCAATTAATTTATTTTGTTTAGATTAAGAAGCTTTCTAAATTAATTTATGTGAATTCATCCTATTAATCAATTACTTTAAAACCATTCAAATAGACAAATTTTGGATTTTTTTTGCATTTGTCCCACATCGCTTCCCACATCTATTTTGAACCCAAAATTGGTCCTATATAAGCCCCTCTTCATTACACCAAAGAGGGAAGGAAAAAGGGAGGAGACCAAAGAGTACCCTGAAATTTTTCGGGAATTCTTGGTTCCCTAGTTTAATATTTTTAAAATATTTTCGCGGCTGTTCGAGTTTGGGGAGGTGGTCGTCTCTGTCAAATTCGCAGTTTCGGTTCGCTGCCCAGAACCAGGTAAATTCTTTCTTAGCTTTGTATTATTTAATTTTTAGCTTTTCTATCTGTTATATGTTAATTAGCTTTGTTTTAGCTTTCGTGCATTAGGTTGTGGTATGACATTTTAGTAGCGTTTCTCTTGTTCCTACTGTTTTATTTACTGTTAGTTGTAAATTTATTTATTTATTTATTTTTTTCTCTTTAGTCTTGCTTATGTTTTTTTTAGGAATTTATTTGTGTATTAGTTATAGTTTAGGAGTTATGGCCAATGAAAAATCTATCCGTCGGGTTTAGAGGCCTTTCCATTTTAAAAAGACGGAATTTTAATTTAAGTTTATATATTTTATATGTTAAAATTGGCCAATGAAAAATCTATCCTTCGGGTTTAGAGGCCTTTCCATTTTAAAAAGACGAAATTTTAATTTAAGTTTATATATTTTATATGTTAAAATTGGCCAATGATAAAATCTATCCTTCGGGTTTAGAGGCCTCCCCATTTTAAAAGACGGAAAATTTAGTTAACTTTATATTATTTACTTGTTAAATTTGGCCGATGAAGAAATTACCGTCGATTTCCAAGGCCTTCCATGTTAATAAGACGGATTTTTATTTTTAAGTTATTCATTGTTATTTATATTTATTTGGTACTAACTCTTTTACTGAGTGTCTTTACAGGTACCCGGAGGTGCTTCTCCTTGAAATTATTCGAATGTAGTTCGAATCATACTTTTTATTCATTATTTTGTATATATTGACGTTAGGCAAACTTTAGGCCGTTTCTTATATTTTCTTATTTTATTATTTGTGTATATTGCATGTTTATTATATTTGTATATTATTTTATTTTTTTCCTAAATTTGAAAAAAAATGAATTCAGCCGGGACCCACACTTGTGGATTTCGAAGGGTGCCTAACCCCTTCCCTTCGAAATAATTTGAACCCCCTACCTAGAATCAATTGGTTTCGTAGATCACATAATGTTTTTCCTAGTTTTCCTAAAATTAGGTGGCGACTCTTTTTTTAAAAACTCGTTCATTCTAAAATTCATTAAAATTGAATCAATTAATAATTTTTCGAGTTGCCGCGACGTTTTGCCCTATTTTGATAGAGTAGGGATGTAAACAATATATATATATATATATATATATATATATATTAAAATTTGTATTTGTATAATTTGTATGTATAAGAAGGATAGAGGTGAGAGAGAGGAAGAGAGGAGAGAGGCACCCTAAATAGAGCTAAAAAGAGTTTGTGAGTGGTAATTAATTCAAGCTATAACTATGTTTGCTAATTAACTAGTTATGTTTGCTTATTTGCGTAATTTTCCCTTTATTTTAAGGATTGCTTTAGTTTTTTTTTCCATGCTTATTACAAAAATAATCTGATTTACTAAGTTATTTCAATTATTTATTCAATAAGAGTAGATTGATTTTTTTAATTTTTTATTATTAATAGTATGGATATAGATAAAAATAATTTCATTAAGTTATCGAGACTCCTTCAACGATTTTTCCTTAATATTTAGTATCCAAATTTCATATTTTAACTTGTGTACGAATTTCATTTTACTCACTTTATTTATTTACTTAACGTTGACCGATGTAGGATATTTTTGTTGCTGGAAGCGAAACTTCATCTACAATTACAGTTTGAGTATTATTAGAAATGATGAAAAATCCAACTCCTCTTCTAGGACCTAGAGGATGTAGAGAGCAAACAAATATGGATGGATACCTCTTGAAACTAAGGTTTTAATCAATGCATGGTCACTTGCGAGAGATCCTGAAAGTTGTCATGATCTTGAAAGTTTATACCAAAGAGATTTGAGAACTCTTCAATTGACCTTATGGAAAATCATTTTGAGTTTATTCCATTTGGTCTACAATTCAGAAAATGCCGCTACATTTGATCAATTTTTCAAGGATATTTCTTGGGAACCGATTACAGTTCACACAATGTCCAATATAACGTAAATGGTTTTAAATTTGCCACCGACAAAAACTCAAAGAATAAGAAAATTAATAATAGTGGTGTTTGGGTTAAAGGTGTTGATGGAAATCAAAACGAGAATGTTGATTATTTGGCGTCCTACAAGAGATTCTAGTGTTAGAGTATTCGGGTTGGCCAATAAAAAAGATAGTACTTTTCCTATGCAAGTGGTTTGATCCAACTTCAAGAGGTACGAGGGATCTTAAGCAACATAATATCATTGAAGTCAAGCAAACTAGGAAGTATGAGTCTTATGATCCTTTTATTATTACACATAATGCTAAGCAAGTGTACTATGCTCCTTATCCGTTGCGTAGGGATAAGTCTGATTGGTGGGTTGTAATCAAAACAAAATCGATGGGGCAAGTGGAAGTTGAGAATGAATTGGATGTTGCATATCAAAATGAAATATCAATTGTTCATCAAGTAGTGGATGCTGAGTTAGAAATGAATTTGGTGCATCCTGATCACATTTTAGAAGAAGTTAAGAGAAGAGTTAGATATGCCAACAAAGGAGGAGGATGAGGAAACTTTTGAAGAGGCTGAATGGACAGATGAGGATGCTTCCGAAGATGATGCAAGTGAATGGATAGATGATGAAGAAACATCCGAAGAGGATGAATAACAATTTTTATGTTTAGTTGGTGGATTTTTAGATATTCATATTTGAGTATATTTATATTTTTAGTTTTAATGTTTGTTCGACATTGTGAAAGACTATTTAGATTAAACCTTATGTTATGATAATTTTGTTTGATATATTTGTTCGACATTGTGACATTATTTTGTACTATTCTTTTTTAATCTTTATATTTAATTGATATAGATGGTAGATAAAGACAAGGGTAAATAAAAAATGTTAGCTAATTCAAAAAATAAAGTTAAGGCCAATGCTATGAGAAAGTCCACTGGGGTCATAATATTTGATGAGCCCTCTAGAGTTAATATTTCAAGACGAGCCTCAGTTTTAGCTATTCGCTCGGCACACCAAGCACATAATGCCTCTACTCATGTGGCTCCACAATCTAGTTATACTATATCTACACGTATTGTGGTACCTAGATTAGGTTACCAAACATTGCAGTGCTATTCACATCTTGATCGTAAGTCTACCATACCATCAGCTAGTGCTATTCAATGCAATAATTTAAATACTAATAGTGGATCAGTTGGACTTGCCAATCTTCATCTTGAATCCAATGGCTCGGAGCCTAATAATCCCACCATCCCGCACTCAGATACACGTGGTCCTCAGCCAGGCGATAGAGACAATTTTTGGAGATTTGTCATCGAGCCGTTAGGATACAAGTATGATTTAATTATGTTTCGTCTTTCATTTGTCTATTTATATTTTAATTAATTGATTGATTATTTTTTGTTTAGCATTCTTTGTCAATGAACTCATATTTCAGCTTACGTCTGGATGTGAGTATGACAAAGATTATTTTAGGAAAAGGGTCAAACATACTCTTGAACTATTCGAAAAGGTTCAAATATACCCTTCATTCACCTATTTGGCTAAAAATACCCCTCCCTCTATCTTTTTGGTCCACCTTTACCCTTAAAACTAACTTTTTTTTCTTAAATTATTATTATTATTATTTTTTATTATGTGGCCGATTTCTATTTGCTAAAGTTAAAACCCACCTTCAGCCCTTTATTTAACCCACCCCAAGACCCAATTACCCATCGCATTAAAACACCCGACCCTTTACTAATAACATTATTTTATATAACTCAATTTATAAATATTAGAAAAGCTTATTTATAGTGTTTTAATCTAACATTGTTTGATTTTAATTTTTTCTGTCTAGCCAAATACTGATATTAATGAAACTTGAATTTTTATTAAAATCAGTTTTGTACCTAGACTAATTACAGAAACTTTCACTAAAATATAAACGAAAGTTAAAATTTTTCTTTATTATTTATGATAATTTAATATTGAAATTTTGTTCCCAAAACCATAATTTTCGAGTGAACTTTTTTTCGTTTTTTACATATATCATGTAATTTTTTTGAGAAAATTTTGGTGAACCACTCGCCACCGTTGCCGAGGAAGAACGAGATGCGGCTCCTTCTCATGAAGAACGAGATGCTGCTCCAATGGAAGGGATGACTGTTTAATTAAATGGGTAATTGGGTCATAGGGTGGGATAAATTAAGGAGGGAAGGTGGGGTTTAATTTCGGCAAATGGAAATCTGCCACATCATAAATAGTAATAATAAAATTAATTTGATAGAAGTCTGTTTGTTTTACTGATAAGAGTGGACCAAATAGATAGATTGAGGGGTATTTTTAGCCAAATAGGTGGATGAAGGGTATATTTGAACCTTTTCGAATAGTTCAAGGGCATTTTTGACCCTTTTCCCTTTATTTTAAAGTGCATCGGTACTCACTATAATGATGTGTACCCGACTTGGGGTTCGATTCCAATTAACAACAGGGGGCAGATGTTCAATGAATTCAAGGTAAGAATGTGTATCAATTAAATTCACATCATATACATTTAAATTCGTTATTCATTTGAACAATAAATATTTAGTTATTTTTCATTACAAAAATATTATGTATGGGCTCCCGAACACGAGGAAGAAGTTTAAGCAAACTTCAATGTTAAAGCTTCAAAGTTGCTTTCTAGCACATTTAGTGAATGGCGGATAAAAATAGAATTCCTAACTTTATGGTACCAGCTCGATGAGATCTGTTACTCGAACATTGGGGTACTAATGAAAAATTTAAAAAGAGGAGTAAGATTGGAAACATGGCTCGCGCATCAGAAAATGGAGGCTTTTTGCACACTGGTGGAGCTATTAGCCTAGTTACTAGGAAGGAAAGAATTATATACTTTCTTAATTTTGTAAAATATATATTTTTATTTTTTGATAAGTAGTTTTAATTTGGAGATTAAATTCTATTTATGTTATTTGTACGAAAAAGAGTTGGGTAGGCTGGTAGCTGTAGAAGAGATGTTCAAGGTTACTCATGTCAAGAAGAGTACGAACCCCGAAGAAGAAGAAAGTTATATTGAGCCACGTGCTCAAGAGGCATATGTAAGAACTCTATTCAAGATAATTTTTTTTTGTATATATTACATTCTTATTCGTAGAGTTATTTGTTTAAAAAACAAGATAGTTTTATACGAATATCTCAGGAATATCGTAGTACTCTACCTCTTGAGAGCCAGGACATATCAATTACACAAGAAGAAAGTGAAAATCTTCGAAAACAAAGTGCAGGTGAACCGATTAGAGGTTCAGTCTACGGCTATCCTGAAAAGACATATCAAAAGAAGCAGACTTGGTATTGTGGTTCATCATCCTCTAGCTTCGATGACGAGGGATAAACAAATAATATCTGCAATGGAGGGTAAAATAGTTTTTCTCAACGCCGAGCTTGCTGTTGTAGCCGACAGAGAGAAAAAGAGATAAGAAAGAGAGAGGAAGAGAGAAGAGGAGATTGCGGCAACAAAGGAAGCAGAGAATAAGAGGCTTGCAGCGCTTCAGGCCCAACAAACTTTTCTTTTTGAATCAAGAAATATTCTTTCTCGATGTCCGGCCAACAGTATGGATTTGCTCAGGAGAGTGAGGATGATGAGAATGATAAGTCTGATAAGGAGAATGAGGGTGATGAGGAGTAGTTGTATCGATTTAACATTTTAGACTTCTATATTTTTGGAATTGTATGATCGTATTTTAGTTTATTTTGAAGTTGAATGAAGTTTATTTTGAAATAGTTTAATGTATATGTTGAAAATATTGTGTTATTTTGATTGGATGAAGTTTATTTTAAAATAGCTCATTTGGAATTCTTTGGGTTGGATGAAGTTTATTTTGAAATAGCTTATTTGAAATTCTTTGGGTTGTTCTGATATTAATATGCAGGCGGGATACTAAAATTGCAGCTCAATGCTGCCAGTTTTGTAGCAGAAATACCGACCTCCGGAGGTCGAAATCACAAAAATAAGAAATAAAAATATCGACCTCCGGAGGTGGAATCAAAAAAATAAGAAATAAAAATATCGACTTCCGGAGATCGAAATCTAAAAAATAAGAAATAAACATACCAACCTCCGGAGGTCAGAATCTAAAAAAAAAGAAATATAAATACCGACTTCCGGAGGTCGAAATCTCAAAAATAAGAAATACTAATATCGACCTCTGGAGGTCGGAATCTCAAAAATAAAAAAAAATAAAATAAGAATACCGACCTCTTGATGTCAGAATCTCAAAAATAAAAAATAAAAATACCGACTTCTAGATGTCAGAATTTAAAAATTAATAAAAAAGTTTAAAACATACCGACATCCGGAGGTCGGTATTCCAAAATTTGAGAATTAAATATTTCGATCTTGGGAAGACGTAAATAGTACAAATAAAAAATAAATAAATATATAAAAGTGACCTCCGAAATTCGAAAAATTAAATAATGAATTTTTCGGTCCGTATTCACTGTTTTTTTAGTAGTGAAAGTTTGCATGACCCTGAAAGTTTTATACCAGAGAGATTTGAAAACTCTTCAATTGCCTTTATGGGAGATCATTTTGAAATTATTCCATTTGACGTCGGTAGAAGAATGTGTCCAGGAGTGCTATTTGGTTTAACTAATGTCGAACTTTCTCCAGCTCAATTACTCTATCATTTTGAATGGGAACTACCATATGGAATGAGTCCAAAAGATTTGGATATGACAGAAACACATGGATTAAGTGGAGGGAAACGAAAAGATTTGTATTTAGTTGCCACATAATTTGTTCCTTAATTTACTATGATTCATGTGATAATGAACTTTAATTTTATTTCTCAAAATGCATTGTTTTGGTTTAAGAATGGTAAAACTTGATAGAATTTTTATTTTTAAGAAGAAAATCTATGTTATTTAATCTCCTCGTTATTGGGTCTGTTCTGAATTAGCTATTGATACTATTCTATTAAGTGTTAATCATGGACATAATTAATTTCAATTGCTAGAACTTCCCACTTACTGACAATATCATTTCTTAAAATATTTTTTCGAAATAATAGTTTTAAGAAATGATTAAGCTAATAGATCATGTGATGAAGGATATTTTTGATGAAAAATTCAATTGGTTTGGATCAATTTACTATTTTTCATAAATTAGTGGTAGAAGCTTATCACTATTTTATCGTACATATTTATTTTATTACGTATTACATGAAATGTATATACAATATGGTATGATAACCCTTTTGAATGTATATAAACTCTATGTACGTAATGGATACACAATTGATTTACTTGGGTCTTTTTTATATCAGGTTTTATACAAGTATGTTTTAGTTTATGTAATGTGTATAATAACTATGAAAATTGATATAAAAATTGGTGCTCAACAAATTTTATTTTTATTATCTGTTTTAGTTTACGGAATGATTGTCCAAACTGATATCTATATATGGATTGTGATACTTAATGTAGGTGATATTAGTCAGGAGTGACTCTATATCTTTGTAGAAAAAACAATCACCTTTTTAAATTGAGTATTGTTTGAAGAAAATAAAAACTTTTTATAAAAGGGAAAATGCATAAGTATACCCTCAACCTATGCCTGAAATCTCAGAGACACACTTATACTATACTAAAGTCCTATTACCCCCTGAACTTATTTTATAAATAATTTTTTTATCCCTTTTTGGCTTTCGTGGTACTAGTTTGAAAAAAAATGTCAAAACACGTTTGACCCACAAAATAGTGCCACGTAGGATGAAAAGGGGTAGAAAATTATTTATAAAATAAGTTTAGGGGGTTAATAGGACCTTAGTATTGTATAAGTGTGTCTATGAGATTTCGGGCATAGGTTGAGGGGGTACTTGTGCATTATCCCTTTATAAAACAGTAAAGAAGTAATTGAAGTTTGACAAATTATATATGAATACTATGTCTCAAGAAAGATTAAATTATTGACTACAATAAACATCATAAAAATAGAGAAAATTGTACAGAATAAAAAGCTAATAATATAAATTAAATGCAGTAACTACCGTTTCATTTATTTCCTTTAATGAGCAAAATCTCGATCAGTATGCTATTTATGGGTTCCACTGATTTGTATAAATTATTTTTAAAAAAAACTGACGTTTTTCCTTTTCCCTTCCTTTTATACAATCTCTTCGCCTATTTCCTTTAATTTCTCCCAAATCTTCTCCCCAAATTCAATTTCAAATTTCAAATCTTCTCCAGCATGTCCTCATAGCAATTTCAAAATCCCTTCAAAAATTTCAGGTACCGCCAAAACTTATCTCATTCTATTTCTTTAAATATTTTCTTTTCTTTTTTTTTTTTTTTACTTTTTTCAAGTTATTTTTCACATAAGTTCATAATTCATAGAGATTTTTCATTCAAACAATAGATACCCAATCTCCATCTAAGAGATTCACAAGAGATATACCGTTGCATGTCAAAAATAGTGTTGAACACTCATCGTTTCCTTGGGTCTAACTCATGATTTTGGAGAGATTTCAGGTTCAATGTCCAAATCGAATGCAATGCAAGAGATCATATCAAAACTGAAAAATGACCTAATTAGAATGGAGGCATGAAAGATCAGTCTGATATTGCTTGAAAAAAAAAAGAAGAAAAAACAACTAAATATGAAATTAATAGCATTGATGAGGAAAGAAGCTAAATATGATCATCTTTTAAATTATTTTTTAGAAACAATCGATAAAGTTTAATAAAGATAAATAAGAGGGGGAAATTCTAATTAAAGATGCAAAAAAATCAAGACAACATTAAAGAACAAAGAAATTAGAAGAAAAATGAAGTTGAAAGAAATAATATCTAATTTCCTCTCCTCTCAAATCACAAAATAATATTTTGTTTATTCTCTCTCTAATTTAAATAGATGGCAAAATGTACAAGTACCTCCTCAATCTATACCCGAAATCTCAGAGACACACTTATACTATACTAAGGTCCTATTACCCCCTGAACATATTTTATAAATAATTTTCTACCCGTTTTCGGCCTACGTGACACTATCTTGTGGGCCCAGCATGTGTTGATATTTTTTTTCAAGTTAATGCCACGTAGACCGAAAAGGGGTAGAAAATTATTTATAAAATAAGTTCAGGGGGTAATAGGACCTTAGTATAGTATAAGTGTGTCTCTAGAATTTTGGGCATAGATTGAGGGGGTACTTATGCATTTTCCCTAAATAGATTGATTCTTTCTCCAAATAAGTCTTCTTACCCTTTGAAACACTAATCATCTTTCCTATAAATTTCTCAACCAAAATGAATTGGCTCTCTCCATATATATCCCTTGGTAGGTTACTAGGAGGAATAATCATTCTTTTATCAAAAAGTCTTTTATTTTGAAGAGCAATGTTTGGTACTTGATATTTCTAAATAATTCTTCTTACCCTTTGAAACACTATGTCACGACCCAAAAATAGACGTGATGACACTCGTCTTGTCCCACCAAGACAAGTCAGCCTAAAACTCAACCATTTCAATAAAATGCGGAAATTTTATAATAAACTCAAAAATACCCCAAAATCTGGTTGACACGTGTACAAATCTCTAATGTGTTATAACAAAATTGAAAGAAAAATACAAGTCTCCAATGACCTTGTTTCTACAATAGAACAAAATCATAAATAAGGAGAAATGAGGTCTGTTGAGATGACAAGCAGCTACCTCATAAATCTCCATGAAGCCTCGGATAATAAGAGAATGACAAGTACTACAAAATCCACGCTCATAACATACAAAAAAAATTTGTAAGCAAGGGTGAGTACCAAACCATACGGTACTCAACAAGTAAACCTCTAAACACAAGCTAAGAGGATAAAATACGGGTACTCCTTACACCCCAATCGAACTTCCACAACTACAACCTGCATAAAATCAACCAACTTAACAGTTCTCCATTTACAAGCACATATCTCAACAACCACATATTCTCAACAACAAGCTCAATATTCATCAATTACAACCTTCACAAAAAGACCCTCACAATATTAGCAACACACAAGATCAAGTTCATCAAATAGAGGTGACCAAATATCAATTACTTTCCAACCACCAATAAAATACATATTCATAATGAATGAAGGATGTCATGGGATTCAATGCAATATGTCACCATGAAATGATATGCCTCAAAATACCAAGTACTCTCTCAACCGTATATACATGATACCCCTCGGAAATACATCGAGAGTTCATGACCCATGGGAGACTCACGATGTTCATATACCGACACAAACGATCTCCACGTGTCTGTGCGGACGATCTCAACGCTCTATGATTAAGCAAATAAATTCCGCACGGACGATCTCCACGTACCCAAATTATAATCATAACTTCACTATCGCACGAACGATCTCCACGTGTCCAAATAATTATAACCCGATCTCAACACGGACGATCTGCACGTGTTAGACATTTACGCATACCCAATCTCATGTCAATGCATGTGCACAATATGATATCAAATAAAGGGATGATGCAACATCTCAATAAATCAAATGTCACTATGACATATAATCACCTCAATTATCACAATTATATAGGTTCAACAAAGAACATAATCATACATAATAAATCAAGTAAATAATATATCAGCTAATGCTCATACGCTTTGGCATTCTTAGAATACAATCCACATTCTATAGTAATAAATTTTGCCTTTATAACACCGGTACTTGTACCATTCTCAACCCATCACTCACAAACAATTAATCACATTTCCTTTTATTATCCTTTTTCATAATTAGAATTAATCAAGGTGGGCAGTCAACCCTTCACTGAGTCTCATTACTCCCAAACACATACCACAAAGAAATACTCGCATTTCATACACTTAACAATGGTTTAAAAATTCACTTGCCTCAGTTAATTCACAATTCACTTGAGACTTGAGTCTTCCCTTTTCGTTGAGCTTCCAAATCAATGCAATCTATTCAAGTACATATCCACGATGAGATTTTGAAACTAACAACACCCATTTTACTATATTTCTAGCATAAAGCCATAAAACTCGACCAAATCTATAATCAAATTCCTAAGTTTCAAGCCTGGATTTAGTCTCAATATCTCCAACTAACATAATTTTAATGAACTTTATATATCGAAATACACTATTATTTAATTACCTTTACCGATATATCAAAACTTGAATTCTAATTTAATCACTAAAATAAAATTATGAAACTCAAAAATTAGAGTCATAACCAGTAAACTTAAATACGAAATACTGCCTAAAGATTAAAACCAAGTCACCGGCCATCATTACGTAATGATTGGCCACTAAGTTTTCCTTCCCAAGTCCAACTACAATTATAAATAGCTACACAGTTAATATTCAATTTCTCAACTCTCCTTCCTAAAATCCATTATAATAATACACTAATAATAATATAACCTGTCAGAATATATATTAGTTCATTGTTTCAGGATTATTCCTTCGTCAAATTTTTTTCCCCTTAATTTTCTTCTCTAAGTAGACATTATAAAGGAACCTACTGCTCCCCTCAAATTACTAACCAATAAAAATCACCCTAAGTGCTATCAGTAATGATAAGAAAATTCCAAGAAGGAATTAAAGTGCACCAACTTAAAACATAAATGATAACTTGCTATATTCTGATCAATGACAAATTTGCAGGAATCAACAAAGCGTAATACAAGAAAATCAAAGGCACAACTCGTTGGATTCATCAAGCATCCGGAAAAGGAAAAATAATCTTACACCAAGCAGAATAAAGACTAAAGAAGGAATGAATATACACAGGAAGATCACGCCACAAATTACGGAAAAGAATAAATCAGGAAACCATTCGACAAATGAAGGAAATCACAATTTATGGACAGGATCAACCAACTCAGCAAGACCACCGGAGATCATACTACAAAGGAAGAAATTGATTTAATCATGCACATATCAAATATGGACATGATTCAGCAAATCAATTTAACTAAATCAGGGAATCATCCAAAGATTCATGATTTACAAAATCCCTTGGGTTTTCAATAGAGCATCCTCTCCAGAAACTATATAATGCCTCTCTCCATCCCTGATGAAGATACGAGACTTCTATCAAGTTTATCAGTAAAATCTTCTTTTATCTTTCATAAAGCTTTGTAATCATAAGAGTGAAAACAATTGAAAAGAAAAGAGAGAGATTCTAAGTATAGGCTTACAAATAGAGGAAACGTCAACGATAGCATCTGATTTACATATCAGATAGGATCAGTTACTGAAAGAATGTACTACTCAAGATCCAAATTCAAAAGCTCTAAAGAAAACCCTTGAAACCCAAGGGGACTGGACTAGGCACCTCATTGGTGATCCGAACCATTATAAATTCTCTGTGTTCTTTATTTTCCGTAAATTACCCTTTTATATTAACTGACTTATCTGCAGGTGAGTCGACTAACTGATACAGGGAGTCGACTAAAGCTTAAATTAAAAAGTCCCCCCCCTTTCTAGAATATTAATTGGTATCAGAGCAGGTCTCACAAATCAGTATTTAACCACACGTGAGCAAAGATCGAGATGGCACATTATTAAATTCTCGGTGCGTTACTTCAAGATGGACATTCTTCACATCGACCACCATACTTCAATGGACAACACTACTCTCACTGGAAAGATAGATTCAGAATTTTTGTTTCATCAAATGATCATCAAGCGTGGATAGTGATCAAAAAGGGTCCAAAACCTATTCCAGGACTAACTGAAAAGGATGGCACTGAAAAGACATTTGATCCTTAATCATTTGATATCACCAAGGAACAACAAGAGGTAATCCAAACTAATGCTAGAGCTATAAGTTTATTGTATTGTGCAATCAGTGGAGCAGAATACGATAAAATTTCAACCTGTGAAACTGCGAAAGAAATGTGGGACAAACTAGAAGTTACCTACGAAGGAACCACCAAAGTAAAAAAGCTCGGATAAGTTCTCTTGTTAATGAATATGAGTTATTCAAAATGACCGAAGATGAAAATGTTGAATCCATGTTCTCAAGATTCAGCAAAATCGTCTGTGAACTTAAATCTCTTGGAATGGTGTATTCAAATGCACTACAATTAGGAAACTTGTCAGAAGTCTTCCCAAGGCCTGGGAAACGAAGCGGCTATTCTTGAAGATGGAGATCTACATACCATGACATACGATGAACTTCGAGGTAATTTAATGGCTTGTGAACAGAATCATATTAACAGGTACAATAAAGGTAAAACAAAGAAGGTAGTGGCATTTACTACTGAGACACCTGAAATTAAGGAAGAAAGTGGTGAAAATCAAGATGAAGGCATGACTCTTATAAATCGTGGAGTAAGACAAATGCTCAGGCAAAGAAGACAAAGACCTCAACAAGATTTCAGAAATAAAAAATTCAAAGAAATGACGATCGATGCTACTACTGCGGGGAACCAGGTCACATCAAACAAAACTGTCCAAAGCGGAGAAGAAGATCAAATAAAAGAAATGAAGATCCAAAAAGTCTCGGAGAATGGGAACAGGAAGAAACAACAGATGATGACTATGACGAAATGGCAAACTTGTGTTTCATGGCACTAGGAGAATCAAGCGCGGTAAGATCTAATAACTGTTCTGAATGCGATAATTTACAAAATTCTCTCGACATAGTAACTGATGAATTACAGAAAGTTATTGACGAATATAACAAACTCGCACAAGAAAAGAAAAACTGGCAAATGCTTCTTGAAGCTAGTCAGATCGAAGTCGACTTACTCACATAGGATAAAGTAAAAATGCAACTCAACAGCCTCAGAAAATCTCCAAGCCACAGTTCTGTTCGATCAAATGAGAATACTCATTACAGAAGGAAATCACTTAGATATAAAACTAACAGATCAAATAGATCTACTTCAAATTCTAATTCTCCTCATTTATCTACCAATATCATCTGTTATACTTGTGAAAATGCTGGCCATAAATCTTTTAATTGTAGAAAATATTCTTTCGTAAATTGGATGTGGAAACTAAAAGTTACTAACCATCAAGGACCCAAAAATATTTGGGTACCTAATAGAAATTAATCTTATTATATTGCAAGAGCAGTCTAAGAAAACCTACAGAAAAGGAATGTGGGTACTAGACAGTGGATGCTCCAGACACACGTGTGGAAAGAAAGAAAATTTCAAAACTATAAAAGAAATAAATGGAGGATGTGTGAGATTCGATGACAATGCTAAATGAGAAGTTACTGGAGTCGGAACTATCACACTCAATTCATCATGCGATCTGGTAGAAGTATACTTAGTTGAAGGACTCAAACATAATCTTCTCAGCATTAGCCAACTCTGTGATGCTGGATTTCAAGTCACATTCAATACAGCTAGCTGCATTATCAAACATCATGAGAAGAAGCTCTCATTGTTCGGAGATCGAGTAAATAATATTTATATTTTAAATAATATTAATTTTCCATCACTCACATGTCTTACTGCAGTAACAAATAATCCATGGCTATGGCATAGAAAACTTGGACATGCAAACATGCATGCACTTGAGAAATTATTAAAACTTGATTTGGTAAAAGGTCTGCCAAAACTGAAATTTGAAAAAGATCACCTCTGTGATGCATTCCAATTGGGTAAACAAACTCGTTCATCTTTTAAAACAAAAGACATTGTAAGTACTTCAAAACCCCTCCAGCTTCTCCATATGGACCTATTTGGTCCAAATAGAACTGCCAGCATCGGAGGTAAACGATACGCTTTTGTAATTGTTGATGACTATTCGAGATTTACCTGGGTAATCTTTTTTGCTCATAAAAATGAAGCTTTTACTAACTTTGAAGTATTTTGTAGAAAAACTCAAAGAGAAGCAGGGTACTACATCACAATAATTCACAGCGATCATGGTGGTGAATTCGAAAATAAAGCCTTTGAAGAATTTTGTGCTGAAAATGGATTCACTCAAAATTTCTCTTCACCCAGATCTCCTCAGCAAAACGGAGTGGTGGAAAGAAAAAACCGATCACTATAAGATACAGCAAGGACAATGCTGCTTGATCAAAATCTTCCTGACTATTTTTGGGCAGAAGCAGTAAGCACAGCATGTCATATTCTTAATAGGTGTCTCATCAGACCTATTCTGAAAAAGACTTCGTATGAACTCTTGAGAGAAAAGAAACCTAATATCAGTTACTTTCATCCCTTCGGATGTAAATGTTTTATCTACAATAACGGTAAGAACAATCTTGGAAAGTTTGATCCAAGAAGCGACGAAGGTATTTTCTTAGGCTATGCACCTATAAGCAGAGCCTTTCGAGTATTTAATAAAAGAACTTTAAGTGTTGAAGAATCTTTTCATGTGTATTTGATGATACTAATCCAAGAATGCAGAAATGTGAAACTATTGAAGATGAAATAAAAGTTATAACATCAGCAGAAGAGGCTCAAAAACCACTAACTAAAGAGGCACATGAAGAGCCAGCTAATGACGCACTCGAGTCAACTACTCCAACTGAAAAATTCAACATCCCAAGAGAATGGAGACACAGTATCAGCTACCCTGAAAAATTTATTCTCGAAAAACCAGATGATAAAATCCAGACAAGATCATCGCTCAAAAAACAAGCTTCTTTGGCTCTCATATCTCAGATGGAACCAAAACGAATAAACGAAGCCTTAAAAGATAAATCGTGGATGCTTGCAATGAAAGAAGAGCTTGATCAATTTGAAAAGAATCAGGTGTGGAATCTCACCGAAAGACCAAAAAATTGCTCTGTGATAATAACAAAATGGGTTTTTCGAAATAAACTAGATTAACATGGTAAGGTTATCAGAAATAAAGCAAGGTTAGTCGCTCAAGGTTACTCACAGCAAGAAGGAGTCGACTATGATGAAACCTTTGCCCCTGTGGCAAGGTTAGAATCCATTCGAATCTTTCTCGCTTTTGCATCCTTCAATCGTTTTAAACTTTTTCAAATGGATGTTAAAAGCGCTTTTTAAAATGGATTCATTAAAGAAGAAGTTTTCGTCAAACAGCCTCCCGGTTTTGAAAATTCGTCTTGTCCTGATTATGTATTTAAACTATCAAAAGCTCTTTATGGCCTCAAGCAGGCTCCCAAAGCGTGGTATGAAAGACTAAGCTCTTTTCTCATTAAAAATGAGTTTCAAAGAGGTAAAATTGATATTACTCTTTTTACAAAGAAATCTGACTCTTGCATTCTTATTTTTCAAATTTATAATGACGATATCATTTTTGAATGTTCTAATCTATCTCTCTGTGCAAATTTTGCTAATCTCATAAAAAGTGAATTTGAAATGAGTCTCATGGGCGAACTTTCATTCTTTCTTGGACTCCAAATCAAGCAATCAGACAAAGGAATATTCATAAGTCAAGGAAACTATGCAAAAGAGTTGATAAAAAAATTTGGAATGGATAAGGGCAAAGTTTTTGGAAATCCAATGAGTCCGACTACATGTTTGGAATCTGATTCAACAGGAAAAGCTACTGACGAAAAATTATATCGTGGAATGATCGGGTCGCTGCTATATCTTACTGCCAGCCGATCGGATATAATGTTCAGTGTCTGCAAGTGTGCCCTTTTTCAATCTGCACCAAAGGAATCTCATCTCACAGCCGTGAAACGAATTATTCGCTATCTTATTGGCACCTTTGACTTTGGTTTATGGTATCCTTCTGCTAAAAACTTTGACTTAATTGGCTTTTCAGATGCAGATTTTGCAGGTGACAAAAACGACATAAAAAATACAAGTGGCACATGTCAACTTTTGGGAAATTCTCTCATCTCTTGGCATAGTAAAAAACAAACATTTGTCGCTCTCTCAACTACTGAGTCTGAATACTTAGAAGTCGGTAGTTGTGGAACTCAATTACTTTGGATGATGTATCAACTTCTGGACTACAATCTAACATTTGAGGGAGTACTTATCTTTTGTGATAACACAAGCGCTATAAGTTTATCTAAATATACTGTTCATCATTCAAGGGCTAAACATATTGGTATTAAACATCATTTTATTCGTGATCATATTGAAAATGGTGATTTCGTACTCGAATTTGTTGATTCTGAAAATCAATTAGCAGATATTTTTACCAAGCCCTTACTTGAGGAAAGATTTTGTTTCCTTCGAGAAAGCCTTGGCATTATTAAAATTGATCACTAATTTATTTACCTTCTCTAATTACTTCTCTTTTGCAGATAAATAGCGTCTCATTAATTGCCCGTCAATTCATTCTCTCTGTTCTCTAAAAAGTCCCCTCGTTTCTCTAAAGAGTCCCCTCGTTTCCCTCAAAACCCTTCGTTTCCCCCCTTTTTCTTAAATAGTTTCATTGTCTTCTTCTTCCCTCTTACTTCCTCTCTTTCTTTTCAAACTATTCTTACCATGACTCATACTCACTCCATGGCATCCCAGAATCGTCCTTCCATCTCCTATTCCAAATCGGTTGAAGTTCTCTCTTCTGATTCATCTGAGTCGGAATCAGTGATTCGCCCACATGTCTCAAAGAAGCGTCCATCTTCCTCTAAGCCTCGTACCTCCCAAAAGGCTTGAACCGCTGTATCAGACTCGTTCTCTGAAGAAGACTCTTTGCTTTTTTGGGGATTGGAGTACAAGGCAAGATTTTCTCTATTTTCTAAACGCGCAATTGTTCCTGGTCGAATCATCAATCTGGAACAACTTGAGGCCTCTCACTGCGCAGTAAGTAAGTTCTTTCGTGCTTAAAAACTTTCTCTCCTACTACGACTGTGTGATAATGAGTTTTTTGAAGAACCTATTAGACTTTTCTATGCTAATCTCCGAATCTTTTATGTTAGTGGTGAATGGGAAACCCTAGTTTTGGGTCACCATATTATTCTCAATGATTCTCTGTTTAAGGAAGTGTTTGGATCTGATTTTACTGGTGAGACACCGTTCATGAATGGTAACGTATGGCCTGACACTTTTGAAACTTTGATGGAAGACACTAAAGTATTTATCGCTGAATCTGGTGCTAACTTGTCTCAATTTGGACCACTATCTCTTGGTTTTTAAAATCGGATTCTCGCTCACATTGTGGCTACTACCCTGGTTCCACGGAAGGGGTCTCTTAGAAAAATATCTAACAGAGATATCTTCGTTGTTTACAGTCTGTTGAAGAAGATAAACATAAATTGGGCTTTATGGGTACGCGAGTACATTATTGATAGTCTTGAAGATCCAAACTCCTCTGCGAGTTTGCCTTATGGACTTCTTATCTCTCGAATTACTATCGATTCTCTTGTAGATGTCTCTAACTACAGGCCAATTTTAATTGATGCTACATATGATACTCGGACTTTTTCTATCATGGGCTTTGTGTTAATCAATGAAAAATGGTATAAGAAGGAGTGTTCAATCAAGGGCTGAAACACCTCGAATCACTTGAATCTCTGTCGACTCTGCAGCACTAATTCTCCAAGAAGTTGAACACATCAAGGTAAAGATCAATTGTCTTGAGTCTAACATGCAGGTGTTACAGGACATGCTTGGCAAGGTACTGCAACTTCACAAGGACTCCAGTTTCGACATCGAAAAGCTCCGGCTTGACCTAGGAGCACTTAAGAAGGAGGCCTCCCGCTCTTTCAACACAATCCTGAAGAAAGTCAACTCCATCAAGACAGGAGCTGACTCTGCTCACAACCAGCTGGCTGTTACCATGACCACCTCGTACTGCTCTTTTTCAAAGACGATTGAGCAATCACTTAACACCTTCTGCAGGAACGTCGTCAACACTCAGACATACTTTCTGAAGAAACATTAAGGCCTTGGCCACTCTTATTTTTGTTTAAGATTCTTGCTCTAACGGAGATCTCTCTCCTTATCTTTTGGACTGTATATCTGGGGATTCTGACCCCATACTCCTTAACTACTTAATTACATTATTGTCTTTCTACGTTGTTCGCTGTTTCTGTTTTACTTTTTGATTATGTCAAAGGGGGAGAATATTTATCATCGGCACATAGAAAGGGGGAGCGACATTCACTCAGGGGGAGCATCAAAGCCTTTTCCAATAATACTTAAAAAGGGAAGTTCTTACGCCTTTATCAATTTTTGTTGTCATTATCAAAAGGGGGAGATTGATAACTTGCTATATTCTGATCAATGACAAAATTGCAGGAATCAACAAAGCGTAATACAAGAAAATCAAAGGCACAACTCGCTGGATTCATCAAGCATCCGGAAAAGGCAAAACAATCTTACACCAAGCAGAATAAAGACTAAAGAAGGAATGAATATACACATGAAGATCACGCCACAAATTACGGAAAAGAATAAATCAGGAAACCATTCGGCAAAGGAAGGAAATCACAATTTATGGACAAAATCAACCAACTCAGCAAGACCACCAGAGATCATACTACAAAGGAAGAAATTGATTTAATCATGCACATATCGAATATGGACATAATTCAGCAAATCAATTTAACTAAATCAGGGAATCATCCAAAGATTCGTGATTTACAAAATCCCTTGGATTTTCAATAGACCATCCTTTCCAGAAACTATATAATACCTCTCTCCATCCCTGATAAAGATACGAGACTTCTATCAAGCTTATCAGTAAAATCTTCTTTTATCTTTCATAAAGCTTTGTAATCATAAGAGTGAAAACAATTGAAAAGAAAAGAGAGAGAGATTCTAAGTATAGGCTTACAAATAGAGGAAACGTCAACGATAGCATCTGATTTACATATCAGATAGGATCAGTTACTGAAAGATTGTACTACTTTAGATCCAAATTCAAAATCTCTAAAGAAAACCCTAGAAACCCAAGGGGACTAGACTAGGCACCTCATTGGTGATCCGAACCAGTATAAATTCTCTGTGTTCTTTATTTTCCGTAAATTACCCTTTTATATTAACTGACTTATTTGCAGGTGAGTCGACTAACTGATACAGGGAGTCGACTAAAGCTTAAATTAAAAAATCCCCCCCCCCCCTTTCTAGAATATTAATAAATTCTTAAATGAAGCACCAAAGATTCCTTTTGGAGATTGAGATTTTTGAGCGTCTACGGTAGGCTTAATATTATTAAATTCTAATTTTTCATATATAGGGGTCAAGTGGTGTAGGGTACTAATAAATTATGGGTTTTATTCATTAACCACAAATTAAATTAAAAAAAGTATTTAATAAATACCTGCCAATCAAATAACCGTAGTTATCAGATACTTCAAAATTCTCACACCACCTTCACCGACTCACCACCTTCACCGACTAATAAAAAATTACTCGGGTTAACTCTCAATATGGGTAAAACGATAATTTTATTTTAAAATATTCTAAAAATGACTTTTCGGATCATTACACCACTAACCACCATTCTTATATATTTTCTCAACCAAAATGAATTTCTCTCTCAATATATATCTTATTGTAGAAGAAATAAACATTCTTTCAAAAAGTCTTTTATTTTGAAGAGAAACATTTGTTATATGATCTCTTTCTTTACATCAATATCTTCAAAAGAATCATGAGATATTATCTCTCTCTTTCGTTAAAAAAATCACATGACCCGCGATTCGATGGACATCCTAGCAGCAGAAATTAATACAATATATTCAATATCATCGTCAAAAGAAGAATAGTCAAACTAAAGAAATTCGTTGTTATTTGTTACAAACGCTCAATTTTTTTTTTTTGATTTATAGGATAAATAAGTACAAATTTATGAAAAATGAGTAGTTTTTTTATCTTTTCATCTTCCATTTACTTAAATGTATATTAGTGTAATGGATGTTATAAAGGGAAAAATTAATTGGGTATGCCATAAATACTATTAGTTTTTTTGAAAATACAAATAAAAAATACAAAACAAATATAAAATTGTTATAAATGCATTAATGTGAATGTCTTTCGTAACTCTTTTGTGAAGTTCATGTACAAAATAAATGAGCTCTATTTAATTCATGTAACTTTCAAAGATAATAGCGATGATTATTTTATGGAAGAGACAATCGAAAAGTACAGAAGAAAGAAATAAGAAAGATTCTCCCATATATCTTGTCGATATATTTATTGTCTTAGATAATTTAATATTGTTAATATTTCACAACATGTTATCAACACGAGTTTCTAACCAAGTGAGACCTACTTAGTTTGAAATTAATTCCCAAAAGTTAATCAACTTTCTTTTAGAGTCAGGTATACATTTATGTGTTTATAACCTCTCTAATAGGACTTGCATAAATCTTTGCTTTGTATTTTATTACTGCATATATAACTTGCTTTAGGTATTATTATGATACTTTACTAGGCATGATAATCAATACGTTTCAAGTTTATATTGTTATGTTATTTATGCTACTAATTTATAACTCTAAATTTAATACTAAGCAATATGATAGCATGATAGTTAGAATACTTGTAAGTATTTTCTTGTTATACATTGTGTGTGTCATAAAAAATATAATAATATATTAAATACAACTTGAAATTATCACTTAACTTTGATATCAATTGAAACTAGTAATAAATACTTAAAACAAGTAGAAAATATATTTAAATCTTATCATTTCAATGCTTCATGAGTTTATATTTTTTTCTAACATTAAGGTTCATGCATATAATGTATTTTATACTCATCCTTTACTTTATTATTTAAAGTATTAATTTGTCATTTATAATAAACAAACCAACATCATAATATTAACATAAAATTATTTTATGATAGTTTTCATCATGTCGAATTTCTCAAAGCTTGAATTTGTGACACTTGACATTTCTGGAAAAAATTATTTGTCATAGGTACTTAATGCTGAAATTCACCTTACCGCTAAAGGTCTTGGTGATAGTATAATTGAAGGAAATACGACATCAAGTCAAGATAAAGCGAAAGCTAGGATTTTCCTTCATCATCATCTTGATGAAAACCTGAAGGTTGAATACCTAACAGTGAAAGATCTACTTGAATTGTGGATAAGTTTGAAAGAGAGGTATGACTACCTCAAGGCAACAGTATTGTCAAGGGCTCGTTATGAGTGGTTGCACTTACGGTTTCAAGATTATAAAATTGTAATTTAGTATAACTCTGTTGTATTTAGAATCACTTCCCAATTAATTAAAATTATGTGGGGAAATTATAAAAGATGAGAACATGTTGGAAAAGACATTAACTATTTTCCATGCCTCCAATATGATATTACAGCAGCGTTACCGTGAAAAGAGTTTTATAAAATACTCTAAATTAATCTCATGACTTTTGGTGGCTGAGCAACATAATGACCATTTAATGAAAAATCATGAAACATGTACCACTTTAAGTGCTCCATTACCGGACGCACACGCGGTTGAAGCACACAACCAGTGTGAAATAAGAAAAATAATTGGGGCCATGACAATGTGCGCGGGCGTCAAAGACAAAAAATTATATAATAATCATCGAGGTGGTGGTCATAACAAAAGGGAGAACAATATAGGTTCTCAAAATAATCCTTCTAAAGGAAGGGTCTATCCCTATCATCGTTGTGGCCTTCAAGGTCACTGGAAAAATGAATGTCGGGCTCCTGAGTATTTTGTCAGGCTGTATCAAAATTTCTTTAAAATGAAAGGAAATAAAGGCGGTGCCTCCTCTTCTAATGTCCGGGTAGAGTCATATTTGACTCTCAAAGATGATATTCAGGCAGTATCTTCTCAAAAATATGACGAGAATGTTGAGGCAAACATAGCATTGAAAGATGATGTTTTTGATGGGCTCGATGATATTACTCATCTGGAAGTTGAGGACTTCTTTGGGGATCACAACTGAGATTGACAATTGAGCTAGAAAATGAATAATGTTTTTATGTATTTTTAATGTCTTAATTAAGGTTTATGTTCTTAAGATTTCTTTTGTTTAAATTTCGTACTTGTTATTATGTATTTTTATGCTTATGAAGATAAATAAAAAATTTCAATCTTCAGTTGGATCCAAGATGAGTAGTGGAGATATGTGTCTTCTGGACAGTGCCACAACTCATACGATACTAAGAGAAAAGAAATATTTCTCTCATTTGGTATGACAAAGGCATATGTTAATACAATATCCGGTAGTACAAAATTGATTGAGGGCTCTGGAAGAGCGACCTTATTTCTACCCAGAGGAATGTTATTGATAATTGACAATGTATTGTATTGTAGTAACTCTTATAGAAACTTGTTAAGTTTTAAGGTTATTCGACAAAATGGTTATCATGTTGAGACTGCGAATGAAGGAAAGATGGAATACCTTTATATTACTACAATAAATGCGGATAAGAAAATTATGCATAAAAAGTTGTCAGCACTTTCTTTCGGGTTGTACCATACAAATATTGGTACAGTTGAATCACACGTCATAGTAAATAAAAGGTTTACTATTCTAATGATTTTATCATTTGACATGACTGGTTGGGTCATCCCGGTTATTATATGATGTGTAGAGTAATTGAGAATTTACATGGGCATACTTTGAAGAACCAAAATGTTCTTCAATCAAAGGAATTCTCTTATGCTGCTTGTTCACGAAGAAAGTTGGTTATCAAATCAGTAATGACTAAGGTTGGGGTGGAATCCCCTGCATTTCTGGAACATGTACATGGTGATATATGTGAACCTATTCAACCTGCATGTAGACCATTTAAATATTATATGGTATTGATAGATACATCTGCAAGATGGTCACATGTGTGCTTATTGTCAACTCACAATATGATCTTTACGAGTCTGTTGGCTCAAATAAAAGCACAATTTCCAGAATATGAAATAAAACTAATTCGTCTTGATAATGCTGGTGAATTTACATCTCACACATTTAATGATTATTATTTGTCCACTTAAATAATAGTTGGACATCTCGTTGCACATGTACACACTCAAAATGATCTAGCAAATTGAGTCATTGACTAAACGTCTCCAATTAATAGCTAGACAATTGTTGATGAGGACAAAGTTGCATGTTCAAGTTTGGGGGCATGTTATTTTGCATGCAACGACACTTGTACGCATAAGGCCAACCAGTTATCATGATATCTCTCCATTACAATTGTTTTCGGCCAGAAGCCAAATATTTTTCATCTTACAATCCTTGATTGTGTGGTATACGTTTCAATTGTTCCACTACAACGCACAAAGAAGGTTGGTAACATATGTTGGGTATGAATCTCGTTCTATTATAAAATATTTGAAACCTAAAACTGGAGATTTATTTATGGCAAGGTTTGTTCATTGTCATTTTGATGAATCAATATACCTAACATTAGGGGGAGAACAAAAGCAGTTGGAAAATGAGATAGATTGAAATTCACTTTCTCTGTATCATTTAGACCCTCGAACAAATCAATGTGAGCAAGAAGTTCAAAAGATAATTTATTTATAGAATATTGCAAATCAACTGCTGGATGCATTTACTAACCTTCCACGGGTTACTAAATCATATATCCCACCTGCTAATGCTCAAGTTCGAGTTGATGTCCCTATAGAAGAAAATGTTAAGACAAATGAGTCTGGACCACACTTAAAATATGGTAGACCAATTAGTTTCAAAGATAAAAATGAAAAAGGAAAAGAATAAACAATCAAAATGATCATAATATGGAGACGATTTCTCATAAAGAGCCCCGAGACATAATAAATAATGATACCACAAAGGAGGTCCATGTACCTAAAAATAATGAGCATGAGGAAATCTCTATAAATTATGTCTTGACGAGAAAAAGGTGAAATCAAAATAATATTGTGGTGGATGATATTTTGCATATAATGATGTAGTTGAAATAATGCAACAATATAAGGATTTGGAACCAAGATCTGTCAATGAATATAGGCAAGATATGATTGACCAAAATAAAAGGAAGCAATTCAAACAAAATTGGCTTCACTTGAAAAACGTGAACTCTTTGGACCAATAGTCCGAACACCTGAAGGTGTCAAGCCAGTGGGGAATAAATGGGTTTTTGTGCAAAAACGCAATGAAAATGGTAAAGTCATAAGATATAAAACACGACTCGTGGTACAAGGATTTTCGCAAAGGTCTGACATTGATTATGAGTAAACGTACTCTCCTGTGGTAGATGCAATTACCTTCAGGTATCTAATAAGTATGACAGTTCATGAAAAGCTTGAAATGTATTTAATGGACATTGTCACAACCTATTTGCATGGCTCGCTAGACTACAATATTTTTATGAAAATCCTTGAAACGCTTAAAGTTTCTGAAGCATTTAAAAATTCAAAAGAATTGTTTTCAATAAATCTTGAGAAATCCTTATATGGATTGAAACAAATAGGACAAATATGGTATAATCGACTTAGCAAATATTTGCTAAAAGAAGGGTATAAGAATGACCCTATTTGTTCTACTATTTTTATACGAAGGTTAAAATCTGAATTTGTGATAATATTTGTTTATGTTGATGACTTGAGCATCATTGGAACTCTTAAAAAGCTTTCAAAAGTCATCGAGTGTTTGAAGAAAGAATTTGAAATGAAAGATCTTGGTAAGACAAAATTTTATCTTGACATTCAGATTGAACATTTGTCAAATGAAATATTTATCGATCAATCAACATATACTGAATCAACATATACTGAAAAGGTTTTAAAGTGAATTTACATGGATAAGTCACACCCATTAAGTACCTCAATGGTTGTGAGATCTTTTGATGTAAATAAACATCTATTCTGACCTCAAGAAAAGGATGAAGAGATTCTTGGTGATGAAACACCATATCTCAGTGCTATTGAGACACTAATGTATCTTGATAATAATATCCGACCAGATATTTGTTTCGCTATAATTTTATTAGTGATTCAACACATGTCCAACAAGAAGACATTGGAAATGTGTTAAGCATATATTCAGATATCTTCAAGGAACAATTGATACGGGATTGTTTTAATGCATCCAAGTCAGAGTTGATTGGTTATGCTGATGCAGGATATTTGTTTGACCCACATAAAGCCCAATCTCAGACAGGCTATTATTCACATACAGAGGTACAACTATATCATGGCGTTGGATGAAGCAAACAATTGTTGCTACTTCTTCAGATCATTCAGAGATAATAACCATTTATGAAGCCAGTAGAGAGTGTATATAATTAAGATCAATGACTCAACACATTTTGAAATTATGTGGTCTTTCTGTGTAAACAAAGATTCCAACAATATTGTATGAAGATAAAGTTGCTTGCATAACTCAATTAAAGGGAGGATATATCAAAGGAGACCGAACAAAGCATATTTCACCTAAGTTTTTTTTCACACATGATCTTCAATAAAGTGGTGAGATAAATGTTCAACAGATTCGTTCGAGTGATATTCTAACAGACTTATTCACTAAGGCATTGCCAAAGTCAATATCTGCAAGCTAAGTATAAGAGTGGAATGCGTCGTCTCCAAGATATCGAATACATTTTTCATCAGGAGATTAAATACGCGATGTACTCTTTTTCTCTTAGCTAAGGTTTTGTCCCATATGATTTTCCTGGCAAGGTTTTTAATGAGGCAACACTCAAGGCGTATTACAAGATGTGTTTACTCTTTTGTCTTTACTAGACTTTTTCCTACTGAGTTTTTTCTAGTAAGGTTTTAACGAGGCACATTATCTATGGACATCCAAGGGGGAGTGTTATAAATATATTAATGTGGATGTCTTCCGTAACTCTTTTGTGAAGTTCATGTACAAAATAAATGAACTCTATTTAATTCATGTAACTTTCAAAGACATATTATACTGTATATAACAATGATTATTTAATGAAATAGATAATCGAAAAGTACAGAAGAAAGAAATAAAATCTATATATTTATTGTCTTAGATAATTTTATATTTCTAATATTTCACAACAAAAATGTCAAAAAAGGAGAAAAAGAGATAAATAGAAATGCTGGCTATAGAGATGCCACATCAGATTGTCTATATTAAGCTTTATATACATATATAGATTTTAAGATGATCCTCACATTTTGTATGTATTTTTTTTAAAATTATTATATGAGACGTTATTCACTCACTCAATTGTTTTTAGTTATTTCTCTTAAAGTATTTTTTTTAATCGATGCTCAAGATCAAATCACATTATAACAAGTTTATAGTTATTATTATCCGTTGAACTACAATTATCCTCATGTGACTTTACCCCTTCACATTTTTTTTAACTTCTTCAAATATATAGATCAAGCCAGAAGTAGGGGTGTGCATTCGATTTTTCGGTTCGGGTTTATACTAGGTTTTTGATTCTGAAGAAGTGTAATCCAATTCGAACCAAAATAAATTCGGTTTGATTTGGTTTTTCTCTTTTTGGTTTGGATTTTTTCGGTTTGGTTAATCGGTTATGTCAATAATTAGAAACATAACAAAGTTATATTTGCAATTTAAAAAAATTATATATATATAGATATATAGATATATAGATATATATATATAATATTGAATTTCTTAAATATTCTTTTTAATATAAATCACAAGTAAAACGTAAAACACAATATATAAATGTATATTAAATTATAGATGTTCAAACATAAGAAAATAAACTAAATCATAATGAAAATAACTAAAAAGGGACAAAAGTACATATATATGTGTGTGTGTAATTCAGTTTTTTTGGTTTTTTGATTTTTATTTTTCTAAATCCGAAACCAAACCAAAAACCAAACAAAGTAAATTATAACTCCAAAACCAAACCAAGAATCCAAAAAACTAATTCAAATTAAAATTCGATTTGATTTGATTTTGTTTTTCGGTTTAATCCAAATAGTGCACACCCCTAACCAGAAGTGTGGAAGAAGACAAACCTTCCAATTTTAAATCGTGCTACATCATAGAATGATAGAGTTATATGTTTGTTTTTGTCCTAGAATGTCACGTACATAAACGGATCCAAGTTCCAACAAGTTCCAACAAAAAACGAATGGACATATATACATGCAATCATCGCATCTAACAAGTAGGGGCTCTCGAACCCTCTCGGTAAAAAATATGTTGTATATTTAAGAATTTTTATGTCTATATATTTATTTTGAACCTCCTAAATGTAAGATTAGAAGTTGCCTTAGTGTTTGAGAGGTTCATAACTCACCTTGAGGTTCCAAGATCAAATTTTAGGTACTATCTTTTTTTTCCGAACCCCTAAATAGTAATTCTGAATCCGCCGCTACAGTAACAAGTACTATATATAGGAAATTGTTTTGATTTGTTTGTTCGAGAATAAATTATCATGCTATTAATTATCTAGGGATAAGTTACCTCATCATATAAATGAGATAATATATTTCATCGCTATGATAAATATCTTATACCTTCATCTCAAACACATGACAAAATAATATCTTATGCCCTTACGCTAAATGACTCCTTCTTGTTAGCAATATTTTTTATATTTTATAATATTAAAAATTCTTAAGAGAACAATAGTACTAAAATTGAGTTTTGACTTTTAAATTAGTACCAAATTTATAAAATGAGCATTCACTTCGGGCGAAACACAAATAAATTCACTAATTTTATATATATGAATTTGAAGAATTCTTGACTTTACTAGGAACTTTACTTCATAATTTCCTATTCTTTACATACAAATTCTTGATTTCCAGTAACTACTTGATAGCCCATAGGAATTGTGGGTTATGTCTAGATAAATATAAAAAAAATAACACCCTATACACATTTAAGACTATATATATCGAGTTATAAATATACTTTTTAAAAATAAATTACTTATAGCAGATTATTATCGAGTTATAGCATATCAATTAAAAATATATTTAATTAAAAATAAACTATAAGTAATTATTTAAATACTAATTAATATGTTTAAATATTTATTTTTATTTTTACACTTACATTTTATTTTATTTTTAAATAAAATAAAAAGGAAAAACACGTTTATGTATTAATTGGTAAGTAGCACCAATTGTGGATTTGAATTAATTTTAATTAATAATGGATAATTAACAAATTAGCACATATTAAGGAATTCAAAAAAGATTTAAATTATTCTGTTTTTTTAAATAGCTCAAATTAATTTAAATCAAATTAAAACATGATTTTTTCCTTTTTTTCTCTCTATCACGTTTCTCACTCTCCATCCGTGTTTGCAGAATTTTTACTCCCATTGTTTTTCTTGACTGATCAGTTTTTTTTATGTGAAAAATTTGTGATTTGTTTTGATGGACAATAACTTATCAATATTAATTAAACATGGTGGAAGATGGGATCCGTCATGTTGGTATTTGTTATAGTTTTCTCATTTGTTTTTAGTAATCTTTGTTAATTCATTGTATTAAAAGTGTTGTAAGATTGTACGGTATTTGTTTTTTTGTTTGGTAATTTTTTTTGTTATATGTGGATATGTGTAATATTAATGTAATTGTTGGTGAAAAAATTGTATAAAATTGGTCAACATGATGTTAGTTGTCTGAATTGCATATTAATATGGTATGAAATATGAAATGCTAGTTTGTTTGTCTGTTTCTGATTTGTAAAGCAATGTTTGTATTATTTTTTTTGACATTTATAGTATGAAATGTGTATTATTTTGATATTAAAGATTTTTATTTTATTTTTTAATGGCATATTTTTTTGGAACTGTTTTTCATGAGCATTGATTTTCCATGTTAGGTGATACCGTCGACGGTTGATATGTATGCTGTTGTTGAAGGACCAAAGAAGTACATAGTAAATTTAAACACAAGGTGTCTAGTTGCGGGAGATTTCACCATTCATGTAATTGCAGTTCTTAGATACAGGAAACTTGCATGAAGCATATTTCTGTTCTGCCTTTTATAGCCTGAAGAATTTCAGAGGTGCATATGTCATCCCTTTTGAACTTATCCCCTGCGAGAGTACGTGGGATATACCCAGTTATATTTCAAAGCCTAAATTGATGGCACCCGGTCCAAGTATATCAGTTAGAAAATCGCATGTTGAACGCTGGAAGGAATTTGCTGATGTGAAATTCAAAAGGTCAAAGGTTACTTGTAGTAGAAGTCGTCAAGTTGGACATAACAGGAAGACATGTTCAAATTATCCTGTTAAAAAAATGATTTTTTGATTTTTACTTTTTGTTACACAACATGTTTTGTTTTATGGAATGAATTTGGTATAATTAATATTTGAGTAGTTGTGATTTCTTAATATTGTCCAACTATAAATAATATTGAAACACATTTTGTGTCCGTTTTCAAATTTTATTCCTATACTAATAGATAGTTAAATAAGAATCATACATAGTTCATACAAAAAGCATATATATGGAACAACTTTTTAAACATATAATTGTATAATGAAACTCTTGTTAAAAATAGCTCATACATAGATCATACATAGTTCGTACAAAGTTCATACATATGGATAAAAAAATATATGATAGTTGTCATACTAAAACGATAACAAATTAAAAATGTGATATCATGTTCATACTAGTAGTAATCAGACTTCATATATATTTCATCCAGATAGTAATCAGATTTCATACATAATCAATAATTGAAGAAAGATTCATACAAAAAAGCCAACAAATTAGAAATGTAATGTCATGCCCATACAATTAGTAATCAGACTTCATACAAAAAAGCCAACAAATTAGAAATGTAATTTCATGCCCATACAATTAGTAATCAGACTTCATACATACATAATTTATATATCAATTCAAACATCATTCAAACACTGCCATATAATTGGACAACCAAATCAATTCATACACAAAGTATGAAATAAAATTATAAGATACTTTTATACACAAATCATACAACAGTAATACATCAATGTATATATCAATTCATACAACATTTATAAACAAGTCATACAAACTAATACATCAATCCACACAGAATTCATACGATATTAATACATATTACCAGTGTTTCTAGTCTCATTTCATCGATTCGTTCCACAAAGGGTTCTCCGGTTAACATGACAGAAAAAATCTTTTGGTTTACCAATTCTGTCACTTGTAGTGCAGCATTTGGAAAAATGTTCAATGATCGAGATGAGTTTATAAAATTGTTGAAGGATATATTGATATTAGCGTCAGGATTTTATGTGACTGATTTGTTTCCTTCTTGGAAATTACTTCACAAACTAAGTGGTGCGGAATCTAGATTGATGAATGTTCATAAAAAAATCGATGAAATTATGGAAGACATCTTAAAGGAGCATCTTGAAAATAAAGCAAATAGAAATAAGGGAATTAGTGATCAATTTGGAGGTGAAGATCTGGTTGATGTTTTACTTAAGGTTATGGAGGACGCTGAACTTGAATGTCCAATCACAAATGACCACATTAAAGCTGTGATTCTTGTAAGTTTGGGTTTCATCTCATAATCTTCTTCCCTCTCCTTTATTTTTATGGAAATTTCGCCACTAAAAAGGACTTATTAGGCTCTATAGATGTAGTTTGCTAATTACGGTTTGATGTTAGAGGGAAGAGGGAGGAGAGAGGCGAACGAGATTGTGAAAGGGAGAAGAGAGGTGAGCGAGAGTAGAGAGAGGTGAATTATATTTGTATATCTGTCACATAATTGTATACATATACTTGTATATATATGTATTTGTATATCGACGAGCGAGATTGAGAGAGGAGGAGAGGGATTAGCAAGAGAGGGCTAAGAGTGAAAAGATACAAATTATATTTGTATATCGGCCATAAAATTATATATATATATATATATATATATAAATTGAATATTCATGCTTATTAAAAAAGTAATATGATTTACTAAGTTATTTCTATTATTTATTTAATAAGAGTATATTGATTTTTTATTTTTTTTATTAATAGTATGGATATAGCTAAAATAATTTCATTAAGTTATCGAGACTCCTTCAACAACTTTCCTTCATATTTAGTACCCAAATTTCATATTTTAACTTGTGTACGAATTTAATTTTACTGACTTTATTTATTTACTTAATGTTGATGTAGGATATTTTTGTTGCTGGAAGTGACACTTCATCTACAATTACTATTTGGGTATTATCAGAAATGATGAAAAATCCATATATTATGGCGAAGGCACAAAAGGAAGTGAGACAAGTGTTTAGGGGAAAGAAAAAATATGACGATGAAGAAGATTTGGAAAAATTGACATACCTAAAATTAGTGATTAAGGAGACATTAAGATTACATACACCAGCTCCTCTTCTAGGACCTAGAGAATGTAGAGAGCAAACAAATTTTGATGGATATACCATACCTCTTAAAATTAAGGTTTTAATCAATACATGGGCACTTGCGAGAGATCCTGAAAGTTGGCATGATCCTGAAAGTTTTATACCAGAGAGATTTGAGAACTCTTCAATTGACTTTATGGGAAATCATTTTGAGTTTATTCCATTTGGTGCCGGAAGAAGAATGTGTCCAGGAATGCTATTTGGTTTAACTAATATTGAACTTCCTCTAGCTCAATTACTCTATCACTTTGATTGGGAATTACCATATGGAATGAATCCAAAAGATTTGGATATGACAGAAACATATGGATTAAGTGGATGGAAACAAAAAGATTTGTATTTAGTTGCCACATAATTTGTTCCTTAATTTACTATGTTTCATGTGATATGAACTTTAATTTTATTTCTCAAAAGGCATTGTTTTGGTTTAAGAATGGTAAAACTTGATAGAATTTTCATTTAATAATCAATCTATGTTATTTAATCTCCTTGTTATTGGGTACGTTCTGAATTAGCTATTAATATTGATACTATTATATTAAGTCTTAATCATGGAAATAATTAATTTCAATTGATAGAACTCCCACTTATTAACAATATCATTTCTTAAAACTATTTTTTCGAAATAATAGTTTTAAGAAATGATTAAGCTAATAGAAATCATGTGATGAAGGATTTTGTTGATAAAAAAATTAAACTGTTTTGGATCAATTTACTATTTTTCATAAATTAGTGGTAGAAGTTTATCACTATTTTATCGTACATATTTATTTTATTACATTACATGAAATGTATATACAATATAGTATGTTAACCCTTTTGAACATATATAAACTACCTGTAGTCTGTAGTCTGAAACTATATGTATGTAATGAATATACAATTGATTTACATGGGTCTTTTTTATATTAGGTTATATACAAGCATATTTTAGTTTATGTAATGTGTATAATAACTATGAAAATTGATATAAAAATTGGTGCTCAACAAATTTTATTTTTTATTATCAGTTTTAATTTACGGAATGATTGTCCAAACTAATATCTATATATGGATTGTGATACTTAATTTAGGTGATATTCAGTGGCGTACGCAGAATATTTTGTAAGTTGTGTCACCTTTTAATATGTATATGTGTGTATATATATACATATATATATATACATACACACATACATATCAAGAGGAGAAAATATTCAGTGGCGTACGCAGAATATTTTGTAAGTTGTGTCACCTTTTAATATGTATATGTGTGTGTATATATATACATACATACATAAGAGGAGAAAAATAAAAAGCAAAAGAAGAAAAAAAATATCAGCAACTAAAATGTATAAGAAAAAATAAACATTGTGCAGGAGATTCGAATCCACGTCCCGTACAAAGAAATTGGAGCTCCTGACCAACTCGGTTACAAACGCTTCAGTACTAAAAGTTAACATTACTCTTTTATATATCTTTGTGATTTTCTGTTTTTTATATATATGTATCACAATTTTTTCCGACGAAGTCTGTCCCGTGACACCTCTTGGGCCTTCCTAGATCTGCCCCTGATGATATTAGTTTATATACCTATTTCATACACTCTGTTTATTTGTTTGAATCAAGATTCCATATCATCTATCCACATGTTAATTCAAGATTGAACGACGTTATCATCTTTCGAAAAAAAAAAAAAGTGTTCTTTCAAAATCTATAAAAATATAAAATTTCTTTAAAAAATGGATGAGCCAACGTAAGCCCAATTCATTGTTTCTTGGGTGGGTTGCCACAATTCAGGTTCATTGTTTTACTAATTTTAATACAGAAAAATTATCTAATTATACATTTTTTTAAGTATAACGTACATAAATTCCATAGTGTAAAATCTAAATTACATCATATCTCTTCTCTTTTTTATTTTACAAAAATCCCTTAAAAAAGGAGTCATTCGGATACATAATTGATTGTCTGGATACATTAATTATGATACATTATTTGTAGTTGTAGCGCTTAAAAAAGAAAAAAAAAACAGAAAAAATCTAATTACAATCCCATAATTTATGCTATTCAGTTCCCCTCTTAGTGTCAATCACTGAAGCCTATATCCTACCATAACAATCCAATTCAAAAATCAGAACTCCATATACGTCATAGTTCTTCCTGATTCGTCGTTCTCCATGTTTCATCGTTCTCCGTATTTCGACGTTTTTGTTGTTTATCGTTCTCCCTGTTTCGTCGAAGCTTAGATATGAATGAACCGGCATGATATGATTGTGGTCGGGGAGAATAATATGGAGGAGTAAGCGAATCAATTTCAAGATATAAAGATCTGCTAAAATAGGTATGTAATTAGTTTTTTTAAAAATTCTCCAAGCTTCGTCTTTTTCGTTGTTCCTCTTTCTCATTGTTTCGTAGAAATTTTTACTAGAATTTAGATATGAATGATACCGGAATGATAAGATAGTTGTCAGGGAGAATAATACAGAGAAGTAAGTGAATCGATTTCAAGATACAAAAATCTGATAAGAAAGGTAGTTGTTTTATATTGTGAATTAGTATTTTTAATTTTTCGATACATAAGTCATGTTATTGTTCATGATTCATTGTTAGTTACTACTTTATAAATAAAACAATTGCATTAGATGTGTTAGATTATTAGATTTGTGTATCATTGTTTGATAATTTTAAAGTATCAAAGACATGTAAATTCTTCTTCGTTGTTTTAATGTATCATTGACGATGCGAGTAATTATGTTACGGAGGTATGAAATATATCATGTAGTTGATTTTTATCTGAAACATGAAAAAACGTTGAGAACAATATGGTCTGTTTTGATTAATTATAAGAATGTATCTTCAATTGCTTTTTTTTTTTTTTTTTTGGAATGATACATTGCATAGTAACAAATTTTTAATGTATCTTCTATAATTGCAACAGTGAACAAAGAGAGAATGATGACTTCTAACATCGTAGAATGTATCAATGGTTACCTTGTTGAGGCAAGACAACTATCTATATTATGCTTTTTGGAAGAAGTTAGAATTATATTTAGTTTTTGGAACTGCAAAAATCAAGAAATAACTTTTTATACATTTGAGAGGATATTTGAAGAGATTTTGATTGTAGACGCGTTTAAATGTATAAAAGAATGTCAGGACGACCAAGGAAAGGAAGGAAGAAAAATTCAGATGAAAAACTAACCGCAAGCACGAACAGTTATGGACGTTCTGGACAGGAAGGTCACAATCAAAGAGCTTATACTTTCTTTCTGAAAGATTCTTAATGAATACGTTTTTTGGAGTACTGTGATGTATCAAATTAATAATTTTTAATTTGTAATATTTTTTTCACTGGTATAGATATATACATTACAAAGTACTTTTAAATTATTAATTTCTTATACAATAAATTGATTTGTATCAAACAGTTTTTAATTCTGGATATAATTTAGATTGATAATTTCTAATATAATAAAGTGAATCTGGTACAAGGAACTATGTTTCAAATATACTATTTATATTATGTATTGTTTTGTGTTTGATACAAAAGTAATCGAGATATGTTGTGTGTAGCGTATAATGAAGTGGGAATATGAATGTATCACAAACAAAAAGAATTAAGTTGATACGTGCTTAAAATATGCATTGCAGTGGTTAAATATTAAATATATTTGTAGCTGCTTAGAACTACATAAAATAATATGATTGTGCAATTATTTGTTAAATATTACGAATTAAATATTTATTTTATTGATATTTTTGTATCAGATCATGATATATGAATCATATACTTATTTTCTTTTTGATATTTTTGTATCAGATAATAATATAGTATCAAATGTTTTTGATGTATGAAATACGTATAATAGATAAAATATAACAAGGTACTAACAATATAAAAAATTATATTCAAAATAAATAATTTTGTTACAAAAAACTGTAAAACTTGAGAAAATATATCTTGAAAAATAACAAACCCTTCAAAATATTAGTTAATGTATCTTAAAAACAATAAACGTCAAAAGTTATATGTGAATCAGTACATAATCATTAATCTATATGAACCAAGTCATCTTGTTGTTGTGGAGTGAAACAACTCTTCAGTTTTAGTAGATCGTCGCTATCGCTAACATATCCCACTTTGACCTTGTCGAGACCGTACTTCCATAATAGTGTTGCAAATCTTGTGCGAGGTAGTCAGCTCATGGATGTTGACTTCATCGCTAAAGAATTCAGCAAAGGCAACTACAAATATTCAGCATTCACTATAAACATCCTGCTGGTACATTATAAAAATGAATTAAATTTGAACAAAAAAGTTAATTACATGATACATTATAGTAACTACAAAAAATCTTATTGTTTAGTTTAATATATAATGATTAAAAAATAGTAACTGATACTCAATACCACTTGATAATATTTGTATCTGATATTATATGAAACATCATATATTCATTATATGTTATTTAAATATCATGGTTAAAGTATTTTATAATATGATACACTATTCTGCAAATTATATCTCATCAAAATAATTTCTACTATATAGTTTGATAGATTAATGACAATAATTTGAAAAACAAAAAGAATAAAAATTAAAATTTTATATATAATTTCGTAAGATTTAAAGCAAGGTACAAAACAATATGATAATGTATCATTGTTGTCAATGTATCCAATTTTTTAAAAATAACTCAGCGGGAATTACATGAAATTAAAAAAAAAGAATCAGATAATAAAAGACATACCTGGATAATGTAAATCTGAAAATTACAGGAGCAACTTTTCAATCGAAGACGACTACAATCATATATTTAGCTGTGAATTATACATAATTTTGTTTTTAGTTTATCATCATCATAATCATATACTCATCTTGTATTAAAGAAGTTTAGTTGAAAGAACTATTCATATCCATATGCATCAGGAGAAAAAAAAATTCTTAAGAAGATGACCATGGAGGAACTATTGAGTTGTTTGAATTGAATTTACCGGAGAGAGAATTTTCAGAGTTGTTTGAATTGAATTTACCGGAGAGAGAATCCTTTTGAAAATCAAATTTCTATTAAAATTGTAACTGATAAAATTGTGGAGTGAAATTAGGGAGAGATTAAAGGAGCAAAAAAAGAAAGGGAAATCGTGCATTAAGGTTGGAATACTTATGTATCTGGCTCACTTCAGTGGAAAAAATAAGCGATTTTAGAAAGTTTTTAAAATAGTAGGGAATAAAGGAAAATATGAAAAATAAAGATGTGTATACAGATAATTTATCCTTTTTTTAACCCTATTTTCTATTATTCTCTACCTTTTAAGAAATTACAAAAATTACTTTTTTTTCCTTTAAATTCTCTTCTTTTCTGATAAATAACTATGAATCTTCCAACTCCACGATTTTCTTTCCTTTTGAATTTCTATCACCACTCCACTACATTACAGGTTACCTCCATCACTTCTTTTTTTCAATTTTAAATATTTTCTCTCTCCAGTTCTCTCCACTATATCACCAGATCTTTTTTTGACATAAATCATGACAATAAGCTCACTTTATTAATCTTTTATTTTTTTGCATCTCTCATTTTCATGTCACAGACTTATATAGAGTATCCAGAAATTTCAAGTACTTAGGGGCAACAAAATACAAGGTGACAAGGTTATCCTATTCAACTGAAAATGAGCTAAATATGGATGATCTTCCATATTTTACTATTGAATTTACCCAATTAGTGTCATCTACTCAAGAAAATGTACGTCGTATCTTTAATTTTAACGATAATTTAAACAAAATGAAGATTCCTTATTCATGAAGAATTTAGAGTTAAGAAGTCAAAGTCGAAGAAGGATCTCGACTTCAGAGTTATGTATTTGACACATAACTATTATAAATTTCATTATCCATTACTATGTATCAAGTGATTTTAAGTATGTGCAATTTTATTTTATAACTAAATTAATGTTTATCATATTCATAATTTTCTTGTACATGATACATAGCTACGTGAAATTATACAGGCATGATACATAAATACTAATATATACTACGTGTATCGATCTCAAACCAAACAACTTACGGGCAACAATTACATGTTAAACGTATCCCGTAACAATACAATACTTATCAATTTAAACGGCATACATAAATAGTAATGTATCATGCACTAACTTTTAGATATGTTACGTGAAATTTGAATTTATACTAAATGTATCAATTATATAGCAACTACCACACAATAATATATCGATATTAAATCTAACATCTTATGAACAACAATTACTTATTAAATATATCTAGTATAAATATAATACTTATCAATTTAAACGAGATACATAAATAGTAATGTATTGACAAATCTATCCATCTCGAAAACACAATCAAAAAACGATTACGTAACATTATAAAAGGTATGAATGATCCATCAGAGCTATGTATCTCTACTTTTCATATGTTGTATCAATGCATAGCAAATACACTGAAAATCGAGACTCGTGTTTCTTCAGCTCAACGATGTATCTGATATACAAAATATTTCTCAACTCATCGAACTCTAATTCAGTTACAATGCCTGATTTACGATTCACAAAATCCATAGTTTGACCAACAACAATTTCATCACTTTGGTATTGTTCCTACCTCACCTCAAATTCTCAGATTCCGAAATGTCTTGACAAGTTCATGATATATCAGTACAATTTTTCAACAAATTTGACTAAAAAATTGAGAGATTTTTTGGAAGAATGGGAGAAGAATTTTGAATTGTTCTAGCATGTTACATTTTGTCAATTAATGTATTGATTTAAAACCAAATAATAATGTATCGATGAAAATCAAACATCTTATGGACAATCTTTACTACCTTAATATAAGGTATGATTACACTACTTAACATTTTTTGTTAATTATTTTAGAAAGGGAAAATGCACAAGTACCCCCTCAACCTATGCCTGAAATTTCAGAGACACACTTATATTATACTAAGGCCCTATTACTCTCCTGAAGTTATTTAATAATAATTTTCTATCCCTTTTCGACCTACGTGGCACTATCTTGTGGGCTCAGTGTGTGTTGACATTTTCTTTCAAGCTAGTGCCACGTAGGCCGAAAAGGGCTAGAAGATTATTTATAAAATAAGTTCAGGGGGGTAATAGGACGTTAGTATAGTATAAGTGTGTCTGTGGGATTTCGGGCATAGGTTGAGAGGGTACTTATGCATTTTCCCTTTTAGAAATAATAATGTATCATGAATAATATATATCCATTTCGAGATCACAAATTAAAAATTCAACTACACAACACAATACATGTAATTCCATATTTTTCATTATCAAATCTCATTATTCTGAAGTTAAAGTTAATGTATATGCACAATTTTATGGGCATGACACATAAATATAAAAGTTAATACATATAAATCCAACCAGTTGCTCTATCAATATTGTGTTCTTCTACTTTTCTGAATTTGACATATAATATACAAGTATATAGACAATGTCGATAGAGGAGGAAAGCGGCATAGAGGCGGTGGCGGCAGTCGCACGACAAGAGAGGCTAAGAGCCCTCAAAGAAGCTCAAGAACTTCTTCAACCCCTGACAATGATAGTAACAAGACTAGCAAAGTTATTCATGATATATCTTTCCAAATTTTCGATAATTCTAAATTAAAAATTGAAAGGACCTTACATGAACCTGGAGAAGAATTTTAAATATCAAATTTTCAACAATTTTGAATCAAAATTGAAAGAATCTTCTATTATCGGGAGAAGAATCTTGAATCTCAAAATTTTCGACAATCTTGAATCAAAATTGAAAGATTCTTCGGTGAACTTGAAGATTCAAAAGGAAATCATTTATCAAACAACAATTCCGTCACTTTTGTATCATTAATAACTCAGTTCGCTTATCCAAAATTTCGAACAAAAGTTTTGAATCAAATCTGAAAGATTTCTTCAATGAACAGGGGGAGCAATTAGAATTTTGAATTTCTTCGTTCCGTGAGGATTTGCCTCTGTATGATTGAGTGTAAGAAGAAACGTAAGCGTAATGTATGAAATTTAATTAGATTTCAGACTGTGTTCCCTTTTTAGCACAACAGAAGGATTATTCTTGTATTAGAATCAATATATCTGAATGGTAAATTAATGCATACGGATAGTTAGGGGTGTACATGACCGAATTGGTTCGAATTTTTCAAATATCAAATCAAACAATTTGTCTCAGATTTTTGAACTTATAAACCAAATCAAACCAATAAAACTCGAATTTTTCAACTTCGAATTTCTTCGGTTTTTTTTGAATTTTCGGGTTTTTTGGATAAAGTATTCATACAAACATATAATTTACTTGTACTATAAATATTTCTTTAGTCCTACCAAAATACAACTATCTAAGTTATTTCGCAAGAAAATAACAAAAAATATGATATGATTAATGACACTAAAATATCCAACAAAAAAAATAATAATAAAATCGCTTAAAACAAATATTGCAAATTAATAAGTTATAATGAAATTGATCATAATTTAAAGTAAATCATGCTAAAATTCGTTTAGTAAGTATTAGTTACATGACTAATTATTAAAAGAAAGTAAAATTAGATCATGTATTGTAATTATCTAAATCTATGTAAAACTAAAAAATAAATATTCAATATTATTGTCATTTGATTTTCTTTTTACATTAGTATTAATCTGATTTTTATTTAAAATTTATTATAATTACCAACATGTATGGACTATAATCTTTATTAGATCATTAAGAATTCTAACTTTCAAACATGAAATAAATATATTAAAAGATAAAAACTATGAAAAAGTATAAGAGATATTTAAAAATTATATCAAAGTAAGTATTTTTACGTATAAAATAAAATTTTAAAATTATATATATAATGTCAGGTTGGTTTGGCCTCGGATTGATTTTTTTTAGTTGAAACCAACCAACCCAAATATAGTCGGATTTTTTAATCCAACACCAAACCAAGTCAAACCAAACCACTAGTCGGATTTTTTTCAACTTGACTCGATTTGCGGATTGATTCGGTTTTCGATTTGATTTTGTACACCCTACGGATGGTGACTTATGTATCAGGAAGGTACAAATTTTAAGGATTATTGCAATGAGAAAAAAAATAGGAATAACATGTAATTTACTCTTCACACTATGAGATTTATGTAAATTATACTTTTAATAATTAACTTAATTTAATGACTTTAATTTTTAAAAATTTCTAAAAACAATCCTTCTAAAATATTTTATAGAAATCAACAATCCAACCACACATAGGAAAACGAATCCTAGTACCGAACACACTTTTCCTACTTTCACCTCTATAAGAAAAAAAAATATTTCTAAAAGTTTTCCTTTTTGTGTTTAGTATTTAAAAAAAAAATCCAAATCCCATTCAAAGTAGAAAAACTTAAAGAAACAGAAACTCAACAATAATACAGATAAATTAGACATAACTCAATTGCATTAGTTGACTGCAGTAATTACTCCCTTCATTGTTGATCCCAATTAGCAAATTAAAATGATTATTAGCCGTCGTTCAAAAAAAATAACGAAGATCAGAGGAACAAGAAATAACAAACTCATCATGAAAGAGAATTTTTCTTCTGCCATTGAGTCACTTCCTAATGAGTTACTTACGGAAATTGTTGCAAAGATTGCTTCTACTTCTTTTAAGAATTATATCAATGCTAAGCTAAGGTATATATTTATTTATCTATGTATGTATCTCATAATTCTATAGATCTTTCTGCAATGAGCAATTTTCGTTGTTTTTTCTAATTGATTGATATTTTAGTTGCAAGGTTTTTCATGAAGTCGCAAATGAACGACATGTATATCAAAATGCAACATTGGCAGAGTTTTCAATAGAACCTTCGTGGGAGAAGGAAAATCAAGAGAAGATAAACAAAGTCACTTCATTCTTGGAGTTATGTAGAGAATGTGGAAATCCAGAAGCTTTATATAGAAAGGGCGTGGTAAGAATTAATTTTATGTACACTTCATATCCGACATATATTTAAAGATAAATTTTCAATGATGATTTTTAAATTGAGATTGGTACTAATAGACTCCTAAATGTGCTTTTACTATTTTCAGATGGATTTCTTTAAAGACGATATGCCAGAACTTGCAAGTGAATTTCTGAAGAGAGCAGCAAAAGGAGGTCATATTGGAGCATTTTATGTGATTGGCATAATTATGGTCTTTATGGGGGGTGAATTTAAGCAAAAAGGAGTAAAGTTGATTGGCAACATGAAAAATACAAAGCAACTAAGGAAGATAACAAGGGAGTGTCGAAAGAAGTTAATCGAAATCTTGACACATATTTGGGTGAAAAATCCTTTAGTGTTGGAACAAAGACCCAATCGTTGCACAATTCAGCATCACCGCATTCGCAAGAATGGTTGGCCTCATGATAGTGAAGATGAAGACGAAGATATGCATGTTCACTGTGATGCTTGTAGCTGTGATGTAGAAATTGATCATATCATCAGTGTTTTACCTAAAGTTGGCATGTTTTAGACCCAATCGTTGCACAATTCAGCATCAACGCGTTCGCAAGAATGGTTGGCCTCATGATAGTGAAGATGAAAACGAAGATATGCATGTTCACTGTAGCTGTGATGTAGAAATTAATCATATTTTTACCTAAAGTTGGCATGTATTAGCTAGATGACTTTATCCCCTTTTCCTTACTTTTCTATAATGTAATATTGCGACTCTAAACTTTGAGCATAATTTAATTTTAATAATGAAATAAACCATCTTTGGGAACAAATCATTGGATCAACCTCAAGTACTCAATCAATAACTATATCTTTTGGATTCGGCTTTCTACATCAATACAAATGTTTTCTGGAAATACTAACAGTAACCATTCTGATAAAAGTATTCTGCTCTTTGGATCCACATAAACCGATACAATTCTATCCTATTAGCATTACCTTTCTTTAGCAGGCTGAAGTTTTTTTCAGTCAAAACTCGTTTGGTAGTGTCATGCTTCGAAACAAAAAACACCTACATGAGAGTTCAATACAGGCTACAAACTCAATGTGGATCTTTCTTCTTCTTCTTTTTTTGTTAAGGTAACATTTGCATATCAATCATCAGCTCAACACTGGTATCCAAAAAATTTACATCATATCCTCCCTCCACACTTGTGTGTCTGGCATAAAAAAAAAAGGATAAAGATATAAGAAAACTATCCTAGATCCTCCTTCATCTTTATAAGGACCCTAGAATGTCTACAATATTCACATGGTCATCTATATACTCTAAACTACATCAATAGAAAAAAGTGATAATGTTGTTCATCTTAATCTTGTGCAAAGGGTTGCTCTTGTTATCAGAACTCCTAAAATTCCTTTCTTTCCATATGGTCCACCAAATAGCTGCTTGGACAAATTTAATCTTGTCCCTCCACATTCAAACTTTCTAGAGTCTGTCCTATTCTCTCTGGAATAGTCCAACTTATACCTCTGAAGCTATTAAGCAAATTTCACAGTTGGCCAACCACTTTACAATGTGATGGTTACACCACCATCAAACAACATCTTGGGCATATTTGTATTCCCCTCTTCATAAGATTCTCTTGTGTAAGTACAACCTCTTTTATCACCAACCAAGTAAAAACTACCATTTTATAAGGTACTTTAATTTTTCATATAAGCTTCCAAAGGCATAAAGTTAACTTGGGATCCCATCTGATTCATATTTCTATATGCAGAACTATCAGTGAATAAACCTTTGTTATGACATTTCCATTTAAGAGTGTCTTCTCCTTCCTTGAATCCTAAGAACTGATCAACTATTCCATAAAATTCAGCCAATCTTTCCACCTCCCAGTCTTGCATCAGTCTTTTGTAGGTAAGGTTCCATCCATGTTCAGACCAAACTTCATAAAGAGTCGACTCTTGTTGTTGGTGCAGGTGATGAATATCTCGGAACAAGCGTTTGAGGCTTCCATTCCCTAACCAATTATCTTTCCAAAGACTGATCTTCCTCCCATTGTTCACATTACATTCAGTCTTTGCATAGAAGTCATGCCATAATTTTCTAATTGATCTCTACAAACTGGTTCCGTATGTGGATGTCATTTTCTTAGGGTCCTTCCCATTTCCAAGCCAAATATGGGAAGGAAGGACCCTAAGGAAGTGACATCCACATACGAAACCAGTTTGTGGAGATCAATTAGAAACTTATGGCATGGCTTCTATGCAAAGACAAAATGTAATGTGAAGAATGGGAGGAAGATAAGATTTTGGAAAGATAACTGGTTAGAGAATGGAAGTCTCAAACGCTTGTATGAACCAACAACAAGAGTCGACTCTTTATGAAGTTTGATCCGAACATGGATAGAACCTTACCTACAGAAGATTGATGCTAGATTGGGAGGTGGAGAGGTTGGCTGAATTTTATGGAATACTTGATCAGGGAAGGAGAAGACACTCTTAAATGAAATTGTCATAACAAAGGATTATTCACGGTTAGTTCTGCATATAGAAATATGAATCAGATGAGATCTCAAGTTAACTTTCTGCCTTGAAAGCTTATATGGAAGGTTAAAATACGATATAAAGTGGTAGTTTTTACATGGTTGGTGGTGAAATAGGTTGTACCTACACAAGAGAATCTTATGAAGAGGGAACACAGATGTGCCCAAGATGCTGTTTTCGTGAGCAGGTTGCATAGACAATTAATCATTTGTTCTTACATTGTAAAGTGGTTGGTCAGTTGTGGAATTTGTTTACTAGCTTCAAAGGCATAAGTTACTGTTCCAGAGAGAACAGGACAGGCTCTTGAAAGCTGAAATATGGAGGGCAGAAGGAATTCTAGGATTATTGATAACAAGAGCAGCCCTCTCTGCACAAGATTAAAATGAACTGCATTATCACTTTTTGCTATTGGTGTAGTTCAGATGACCCTGTGGCTATTGTAAACATTCTAGGGTCCTTATAATGGTGAAAGGAGGATCTAGGGATAGTTCTCTTTTTTCTTCTTTTCTTTTCTTTATCTTTTGTTTATGCCCGACAAACAAGAGTTGAAGGGAGAATATGTTGTAAATTTTGTGTACCAGCTTTGAGCTGATGATTGGTATACAATTGTTACCTTCATCAAAAATATACTTTAGAATTAGCAAGCAATTCAGACTCAAAAAGATGTACAAAAGTTCTCTTAGAAAGTATTCAAATCACCCCGCACACCTGCCCACAGCAACCAGAAAGAGAGTATAATCTCAGAGTTGTGAGGTCATCAAACGTTTCTGACAATGAACCCCAAAAGAATACCAGCCAAGCTAACCAGAAAGATGTACAAAGTCGAACTTCAGTACGACGTTCGTGACATCCATGCCTAAGAAGCTCCTGGACAATGGTTTCAAACCAAATGATAAAACCATCTTAGCCAAAATGTCAAAACAACAGATGAACAATTTTCTTTGTGCACACCTACTAAATTCAAACAGTTGTTACAAGAAATTCCAGATAAAGGCCCAAGTTTGCTATGAAGTTCCCAGCTTAGGCCAAATCACCAGCCTATGGTTATCACACAAGTAGTCTATGAACTATTTTCTGTTAATTGCACGATAAAGTTTCTTTAAGTCAACTTGGTCCACATTCTGAAAACATGTTCTAGTCTCTAACAGTTACCACCTTCTAACGGACCTGTTTACTGCTATAACTGGGGATTAATGACCTTCAAGCCAAATATGGGAAGAAAGAAATAAGAAAGATTCTCCCATATATCTTGTCGATATATTTATTGTCTTAGATAATTTAATATTGTTAATATTTCACAACATGTTATCAACACGAGTTTCTAACCAAGTGAGACCTACTTAGTTTGAAATTAATTCCCAAAAGTTAATCAACTTTCTTTTAGAGTCAGGTATACATTTATGTGTTTATAACCTCTCTAATAGGACTTGCATAAATCTTTGATTTGTATTTTATTACTGCATATATAACTTGCTTTAGGTATTATTATGATACTTTACTAGGCATGATAATCAATACGTTTCAAGTTTATATTGTTATGTTATTTATGCTACTAATTTATAACTCTAAATTTAATACTAAGCAATATGATAGCATGATAGTTAGAATACTTGTAAGTATTTTCTTGTTATACATTGTGTGTGTCATAAAAAATATAATAATATATTAAATACAACTTGAAATTATCACTTAACTTTGATATCAATTGAAACTAGTAATAAATACTTAAAACAAGTAGAAAATATATTTAAATCTTATCATTTCAATGCTTCATGAGTTTATATTTTTTTCTAACATTAAGGTTCATGCATATAATGTATTTTATACTCATCCTTTACTTTATTATTTAAAGTATTAATTTGTCATTTATAATAAACAAACCAACATCATAATATTAACATAAAATTATTTTATGATAGTTTTCATCATGTCGAATTTCTCAAAGCTTGAATTTGTGACACTTGACATTTCTGGAAAAAATTATTTGTCATAGGTACTTAATGCTGAAATTCACCTTACCGCTAAAGGTCTTGGTGATAGTATAATTGAAGGAAATACGACATCAAGTCAAGATAAAGCGAAAGCTAGGATTTTCCTTCATCATCATCTTGATGAAAACCTGAAGGTTGAATACCTAACAGTGAAAGATCTACTTGAATTGTGGATAAGTTTGAAAGAGAGGTATGACTACCTCAAGGCAACAGTATTGTCAAGGGCTCGTTATGAGTGGTTGCACTTACGGTTTCAAGATTATAAAATTGTAATTTAGTATAACTCTGTTGTATTTAGAATCACTTCCCAATTAATTAAAATTATGTGGGGAAATTATAAAAGATGAGAACATGTTGGAAAAGACATTAACTATTTTCCATGCCTCCAATATGATATTACAGCAGCGTTACCGTGAAAAGAGTTTTATAAAATACTCTAAATTAATCTCATGACTTTTGGTGGCTGAGCAACATAATGACCATTTAATGAAAAATCATGAAACATGTACCACTTTAAGTGCTCCATTACCGGACGCACACGCGGTTGAAGCACACAACCAGTGTGAAATAAGAAAAATAATTGGGGCCATGACAATGTGCGCGGGCGTCAAAGACAAAAAATTATATAATAATCATCGAGGTGGTGGTCATAACAAAAGGGAGAACAATATAGGTTCTCAAAATAATCCTTCTAAAGGAAGGGTCTATCCCTATCATCGTTGTGGCCTTCAAGGTCACTGGAAAAATGAATGTCGGGCTCCTGAGTATTTTGTCAGGCTGTATCAAAATTTCTTTAAAATGAAAGGAAATAAAGGCGGTGCCTCCTCTTCTAATGTCCGGGTAGAGTCATATTTGACTCTCAAAGATGATATTCAGGCAGTATCTTCTCAAAAATATGACGAGAATGTTGAGGCAAACATAGCATTGAAAGATGATGTTTTTGATGGGCTCGATGATATTACTCATCTGGAAGTTGAGGACTTCTTTGGGGATCACAACTGAGATTGACAATTGAGCTAGAAAATGAATAATGTTTTTATGTATTTTTAATGTCTTAATTAAGGTTTATGTTCTTAAGATTTCTTTTGTTTAAATTTCGTACTTGTTATTATGTATTTTTATGCTTATGAAGATAAATAAAAAATTTCAATCTTCAGTTGGATCCAAGATGAGTAGTGGAGATATGTGTCTTCTGGACAGTGCCACAACTCATACGATACTAAGAGAAAAGAAATATTTCTCTCATTTGGTATGACAAAGGCATATGTTAATACAATATCCGGTAGTACAAAATTGATTGAGGGCTCTGGAAGAGCGACCTTATTTCTACCCAGAGGAATGTTATTGATAATTGACAATGTATTGTATTGTAGTAACTCTTATAGAAACTTGTTAAGTTTTAAGGTTATTCGACAAAATGGTTATCATGTTGAGACTGCGAATGAAGGAAAGATGGAATACCTTTATATTACTACAATAAATGCGGATAAGAAAATTATGCATAAAAAGTTGTCAGCACTTTCTTTCGGGTTGTACCATACAAATATTGGTACAGTTGAATCACACGTCATAGTAAATAAAAGGTTTACTATTCTAATGATTTTATCATTTGACATGACTGGTTGGGTCATCCCGGTTATTATATGATGTGTAGAGTAATTGAGAATTTACATGGGCATACTTTGAAGAACCAAAATGTTCTTCAATCAAAGGAATTCTCTTATGCTGCTTGTTCACGAAGAAAGTTGGTTATCAAATCAGTAATGACTAAGGTTGGGGTGGAATCCCCTGCATTTCTGGAACATGTACATGGTGATATATGTGAACCTATTCAACCTGCATGTAGACCATTTAAATATTATATGGTATTGATAGATACATCTGCAAGATGGTCACATGTGTGCTTATTGTCAACTCACAATATGATCTTTACGAGTCTGTTGGCTCAAATAAAAGCACAATTTCCAGAATATGAAATAAAACTAATTCGTCTTGATAATGCTGGTGAATTTACATCTCACACATTTAATGATTATTATTTGTCCACTTAAATAATAGTTGGACATCTCGTTGCACATGTACACACTCAAAATGATCTAGCAAATTGAGTCATTGACTAAACGTCTCCAATTAATAGCTAGACAATTGTTGATGAGGACAAAGTTGCATGTTCAAGTTTGGGGGCATGTTATTTTGCATGCAACGACACTTGTACGCATAAGGCCAACCAGTTATCATGATATCTCTCCATTACAATTGTTTTCGGCCAGAAGCCAAATATTTTTCATCTTACAATCCTTGATTGTGTGGTATACGTTTCAATTGTTCCACTACAACGCACAAAGAAGGTTGGTAACATATGTTGGGTATGAATCTCGTTCTATTATAAAATATTTGAAACCTAAAACTGGAGATTTATTTATGGCAAGGTTTGTTCATTGTCATTTTGATGAATCAATATACCTAACATTAGGGGGAGAACAAAAGCAGTTGGAAAATGAGATAGATTGAAATTCACTTTCTCTGTATCATTTAGACCCTCGAACAAATCAATGTGAGCAAGAAGTTCAAAAGATAATTTATTTATAGAATATTGCAAATCAACTGCTGGATGCATTTACTAACCTTCCACGGGTTACTAAATCATATATCCCACCTGCTAATGCTCAAGTTCGAGTTGATGTCCCTATAGAAGAAAATGTTAAGACAAATGAGTCTGGACCACACTTAAAATATGGTAGACCAATTAGTTTCAAAGATAAAAATGAAAAAGGAAAAGAATAAACAATCAAAATGATCATAATATGGAGACGATTTCTCATAAAGAGCCCCGAGACATAATAAATAATGATACCACAAAGGAGGTCCATGTACCTAAAAATAATGAGCATGAGGAAATCTCTATAAATTATGTCTTGACGAGAAAAAGGTGAAATCAAAATAATATTGTGGTGGATGATATTTTGCATATAATGATGTAGTTGAAATAATGCAACAATATAAGGATTTGGAACCAAGATCTGTCAATGAATATAGGCAAGATATGATTGACCAAAATAAAAGGAAGCAATTCAAACAAAATTGGCTTCACTTGAAAAACGTGAACTCTTTGGACCAATAGTCCGAACACCTGAAGGTGTCAAGCCAGTGGGGAATAAATGGGTTTTTGTGCAAAAACGCAATGAAAATGGTAAAGTCATAAGATATAAAACACGACTCGTGGTACAAGGATTTTCGCAAAGGTCTGACATTGATTATGAGTAAACGTACTCTCCTGTGGTAGATGCAATTACCTTCAGGTATCTAATAAGTATGACAGTTCATGAAAAGCTTGAAATGTATTTAATGGACATTGTCACAACCTATTTGCATGGCTCGCTAGACTACAATATTTTTATGAAAATCCTTGAAACGCTTAAAGTTTCTGAAGCATTTAAAAATTCAAAAGAATTGTTTTCAATAAATCTTGAGAAATCCTTATATGGATTGAAACAAATAGGACAAATATGGTATAATCGACTTAGCAAATATTTGCTAAAAGAAGGGTATAAGAATGACCCTATTTGTTCTACTATTTTTATACGAAGGTTAAAATCTGAATTTGTGATAATATTTGTTTATGTTGATGATTTGAGCATCATTGGAACTCTTAAAAAGCTTTCAAAAGTCATCGAGTGTTTGAAGAAAGAATTTGAAATGAAAGATCTTGGTAAGACAAAATTTTATCTTGACATTCAGATTGAACATTTGTCAAATGAAATATTTATCGATCAATCAACATATACTGAATCAACATATACTGAAAAGGTTTTAAAGTGAATTTACATGGATAAGTCACACCCATTAAGTACCTCAATGGTTGTGAGATCTTTTGATGTAAATAAACATCTATTCTGACCTCAAGAAAAGGATGAAGAGATTCTTGGTGATGAAACACCATATCTCAGTGCTATTGAGACACTAATGTATCTTGATAATAATATCCGACCAGATATTTGTTTCGCTATAATTTTATTAGTGATTCAACACATGTCCAACAAGAAGACATTGGAAATGTGTTAAGCATATATTCAGATATCTTCAAGGAACAATTGATACGGGATTGTTTTAATGCATCCAAGTCAGAGTTGATTGGTTATGCTGATGCAGGATATTTGTTTGACCCACATAAAGCCCAATCTCAGACAGGCTATTATTCACATACAGAGGTACAACTATATCATGGCGTTGGATGAAGCAAACAATTGTTGCTACTTCTTCAGATCATTCAGAGATAATAACCATTTATGAAGCCAGTAGAGAGTGTATATAATTAAGATCAATGACTCAACACATTTTGAAATTATGTGGTCTTTCTGTGTAAACAAAGATTCCAACAATATTGTATGAAGATAAAGTTGCTTGCATAACTCAATTAAAGGGAGGATATATCAAAGGAGACCGAACAAAGCATATTTCACCTAAGTTTTTTTTCACACATGATCTTCAATAAAGTGGTGAGATAAATGTTCAACAGATTCGTTCGAGTGATATTCTAACAGACTTATTCACTAAGGCATTGCCAAAGTCAATATCTGCAAGCTAAGTATAAGAGTGGAATGCGTCGTCTCCAAGATATCGAATACATTTTTCATCAGGAGATTAAATACGCGATGTACTCTTTTTCTCTTAGCTAAGGTTTTGTCCCATATGATTTTCCTGGCAAGGTTTTTAATGAGGCAACACTCAAGGCGTATTACAAGATGTGTTTACTCTTTTGTCTTTACTAGACTTTTTCCTACTGAGTTTTTTCTAGTAAGGTTTTAACGAGGCACATTATCTATGGACATCCAAGGGGGAGTGTTATAAATGCATTAATGTGGATGTCTTCCGTAACTCTTTTGTGAAGTTCATGTACAAAATAAATGAACTCTATTTAATTCATGTAACTTTCAAAGACATATTATACTGTATATAACAATGATTATTTTATGAAATAGATAATCGAAAAGTACAGAAGAAAGAAATAAAATCTATATATTTATTGTCTTAGATAATTTTATATTTCTAATATTTCACAACAAAAATGTCAAAAAAGGAGAAAAAGAGATAAATAGAAATGCTGGCTATAGAGATGCCACATCAGATTGTCTATATTAAGCTTTATATACATATATAGATTTTAAGATGATCCTCACATTTTGTATGTATTTTTTTTAAAATTATTATATGAGACGTTATTCACTCACTCAATTGTTTTTAGTTATTTCTCTTAAAGTATTTTTTTTAATCGATGCTCAAGATCAAATCACATTATAACAAGTTTATAGTTATTATTATCCGTTGAACTACAATTATCCTCATGTGACTTTACCCCTTCACATTTTTTTTAACTTCTTCAAATATATAGATCAAGCCAGAAGTAGGGGTGTGCATTCGATTTTTCGGTTCGGGTTTATACTAGGTTTTTGATTCTGAAGAAGTGTAATCCAATTCGAACCAAAATAAATTCGGTTTGATTTGGTTTTTCTCTTTTTGGTTTGGATTTTTTCGGTTTGGTTAATCGGTTATGTCAATAATTAGAAACATAACAAAGTTATATTTGCAATTTAAAAAAATTATATATATATAGATATATAGATATATAGATATATATATATAATATTGAATTTCTTAAATATTCTTTTTAATATAAATCACAAGTAAAACGTAAAACACAATATATAAATGTATATTAAATTATAGATGTTCAAACATAAGAAAATAAACTAAATCATAATGAAAATAACTAAAAAGGGACAAAAGTACATATATATGTGTGTGTGTAATTCAGTTTTTTTGGTTTTTTGATTTTTATTTTTCTAAATCCGAAACCAAACCAAAAACCAAACAAAGTAAATTATAACTCCAAAACCAAACCAAGAATCCAAAAAACTAATTCAAATTAAAATTCGATTTGATTTGATTTTGTTTTTCGGTTTAATCCAAATAGTGCACACCCCTAACCAGAAGTGTGGAAGAAGACAAACCTTCCAATTTTAAATCGTGCTACATCATAGAATGATAGAGTTATATGTTTGTTTTTGTCCTAGAATGTCACGTACATAAACGGATCTAAGTTCCAACAAGTTCCAACAAAAAACGAATGGACATATATACATGCAATCATCGCATCTAACAAGTAGGGGCTCTCGAACCCTCTCGGTAAAAAATATGTTGTATATTTAAGAATTTTTATGTCTATATATTTATTTTGAACCTCCTAAATGTAAGATTAGAAGTTGCCTTAGTGTTTGAGAGGTTCATAACTCACCTTGAGGTTCCAAGATCAAATTTTAGGTACTATCTTTTTTTTCCGAACCCCTAAATAGTAATTCTGAATCCGCCGCTACAGTAACAAGTACTATATATAGGAAATTGTTTTGATTTGTTTGTTCGAGAATAAATTATCATGATATTAATTATCTAGGGATAAGTTACCTCACCATATAAATGAGATAATATATTTCATCGCTATGATAAATATCTTATACCTTCATCTCAAACACATGACAAAATAATATCTTATGCCCTTACGCTAAATGACTCCTTCTTGTTAGCAATATTTTTTATATTTTATAATATTAAAATTCTTAAGAGAACAATAGTACTAAAATTGAGTTTTGACTTTTAAATTAGTACCAAATTTATAAAATGAGCATTCACTTCGGGCGAAACACAAATAAATTCACTAATTTTATATATATGAATTTGAAGAATTCTTGACTTTACTAGGAACTTTACTTCATAATTTCCTATTCTTTACATACAAATTCTTGATTTCCAGTAACTACTTGATAGCCCATAGGAATTGTGGGTTATGTCTAGATAAATATAAAAAAAATAACACCCTATACACATTTAAGACTATATATATCGAGTTATAAATATACTTTTTAAAAATAAATTACTTATAGCAGATTATTATCGAGTTATAGCATATCAATTAAAAATATATTTAATTAAAAATAAACTATAAGTAATTATTTAAATACTAATTAATATGTTTAAATATTTATTTTTATTTTTACACTTACATTTTATTTTATTTTTAAATAAAATAAAAAGGAAAAACACGTTTATGTATTAATTGGTAAGTAGCACCAATTGTGGATTTGAATTAATTTTAATTAATAATGGATAATTAACAAATTAGCACATATTAAGGAATTCAAAAAAGATTTAAATTATTCTGTTTTTTTAAATAGCTCAAATTAATTTAAATCAAATTAAAACATGATTTTTTCCTTTTTTTCTCTCTATCACGTTTCTCACTCTCCATCCGTGTTTGCAGAATTTTTACTCCCATTGTTTTTCTTGACTGATCAGTTTTTTTTATGTGAAAAATTTGTGATTTGTTTTGATGGACAATAACTTATCAATATTAATTAAACATGGTGGAAGATGGGATCCGTCATGTTGGTATTTGTTATAGTTTTCTCATTTGTTTTTAGTAATCTTTGTTAATTCATTGTATTAAAAGTGTTGTAAGATTGTACGGTATTTGTTTTTTTGTTTGGTAATTTTTTTTGTTATATGTGGATATGTGTAATATTAATGTAATTGTTGGTGAAAAAATTGTATAAAATTGGTCAACATGATGTTAGTTGTCTGAATTGCATATTAATATGGTATGAAATATGAAATGCTAGTTTGTTTGTCTGTTTCTGATTTGTAAAGCAATGTTTGTATTATTTTTTTTGACATTTATAGTATGAAATGTGTATTATTTTGATATTAAAGATTTTTATTTTATTTTTTAATGGCATATTTTTTTGGAACTGTTTTTCATGAGCATTGATTTTCCATGTTAGGTGATACCGTCGACGGTTGATATGTATGCTGTTGTTGAAGGACCAAAGAAGTACATAGTAAATTTAAACGCAAGGTGTCTAGTTGCGGGAGATTTCACCATTCATGTAATTGCAGTTCTTAGATACAGGAAACTTGCATGAAGCATATTTCTGTTCTGCCTTTTATAGCCTGAAGAATTTCAGAGGTGCATATGTCATCCCTTTTGAACTTATCCCCTGCGAGAGTACGTGGGATATACCCAGTTATATTTCAAAGCCTAAATTGATGGCACCCGGTCCAAGTATATCAGTTAGAAAATCGCATGTTGAACGCTGGAAGGAATTTGCTGATGTGAAATTCAAAAGGTCAAAGGTTACTTGTAGTAGAAGTCGTCAAGTTGGACATAACAGGAAGACATGTTCAAATTATCCTGTTAAAAAAATGATTTTTTGATTTTTACTTTTTGTTACACAACATGTTTTGTTTTATGGAATGAATTTGGTATAATTAATATTTGAGTAGTTGTGATTTCTTAATATTGTCCAACTATAAATAATATTGAAACACATTTTGTGTCCGTTTTCAAATTTTATTCTTATACTAATAGATAGTTAAATAAGAATCATACATAGTTCATACAAAAAGCATATATATGGAACAACTTTTTAAACATATAATTGTATAATGAAACTCTTGTTAAAAATAGCTCATACATAGATCATACATAGTTCGTACAAAGTTCATACATATGGATAAAAAAATATATGATAGTTGTCATACTAAAACGATAATAAATTAAAAATGTGATATCATGTTCATACTAGTAGTAATCAGACTTCATATATATTTCATCCAGATAGTAATCAGATTTCATACATAATCAATAATTGAAGAAAGATTCATACAAAAAAGCCAACAAATTAGAAATGTAATGTCATGCCCATACAATTAGTAATCAGACTTCATACAAAAAAGCCAACAAATTAGAAATGTAATTTCATGCCCATACAATTAGTAATCAGACTTCATACATACATAATTTATATATCAATTCAAACATCATTCAAACACTGCCATATAATTGGACAACCAAATCAATTCATACACAAAGTATGAAATAAAATTATAAGATACTTTTATACACAAATCATACAACAGTAATACATCAATGTATATATCAATTCATACAACATTTATAAACAAGTCATACAAACTAATACATCAATCCACACAGAATTCATACGATATTAATACATATTACCAGTGTTTGAATGATGTTTGAATTGATATATAAATTGATGTATGTATGAAGTCTGATTACTAATTGTATGTGCATGACATTACATTTTTAATTTGTTGACTTTTTTGTATGAAGTCTGAATACTAATTGTATTGGCATGACATTACATTTCTAATTTGTTGGCTTTTTTGTATGAAGTCTGATTACTAATTGTATGGGCATGGCATTACATTTCTAATTTGTTGGCTTTTTTGTATGAATCTTTCTTCAATTATTGATTATGTATGAAATCTGATTACTATCTGGATGAAATATGTATGAAGTCTGATTACTACTAGTATGAACATGATATCACATTTTTAATTTATTATCATTTTAGTATGACAACTATCATATATTTTTTTATCCATATGTATGAACTTTGTACGAACTATGTATGATCTATGTATGAACTATTTTAACAAGAGTTTCATTATACAATTATATGTGTAAAAAGTTGTTCCATATATATGCTTTTTGTATGAACTATGTATGATTCTTGTTTAACTATCTATTAGTATAGGAATAAAATTTGAAAACGGACACAAAATGTGTTTCAATATTATTTATAGTTGGACAATATTAAGAAATCACAACTACTCAAATATTAATTATACCAAATTCATTCCATAAAACAAAACATGTTGTGTAACAAAAAGTAAAAATTAAAAAATCATTTTTTTAACAGGATAATTTGAACATGTCTTCCTGTTATGTCCAACTTGACGACTTCTACTACAAGTAATCTTTGACCTTTTGAATTTCACATCAGCAAACTCCTTCCAGCGTTCAACATGCGATTTTCTAACTGATCTACTTGGACCGGGTGTCATCAATTTAGGCTTTGAAATATAACTGGGTATATCCCACGTACTCTCGCGGGGGATTGGTTCAACAGGGATGACATATGCACATCTGAAATTCTTCACGCTATAAAATGCAGAACAGAAATATGCTTCATGCAGTTTCTCGTATCTAAGAACTGCAATTACATGATCACATGGTATCTCATAATGGTGAAATCTCCCGCAACTACACACCTTGTGTTTAAATTTACTATGTACTTCTTTGGTCCTTCAACAACAACATACATATGAACAGTCGATGGTATCACCTAACATGGAAAATCAATGTTCATTAAAAACAGTTCCAAAAAAATATGCCATCAAAAAGTAAAATAAAAATATTTAATACCAAAATAATACACATTTCATACTATAAATGTCAAAAAAAAAAATACAAACATTGCATTACAAATCAGAAACAAACAAACAAACTAGCATTTCATATTTCGACCAATTTTATACGATTTTTTCACCAACAATTCCATTAATATTACACATATCCACAAATAACAAAAAAGAATATCAAACAAAAAAACAGTATAACTTTCATCATCACAAAAAGAATTAACTAAACAAAAAAAATACAGTTTTCATACAAAATTCATACAAAATTATATCAACATTTACCTTTATATGCCAAACAGAAACATATATTCTAATTTCAACAAAAAAGAAACTTCATACATAATTAATACAAGTTTCATATAAGGTTCATACACGATTAATACAACTTTCATACTTCAACGATCCACAGAATTATAAATACTTATTTTTTGACTAGTGACTAAACACATTGTACCATCAAATTCAATTTTTATATTTTGTTCATAAATCAAGTATTACGCGAATCTTCAATTTTATCAAAACTCAAACGCATATACATTTACATGCTGTTTTTCAGATACGGTATATATATACCAAAACACTGTTTCATCCGAAAAAAATAAGCTATAATTTATATTTCAGATCTTAAAATAACCAAAAAAATTGACACAATGTTCTCCATGTTAAAACCCAACAAATTATAATTAAAACCAACCTGATGAATTCCACTTTCCACCATGTTTAATTAATATCGACACAATGTTCTCCATCACAGCAAATCAATTTTTTTCCAACGCCAAAATTTCTTCAATTACTAAAAAAAAAAGCGAACTGATATCTGCTGCAAATCTGAAAGAATAGTAAAATTGGAAAAAAAAATAGTTTGTACGTTGATGTCAATTTGTTAGAACTTTTTAAGGAATTAAATTAAAATTTATTCTCATTTAAACTAATTTGAGAGATTTAAGGCAACTAACTAATCTGAATATTTTTTAAATTTCCTTAAAACGTGTTAATCAATTAACACCAATTAATAATTGTATTTAATTTAAGTAATAAAGGATGCCATTTCCATTTATATTTTTGTCCATTTTTTTTATTCAATTTTTTTTTAAACAACTTTTTTTAATTAGTTCAAATTAACATTATATTTTTTAATAATATGCTATAGCTTAAGATATTAAATGTTATATATTGAAATACAAATTCTAATGCTATATCTTAAGAATATTACTATAGAAAATGCTATATACCTAATTTACGCATAAAATCACTTATTTTGAAATGAAGAGTATATATATTCTTTTTTCACAATATATTTTGATATAAGTGAATTTTAATTGCTACTTTTTCTAGCAGAATATAAACAAGATATTTGATCAGATGTGTTCAAAAAATTTAATATCCTATAATTAAAATTTGAGGAAATTCTCACTTATGATGTTCAAGATTAATTATTAAATTTGTATGATGCATTACACCTAAGAACAATATTATGGGTAGAGATTTTTGGAGAAGCTTTTACTATCACGAACCTATCTGTTTAGTCATAGATTTCTCAAATAATATTAGGGGGAAATTTAGGAAATGGTGTTTGTCCACACATTTGTCATTATTTGGCAAATATCCCAAATTTTTAAATATTAATTTTTTTATTTGGGCCAAATCTCATTATTTGGAATCTTTTAAAAATTAAAATTTCACACCAAACTTTTATCTTTTATATAAACACCATCTATAGTAGTATTTACATTGTATTACATAATTTTGTACGTGAACACCAAAGTAGTAATGAAATATTCAGTGAATATGAAAGTCATGATATAGTTGTTAATGAAAATGATGAACGATCGGCTCAGGGTAACAAAGTCACGTGATTTATCTACTTCACGATGTATAAAATGATGCTTCTTGCAGTACTCACTCAAACTACCTCGTTGCTCTAGTGTCGTGGACACTCCTTGTTATTTGTTGCAACGAAGATTCAATTGGCTTGTAATTCAAACTTATAGTTAGTTTTGATAGTTTTTTAAAATTTATTGGTATAAATCATACTTTTCAAAAAAAGTGTAATATATTTCCTAAATACTATGGTCAAACATATGGTGAAAATTTCACCCAAATAATATATATTTGTCAAGAATATTTGTAAATATATAACCAAACACTAGCTAGAGTTTGCTTTACACATAGAAAATGCATGGGATTAGACCATGGCTGTCTCTAGAAAGAAAGTAAATGTCTTAGATCCCCATATTTGAGGGACTTCGTTTTCTTTAGCAACAATAGATTTTAGATGTTTTTTTTAAAAAAAAATACATAGAATATTATTTGTAAAAAATGTAAAATTTTCATAAAAAGAAAAGAATTATTTGAAAAAGTTTTCATATCTAGTATATTATATTTTAATAAAATTAAATGAATTGAATATAATAAATTTCATAAAAGAATAAAAATAATCTAAGGTTCCATTTGATGCTTTGGTTACAAATATACTTAAGCCGCTCCTAAATTAGGCATGTGGGTTATTTAAAATATAATTGGAAGTGAATTGTAACGTGTCAATGATATTTATAGGAGGTCTGCCAACCTTGCTATGAAAATAAAAAAGGATAGGTGTAATATTATAAATCACAAAATAATAATAAAATTTGAAAATATAACAACGGAATTTCAAGAACCTTATTCTGATATAGTTACATTGTTATCAAATATATAAATTTTATTTTAAAAATCAATGTTTGTTAGGATAATTAAGACTTTTCATATAGGGGTTAAATTGTTCCGAAAAATCCATATATGATTTGGGATAATAATCAAAACTTCTCAATAATTTAGGTGTGCATTTAATAAAGTGTGCGAAGTTTAAAGAGACTATTAACTATTACTCTCTCCGTTTGGTATTGTTTGTCATGTTGCGCTTTTAGAAAGTCAATTTGACTAATTTTCAAAGTTAAATTAGATCACATTATTCGATATTTTAAACAAAAAAAATTAGATATTCTAAAACTATATGAAAATTACTATAAATTGCAATTTTTTGCATATTAATATGATGAACAAATACATCGTAAAATATTAGTCAAAATTTATATGATTTGACTCTAAAAATAGAAATCATGACAAACAATACCGGACGGATGGAGTAACTCTGAAAATTATTAATCAAAGTACTCATTGGATAAGCTCTATAAAAGCAGCTAAAATTAGTTAAAGCAATATTCATAAAAAAAAACTGTTTCTTTAGTGAAAATGTACTCTTCCCTTTTTACCATAGTTTCTTTAGTTATCTTCTTCTTTTTCATTTTAGTTAGTAAAAAGAAAAATCAAACAAGGTTGCCTCCAGGTCCATGGAGACTTCCTTTTATAGGAAGTCTACATCACTTGATTGGAAGAGGATTTTTGCATCCTACTCTTATTAATTTAGCACAAAGGTATGGGCCTCTCATGTACTTACAACTCGGAGAAATTCCTGGTGTGATCATATCATCATCTACTATTGCAAAAGAGCTTCTAACAACTCATGATCTCGCCTTTTCTGATAGGCCACATTCTACGTCCACAACCATCCTATTTTACAACAATAAAGACATTGTTTTTAGTCCATATGATAATTACTGCAAACAAATGCGTAAAATTTGTAAGGTACAACTTTTTAGTACAAAAATGGTCAAGTCCTTTAGTACGATTCGTAAAGATGAGATTTCTAGTCTCATTTCATCGATTCGTTCCACAAAGGGTTCTCCGGTTAACATGACAGAAAAAATCTTTTGGTTTACCAATTCTGTCACTTGTAGTGCAGCATTTGGAAAAATGTTCAATGATCGAGATGAGTTTATAAAATTGTTGAAGGATATATTGATATTAGCGTCAGGATTTTATGTGACTGATTTGTTTCCTTCATGGAAATTACTTCACAAACTAAGTGGTGCGGAATCTAGATTGATGAATGTTCATAAAAAAATCGATGAAATTATGGAAGACATCTTAAAGGAGCATCTTGAAAATAAAGCAAATAGAAATAAGGGAATTAGTGATCAATTTGGAGGTGAAGATCTTGTTGATGTTTTACTTAAGGTTATGGAGGACGCTGAACTTGAATGTCCAATCACAAATGACCACATTAAAGCTGTGATTCTTGTAAGTTTGGGTTTCATCTCATAATCTTCTTCCCTCTCCTTTATTTTTATGGAAATTTCGCCACTAAAAAGGACTTATTAGGCTCTATAGATGTAGTTTGCTAATTACGGTTTGATGTTAGAGGGAAGAGGGAGGAGAGAGGCGAACGAGATTGTGAAAGGGAGAAGAGAGGTGAGCGAGAGTAGAGAGAGGTGAATTATATTTGTATATCTGTCACATAATTGTATACATATACTTGTATATATATGTATTTGTATATCGACGAGCGAGATTGAGAGAGGAGGAGAGGGATTAGCAAGAGAGGGCTAAGAGTGAAAAGATACAAATTATATTTGTATATCGGCCATAAAATTATATATATATATATATATATATATATAAATTGAATATTCATGCTTATTAAAAAAGTAATATGATTTACTAAGTTATTTCTATTATTTATTTAATAAGAGTATATTGATTTTTTATTTTTTTTATTAATAGTATGGATATAGCTAAAATAATTTCATTAAGTTATCGAGACTCCTTCAACAACTTTCCTTCATATTTAGTACCCAAATTTCATATTTTAACTTGTGTACGAATTTAATTTTACTGACTTTATTTATTTACTTAATGTTGATGTAGGATATTTTTGTTGCTGGAAGTGACACTTCATCTACAATTACTATTTGGGTATTATCAGAAATGATGAAAAATCCATATATTATGGCGAAGGCACAAAAGGAAGTGAGACAAGTGTTTAGGGGAAAGAAAAAATATGACGATGAAGAAGATTTGGAAAAATTGACATACCTAAAATTAGTGATTAAGGAGACATTAAGATTACATACACCAGCTCCTCTTCTAGGACCTAGAGAATGTAGAGAGCAAACAAATTTTGATGGATATACCATACCTCTTAAAATTAAGGTTTTAATCAATACATGGGCACTTGCGAGAGATCCTGAAAGTTGGCATGATCCTGAAAGTTTTATACCAGAGAGATTTGAGAACTCTTCAATTGACTTTATGGGAAATCATTTTGAGTTTATTCCATTTGGTGCCGGAAGAAGAATGTGTCCAGGAATGCTATTTGGTTTAACTAATATTGAACTTCCTCTAGCTCAATTACTCTATCACTTTGATTGGGAATTACCATATGGAATGAATCCAAAAGATTTGGATATGACAGAAACATATGGATTAAGTGGATGGAAACAAAAAGATTTGTATTTAGTTGCCACATAATTTGTTCCTTAATTTACTATGTTTCATGTGATATGAACTTTAATTTTATTTCTCAAAAGGCATTGTTTTGGTTTAAGAATGGTAAAACTTGATAGAATTTTCATTTAATAATCAATCTATGTTATTTAATCTCCTTGTTATTGGGTACGTTCTGAATTAGCTATTAATATTGATACTATTATATTAAGTCTTAATCATGGAAATAATTAATTTCAATTGATAGAACTCCCACTTATTAACAATATCATTTCTTAAAACTATTTTTTCGAAATAATAGTTTTAAGAAATGATTAAGCTAATAGAAATCATGTGATGAAGGATTTTGTTGATAAAAAAATTAAACTGTTTTGGATCAATTTACTATTTTTCATAAATTAGTGGTAGAAGTTTATCACTATTTTATCGTACATATTTATTTTATTACATTACATGAAATGTATATACAATATAGTATGTTAACCCTTTTGAACATATATAAACTACCTGTAGTCTGTAGTCTGAAACTATATGTATGTAATGAATATACAATTGATTTACATGGGTCTTTTTTATATTAGGTTATATACAAGCATATTTTAGTTTATGTAATGTGTATAATAACTATGAAAATTGATATAAAAATTGGTGCTCAACAAATTTTATTTTTTATTATCAGTTTTAATTTACGGAATGATTGTCCAAACTAATATCTATATATGGATTGTGATACTTAATTTAGGTGATATTCAGTGGCGTACGCAGAATATTTTGTAAGTTGTGTCACCTTTTAATATGTATATGTGTGTGTATATATATATATATATATATATATATACATACACACATACATACATACATATCAAGAGGAGAAAATATTCAGTGGCGTACGCAGAATATTTTGTAAGTTGTGTCACCTTTTAATATGTATATGTGTGTGTATATATATACATACATACATAAGAGGAGAAAAATAAAAAGCAAAAGAAGAAAAAAAATATCAGCAACTAAAATGTATAAGAAAAAATAAACATTGTGCAGGAGATTCGAATCCACGTCCCGTACAAAGAAATTGGAGCTCCTGACCAACTCGGTTACAAACGCTTCAGTACTAAAAGTTAACATTACTCTTTTATATATCTTTGTGATTTTCTGTTTTTTTTATATATGTATCACAATTTTTTCCGACGAAGTCTGTCCCGTGACACCTCTTGGGCCTTCCTAGATCTGCCCCTGATGATATTAGTTTATATACCTATTTCATACACTCTGTTTATTTGTTTGAATCAAGATTCCATATCATCTATCCACATGTTAATTCAAGATTGAACGACGTTATCATCTTTCGAAAAAAAAAAAGTGTTCTTTCAAAATCTATAAAAATATAAAATTTCTTTAAAAAATGGATGAGCCAACGTAAGCCCAATTCATTGTTTCTTTGGGTGGGTTGCCACAATTCAGGTTCATTGTTTTACTAATTTTAATACAGAAAAATTATCTAATTATACATTTTTTTTAGTATAACGTACATAAATTCCATAGTGTAAAATCTAAATTACATCATATCTCTTCTCTTTTTTATTTTACAAAAATCCCTTAAAAAAGGAGTCATTCGGATACATAATTGATTGTCTGGATACATTATTTGTAGTTGTAGCGCTTAAAAAAGAAAAAAAAAACAGAAAAAATCTAATTACAATCCCATAATTTATGCTATTCAGTTCCCCTCTTAGTGTCAATCACTGAAGCCTATATCCTACCATAACAATCCAATTCAAAAATCAGAACTCCATATACGTCATAGTTCTTCCTGATTCGTCGTTCTCCATGTTTCATCGTTCTCCGTATTTCGACGTTTTTGTTGTTTATCGTTCTCCCTGTTTCGTCGAAGCTTAGATATGAATGAACCGGCATGATATGATTGTGGTCGGGGAGAATAATATGGAGGAGTAAGCGAATCAATTTCAAGATATAAAGATCTGCTAAAATAGGTATGTAATTAGTTTTTTTAAAAATTCTCCAAGCTTCGTCTTTTTCGTTGTTCCTCTTTCTCATTGTTTCGTAGAAATTTTTACTAGAATTTAGATATGAATGATACCGGAATGATAAGATAGTTGTCAGGGAGAATAATACAGAGAAGTAAGTGAATCGATTTCAAGATACAAAAATCTGATAAGAAAGGTAGTTGTTTTATATTGTGAATTAGTATTTTTAATTTTTCGATACATAAGTCATGTTATTGTTCATGATTCATTGTTAGTTACTACTTTATAAATAAAACAATTGCATTAGATGTGTTAGATTATTAGATTTGTGTATCATTGTTTGATAATTTTAAAGTATCAAAGACATGTAAATTCTTCTTCGTTGTTTTAATGTATCATTGACGATGCGAGTAATTATGTTACGGAGGTATGAAATATATCATGTAGTTGATTTTTATCTGAAACATGAAAAAACGTTGAGAACAATATGGTCTGTTTTGATTAATTATAAGAATGTATCTTCAATTGCTTTTTTTTTTTTTTTTTTGGAATGATACATTGCATAGTAACAAATTTTTAATGTATCTTCTATAATTGCAACAGTGAACAAAGAGAGAATGATGACTTCTAACATCGTAGAATGTATCAATGGTTACCTTGTTGAGGCAAGACAACTATCTATATTATGCTTTTTGGAAGAAGTTAGAATTATATTTAGTTTTTGGAACTGCAAAAATCAAGAAATAACTTTTTATACATTTGAGAGGATATTTGAAGAGATTTTGATTGTAGACGCGTTTAAATGTATAAAAGAATGTCAGGACGACCAAGGAAAGGAAGGAAGAAAAATTCAGATGAAAAACTAACCGCAAGCACGAACAGTTATGGACGTTCTGGACAGGAAGGTCACAATCAAAGAGCTTATACTTTCTTTCTGAAAGATTCTTAATGAATACGTTTTTTGGAGTACTGTGATGTATCAAATTAATAATTTTTAATTTGTAATATTTTTTTCACTGGTATAGATATATACATTACAAAGTACTTTTAAATTATTAATTTCTTATACAATAAATTGATTTGTATCAAACAGTTTTTAATTCTGGATATAATTTAGATTGATAATTTCTAATATAATAAAGTGAATCTGGTACAAGGAACTATGTTTCAAATATACTATTTATATTATGTATTGTTTTGTGTTTGATACAAAAGTAATCGAGATATGTTGTGTGTAGCGTATAATGAAGTGGGAATATGAATGTATCACAAACAAAAAGAATTAAGTTGATACGTGCTTAAAATATGCATTGCAGTGGTTAAATATTAAATATATTTGTAGCTGCTTAGAACTACATAAAATAATATGATTGTGCAATTATTTGTTAAATATTATGAATTAAATATTTATTTTATTGATATTTTTGTATCAGATCATGATATATGAATCATATACTTATTTTCTTTTTGATATTTTTGTATCAGATAATAATATAGTATCAAATGTTTTTGATGTATGAAATACGTATAATAGATAAAATGTAACAAGGTACTAACAATATAAAAAATTATATTTAAAATAAATAATTTTGTTACAAAAAACTGTAAAACTTGAGAAAATATATCTTGAAAAATAACAAACCCTTCAAAATATTAGTTAATGTATCTTAAAAACAATAAACGTCAAAAGTTATATGTGAATCAGTACATAATCATTAATCTATATGAACCAAGTCATCTTGTTGTTGTGGAGTGAAACAACTCTTCAGTTTTAGTAGATCGTCGCTATCGCTAACATATCCCACTTTGACCTTGTCGAGACCGTACTTCCATAATAGTGTTGCAAATCTTGTGCGAGGTAGTCAGCTCATGGATGTTGACTTCATCGCTAAAGAATTCAGCAAAGGCAACTACAAATATTCAGCATTCACTATAAACATCCTGCTGGTACATTATAAAAATGAATTAAATTTGAACAAAAAAATTAATTACATGATACATTATAGTAACTACAAAAAATCTTATTGTTTAGTTTAATATATAATGATTAAAAAATAGTAACTGATACTCAATACCACTTGATAATATTTGTATCTGATATTATATGAAACATCATATATTCATTATATGTTATTTAAATATCATGGTTAAAGTATTTTATAATATGATACACTATTCTGCAAATTATATCTCATCAAAATAATTTCTACTATATAGTTTGATAGATTAATGACAATAATTTGAAAAACAAAAAGAATAAAAATTAAAATTTTATATATAATTTCGTAAGATTTAAAGCAAGGTACAAAACAATATGATAATGTATCATTGTTGTCAATGTATCCAATTTTTTAAAAATAACTCAGCGGGAATTACATGAAATTAAAAAAAAAGAATCAGATAATAAAAGACATACCTGGATAATGTAAATCTGAAAATTACAGGAGCAACTTTTCAATCGAAGACGACTACAATCATATATTTAGCTGTGAATTATACATAATTTTGTTTTTAGTTTATCATCATCATAATCATATACTCATCTTGTATTAAAGAAGTTTAGTTGAAAGAACTATTCATATCCATATGCATCAGGAGAAAAAAAATTCTTAAGAAGATGACCATGGAGGAACTATTGAGTTGTTTGAATTGAATTTACCGGAGAGAGAATTTTCAGAGTTGTTTGAATTGAATTTACCGGAGAGAGAATCCTTTTGAAAATCAAATTTCTATTAAAATTGTAACTGATAAAATTGTGGAGTGAAATTAGGGAGAGATTAAAGGAGCAAAAAAAGAAAGGGAAATTGTGCATTAAGGTTGGAATACTTATGTATCTGGCTCACTTCAGTGGAAAAAATAAGCGATTTTAGAAAGTTTTTAAAATAGTAGGGAATAAAGGAAAATATGAAAAATAAAGATGTGTATACAGATAATTTATCCTTTTTTTAACCCTATTTTCTATTATTCTCTACCTTTTAAGAAATTACAAAAATTACTTTTTTTTCCTTTAAATTCTCTTCTTTTCTGATAAATAACTATGAATCTTCCAACTCCACGATTTTCTTTCCTTTTGAATTTCTATCACCACTCCACTACATTACAGGTTACCTCCATCACTTCTTTTTTTCAATTTTAAATATTTTCTCTCTCCAGTTCTCTCCACTATATCACCAGATCTTTTTTTGACATAAATCATGACAATAAGCTCACTTTATTAATCTTTTATTTTTTTGCATCTCTCATTTTCATGTCACAGACTTATATAGAGTATCCAGAAATTTCAAGTACTTAGGGGCAACAAAATACAAGGTGACAAGGTTATCCTATTCAACTGAAAATGAGCTAAATATGGATGATCTTCCATATTTTACTATTGAATTTACCCAATTAGTGTCATCTACTCAAGAAAATGTACGTCGTATCTTTAATTTTAACGATAATTTAAACAAAATGAAGATTCCTTATTCATGAAGAATTTAGAGTTAAGAAGTCAAAGTCGAAGAAGGATCTCGACTTCAGAGTTATGTATTTGACACATAACTATTATAAATTTCATTATCCATTACTATGTATCAAGTGATTTTAAGTATGTGCAATTTTATTTTATAACTAAATTAATGTTTATCATATTCATAATTTTCTTGTACATGATACATAGCTACGTGAAATTATACAGGCATGATACATAAATACTAATATATACTACGTGTATCGATCTCAAACCAAACAACTTACGGGCAACAATTACATGTTAAACGTATCCCGTAACAATACAATACTTATCAATTTAAACGGCATACATAAATAGTAATGTATCATGCACTAACTTTTAGATATGTTACGTGAAATTTGAATTTATACTAAATGTATCAATTATATAGCAACTACCACACAATAATATATCGATATTAAATCTAACATCTTATGAACAACAATTACTTATTAAATATATCTAGTATAAATATAATACTTATCAATTTAAACGAGATACATAAATAGTAATGTATTGACAAATCTATCCATCTCGAAAACACAATCAAAAAACGATTACGTAACATTATAAAAGGTATGAATGATCCATCAGAGCTATGTATCTCTACTTTTCATATGTTGTATCAATGCATAGCAAATACACTGAAAATCGAGACTCGTGTTTCTTCAGCTCAACGATGTATCTGATATACAAAATATTTCTCAACTCATCGAACTCTAATTCAGTTACAATGCCTGATTTACGATTCACAAAATCCATAGTTTGACCAACAACAATTTCATCACTTTGGTATTGTTCCTACCTCACCTCAAATTCTCAAATTCCGAAATGTCTTGACAAGTTCATGATATATCAGTACAATTTTTCAACAAATTTGACTAAAAAATTGAGAGATTTTTTGGAAGAATGGGAGAAGAATTTTGAATTGTTCTAGCATGTTACATTTTGTCAATTAATGTATTGATTTAAAACCAAATAATAATGTATCGATGAAAATCAAACATCTTATGGACAATCTTTACTACCTTAATATAAGGTATGATTACACTACTTAACATTTTTTGTTAATTAATTTAGAAAGGGAAAATGCACAAGTACCCCCTCAACCTATGCCTGAAATTTCAGAGACACACTTATATTATACTAAGGCCCTATTACTCTCCTGAAGTTATTTAATAATAATTTTCTATCCCTTTCCGAAAAGGGCTAGAAGATTATTTATAAAATAAGTTCAGGGGGGTAATAGGACGTTAGTATAGTATAAGTGTGTCTGTGGAATTTCGGGCATAGGTTGAGAGGGTACTTATGCATTTTCCCTTTTAGAAATAATAATGTATCATGAATAATATATATCCATTTCAAGATCACAAATTAAAAATTCAACTACACAACACAATACATGTAATTCCATATTTTTCATTATCAAATCTCATTATTCTGAAGTTAAAGTTAATGTATATGCACAATTTTATGGGCATGACACATAAATATAAAAGTTAATACATATAAATCCAACCAGTTGCTCTATCAATATTGTGTTCTTCTACTTTTCTGAATTTGACATATAATATACAAGTATATAGACAATGTCGATAGAGGAGGAAAGCGGCATAGAGGCGGTGGCGGCAGTCGCACGACAAGAGAGGCTAAGAGCCCTCAAAGAAGCTCAAGAACTTCTTCAACCCCTGACAATGATAGTAACAAGACTAGCAAAGTTATTCATGATATATCTTTCCAAATTTTCGATAATTCTAAATTAAAAATTGAAAGGACCTTACATGAACCTGGAGAAGAATTTTAAATATCAAATTTTCAACAATTTTGAATCAAAATTGAAAGAATCTTCTATTATCGGGAGAAGAATCTTGAATCTCAAAATTTTCGACAATCTTGAATCAAAATTGAAAGATTCTTCGGTGAACTTGAAGATTCAAAAGGAAATCATTTATCAAACAACAATTCCGTCACTTTTGTATCATTAATAACTCAGTTCGCTTATCCAAAATTTCGAACAAAAGTTTTGAATCAAATCTGAAAGATTTCTTCAATGAACAGGGGGAGCAATTAGAATTTTGAATTTCTTCGTTCCGTGAGGATTTGCCTCTGTATGATTGAGTGTAAGAAGAAACGTAAGCGTAATGTATGAAATTTAATTAGATTTCAGACTGTGTTCCCTTTTTAGCACAACAGAAGGATTATTCTTGTATTAGAATCAATATATCTGAATGGTAAATTAATGCATACGGATAGTTAGGGGTGTACATGACCGAATTGGTTCGAATTTTTCAAATATCAAATCAAACAATTTGTCTCAGATTTTTGAACTTATAAACCAAATCAAACCAATAAAACTCGAATTTTTCAACTTCGAATTTCTTCGGTTTTTTTTGAATTTTCGGGTTTTTTGGATAAAGTATTCATACAAACATATAATTTACTTGTACTATAAATATTTCTTTAGTCCTACCAAAATACAACTATCTAAGTTATTTCGCAAGAAAATAACAAAAAATATGATATGATTAATGACACTAAAATATCCAACAAAAAAAATAATAATAAAATCGCTTAAAACAAATATTGCAAATTAATAAGTTATAATGAAATTGATCATAATTTAAAGTAAATCATGCTAAAATTCGTTTAGTAAGTATTAGTTACATGACTAATTATTAAAAGAAAGTAAAATTAGATCATGTATTGTAATTATCTAAATCTATGTAAAACTAAAAAATAAATATTCAATATTATTGTCATTTGATTTTCTTTTTACATTAGTATTAATCTGATTTTTATTTAAAATTTATTATAATTACCAACATGTATGGACTATAATCTTTATTAGATCATTAAGAATTCTAACTTTCAAACATGAAATAAATATATTAAAAGATAAAAACTATGAAAAAGTATAAGAGATATTTAAAAATTATATCAAAGTAAGTATTTTTACGTATAAAATAAAATTTTAAAATTATATATATAATGTCAGGTTGGTTTGGCCTCGGATTGATTTTTTTTAGTTGAAACCAACCAACCCAAATATAGTCGGATTTTTTAATCCAACACCAAACCAAGTCAAACCAAACCACTAGTCGGATTTTTTTCAACTTGACTCGATTTGCGGATTGATTCGGTTTTCGATTTGATTTTGTACACCCTACGGATGGTGACTTATGTATCAGGAAGGTACAAATTTTAAGGATTATTGCAATGAGAAAAAAAATAGGAATAACATGTAATTTACTCTTCACACTATGAGATTTATGTAAATTATACTTTTAATAATTAACTTAATTTAATGACTTTAATTTTTAAAAATTTCTAAAAACAATCCTTCTAAAATATTTTATAGAAATCAACAATCCAACCACACATAGGAAAACGAATCCTAGTACCGAACACACTTTTCCTACTTTCACCTCTATAAGAAAAAAAAATATTTCTAAAAGTTTTCCTTTTTGTGTTTAGTATTTAAAAAAAAAATCCAAATCCCATTCAAAGTAGAAAAACTTAAAGAAACAGAAACTCAACAATAATACAGATAAATTAGACATAACTCAATTGCATTAGTTGACTGCAGTAATTACTCCCTTCATTGTTGATCCCAATTAGCAAATTAAAATGATTATTAGCCGTCGTTCAAAAAAAATAACGAAGATCAGAGGAACAAGAAATAACAAACTCATCATGAAAGAGAATTTTTCTTCTGCCATTGAGTCACTTCCTAATGAGTTACTTACGGAAATTGTTGCAAAGATTGCTTCTACTTCTTTTAAGAATTATATCAATGCTAAGCTAAGGTATATATTTATTTATCTATGTATGTATCTCATAATTCTATAGATCTTTCTGCAATGAGCAATTTTCGTTGTTTTTTCTAATTGATTGATATTTTAGTTGCAAGGTTTTTCATGAAGTCGCAAATGAACGACATGTATATCAAAATGCAACATTGGCAGAGTTTTCAATAGAACCTTCGTGGGAGAAGGAAAATCAAGAGAAGATAAACAAAGTCACTTCATTCTTGGAGTTATGTAGAGAATGTGGAAATCCAGAAGCTTTATATAGAAAGGGCGTGGTAAGAATTAATTTTATGTACACTTCATATCCGACATATATTTAAAGATAAATTTTCAATGATGATTTTTAAATTGAGATTGGTACTAATAGACTCCTAAATGTGCTTTTACTATTTTCAGATGGATTTCTTTAAAGACGATATGCCAGAACTTGCAAGTGAATTTCTGAAGAGAGCAGCAAAAGGAGGTCATATTGGAGCATTTTATGTGATTGGCATAATTATGGTCTTTATGGGGGGTGAATTTAAGCAAAAAGGAGTAAAGTTGATTGGCAACATGAAAAATACAAAGCAACTAAGGAAGATAACAAGGGAGTGTCGAAAGAAGTTAATCGAAATCTTGACACATATTTGGGTGAAAAATCCTTTAGTGTTGGAACAAAGACCCAATCGTTGCACAATTCAGCATCACCGCATTCGCAAGAATGGTTGGCCTCATGATAGTGAAGATGAAGACGAAGATATGCATGTTCACTGTGATGCTTGTAGCTGTGATGTAGAAATTGATCATATCATCAGTGTTTTACCTAAAGTTGGCATGTTTTAGACCCAATCGTTGCACAATTCAGCATCAACGCGTTCGCAAGAATGGTTGGCCTCATGATAGTGAAGATGAAAACGAAGATATGCATGTTCACTGTAGCTGTGATGTAGAAATTAATCATATTTTTACCTAAAGTTGGCATGTATTAGCTAGATGACTTTATCCCCTTTTCCTTACTTTTCTATAATGTAATATTGCGACTCTAAACTTTGAGCATAATTTAATTTTAATAATGAAATAAACCATCTTTGGGAACAAATCATTGGATCAACCTCAAGTACTCAATCAATAACTATATCTTTTGGATTCGGCTTTCTACATCAATACAAATGTTTTCTGGAAATACTAACAGTAACCATTCTGATAAAAGTATTCTGCTCTTTGGATCCACATAAACCGATACAATTCTATCCTATTAGCATTACCTTTCTTTAGCAGGCTGAAGTTTTTTTCAGTCAAAACTCGTTTGGTAGTGTCATGCTTCGAAACAAAAAACACCTACATGAGAGTTCAATACAGGCTACAAACTCAATGTGGATCTTTCTTCTTCTTCTTTTTTTGTTAAGGTAACATTTGCATATCAATCATCAGCTCAACACTGGTATCCAAAAAATTTACATCATATCCTCCCTCCACACTTGTGTGTCTGGCATAAAAAAAAAAGGATAAAGATATAAGAAAACTATCCTAGATCCTCCTTCATCTTTATAAGGACCCTAGAATGTCTACAATATTCACATGGTCATCTATATACTCTAAACTACATCAATAGAAAAAAGTGATAATGTTGTTCATCTTAATCTTGTGCAAAGGGTTGCTCTTGTTATCAGAACTCCTAAAATTCCTTTCTTTCCATATGGTCCACCAAATAGCTGCTTGGACAAATTTAATCTTGTCCCTCCACATTCAAACTTTCTAGAGTCTGTCCTATTCTCTCTGGAATAGTCCAACTTATACCTCTGAAGCTATTAAGCAAATTTCACAGTTGGCCAACCACTTTACAATGTGATGGTTACACCACCATCAAACAACATCTTGGGCATATTTGTATTCCCCTCTTCATAAGATTCTCTTGTGTAAGTACAACCTCTTTTATCACCAACCAAGTAAAAACTACCATTTTATAAGGTACTTTAATTTTTCATATAAGCTTCCAAAGGCATAAAGTTAACTTGGGATCCCATCTGATTCATATTTCTATATGCAGAACTATCAGTGAATAAACCTTTGTTATGACATTTCCATTTAAGAGTGTCTTCTCCTTCCTTGAATCCTAAGAACTGATCAACTATTCCATAAAATTCAGCCAATCTTTCCACCTCCCAGTCTTGCATCAGTCTTTTGTAGGTAAGGTTCCATCCATGTTCAGACCAAACTTCATAAAGAGTCGACTCTTATTGTTGGTGCAGGTGATGAATATCTCGGAACAAGCGTTTGAGGCTTCCATTCCCTAACCAATTATCTTTCCAAAGACTGATCTTCCTCCCATTGTTCACATTACATTCAGTCTTTGCATAGAAGTCATGCCATAATTTTCTAATTGATCTCTACAAACTGGTTCCGTATGTGGATGTCATTTTCTTAGGGTCCTTCCCATTTCCAAGCCAAATATGGGAAGGAAGGACCCTAAGGAAGTGACATCCACATACGAAACCAGTTTGTGGAGATCAATTAGAAACTTATGGCATGGCTTCTATGCAAAGACAAAATGTAATGTGAAGAATGGGAGGAAGATAAGATTTTGGAAAGATAACTGGTTAGAGAATGGAAGTCTCAAACGCTTGTATGAACCAACAACAAGAGTCGACTCTTTATGAAGTTTGATCCGAACATGGATAGAACCTTACCTACAGAAGATTGATGCTAGATTGGGAGGTGGAGAGGTTGGCTGAATTTTATGGAATACTTGATCAGGGAAGGAGAAGACACTCTTAAATGAAATTGTCATAACAAAGGATTATTCACGGTTAGTTCTGCATATAGAAATATGAATCAGATGAGATCTCAAGTTAACTTTCTGCCTTGAAAGCTTATATGGAAGGTTAAAATACGATATAAAGTGGTAGTTTTTACATGGTTGGTGGTGAAATAGGTTGTACCTACACAAGAGAATCTTATGAAGAGGGAACACAGATGTGCCCAAGATGCTGTTTTCGTGAGCAGGTTGCATAGACAATTAATCATTTGTTCTTACATTGTAAAGTGGTTGGTCAGTTGTGGAATTTGTTTACTAGCTTCAAAGGTATAAGTTACTGTTCCAGATAGAACAGGACAGGCTCTTGAAAGCTGAAATATGGAGGGCAGAAGGAATTCTAGGATTATTGATAACAAGAGCAGCCCTCTCTGCACAAGATTAAAATGAACTGCATTATCACTTTTTGCTATTGGTGTAGTTCAGATGACCCTGTGGCTATTGTAAACATTCTAGGGTCCTTATAATGGTGAAAGGAGGATCTAGGGATAGTTCTCTTTTTTCTTCTTTTCTTTTCTTTATCTTTTGTTTATGCCCGACAAACAAGAGTTGAAGGGAGAATATGTTGTAAATTTTGTATACCAGCTTTGAGCTGATGATTGGTATACAATTGTTACCTTCATCAAAAATATACTTTAGAATTAGCAAGCAATTCAGACTCAAAAAGATGTACAAAAGTTCTCTTAGAAAGTATTCAAATCACCCCGCACACCTGCCCACAGCAACCAGAAAGAGAGTATAATCTCAGAGTTGTGAGGTCATCAAACGTTTCTGACAATGAACCCCAAAAGAATACCAGCCAAGCTAACCAGAAAGATGTACAAAAATCGAACTTCAGTACGACGTTCGTGACATCCATGCCTAAGAAGCTCCTGGACAATGGTTTCAAACCAAATGATAAAACCATCTTAGCCAAAATGTCAAAACAACAGATGAACAATTTTCTTTGTGCACACCTACTAAATTCAAACAGTTGTTACAAGAAATTCCAGATAAAGGCCCAAGTTTGCTATGAAGTTCCCAGCTTAGGCCAAATCACCAGCCTATGGTTATCACACAAGTAGTCTATGAACTATTTTCTGTTAATTGCACGATAAAGTTTCTTTAAGTCAACTTGGTCCACATTCTGAAAACATGTTCTAGTCTCTAACAGTTACCACCTTCTAACGGACCTGTTTACTGCTATAACTAGGGATTAATGACCTTCAAGCTACCGTGCACATCAAATTATCTGGAACTTTTAAACTAGTAGACAGAAAAAGGAAACATCAATTTACTTAAAAACCATTGACCAGTAATGCAGAAACACAGGGAAGACGCATTTTCTTTGACTGCCGCCCTAACGCAGTCTCCTTCGGGAATAATACGAATATAGTAGCATTCACATAAACTCCTCCCATAATCATTGCTTCAAAGACCAGGCCTCTCGGGTTCACTTGGAATATCATTAATAGCAGCAGGACTGTTAATGGTTTATAACCTGGAAAGACCTGTTACCTTTTTGCATTTCGAACATTTGGCTCACTGGAAATGACACTACCACAACAACAACATACCAGTGTAGTCCCACAATACTTTTCAAAAATAATAAAAATCATTTTCCCTTATAAAAATGTCAGCCCAAGGGCTATGGAATTCCATTTGTGAACAAATAGCCAGACAACTGATATGCCCATTGCGGTTAGTTGGGAAATATCTAGAAGGTACCACTATAAGCTTAACATGGACGGTACTTCATTAAGTAATCAAGAAGTTGGAGGTATGGGAGGGGGGGTTTTAGGCTTTTAGCGATAGCAGCAGAAATTGGGCTCTTGGATTCATGAAAGGTGTTCCAAAAGCTACCAACATGACTGAACTTTGCGCCTTGCTCTACAGATTGAGAATCACTGTGGAAAATAACTACATGCCGCGATAAATCAACATCGACTCCTTAGAGGTAATTAATCTACTCCTTAAAAACAAAGACCTTACTCTACTATTATGGATGAATGCAGGTTATTGACGGTGATGCTACAAGCACCTCGCTGACTCACTGCTAGAAAGAACAGAACCACGTCACGGACTTACTAGCTAAGGAAGGAGCAAAGAAGAAACTCTTTGGTAACATATTTTTGTTGATAGTTCCTCCTTGTTAGCCTACGATGCTTTTTTTTTTTGAAATTGGTAGCTTTGATCATTCAGTACATTGTTTGTACTTGCACCATATTTACATCAAAGGACTCTTAAGAACCGGAGCTATTCTAGTCTTCTATAGGGAGCTTAATACATCTATAATTTCCCCAGTTTCTACACAATGAGACTGTGTACACCAAAAACTAAAGAGCAAAATACAATTCATCTTCATCTGTTGGATAGAGTTGCTCCTATTTTCGAAACATCTAGAATTCCTCTATTTCCATATTGTCCAGCACATACAAGCCTACAATGCTTTTCAGTTACACATATTAGGAACTCCTTTTAAAAGATCCATCCCCGTTACCTATACCAATCTCGGCTTCATATATATATATAAAATAGAAGACTCCAGAGTCTGTCTGAACCCTGTATTTTGTAATGATGCCTAACTATGTTTAATATATATAGAGAACCGTCTATTAATCCAAAGAAAAAGAAAGAAACATCAGATACCAGGTCTCGATTGAGCTTTGCATTTTGTCGAAGAATGGAATCTCTCTCTTCCATCAACCTCAAAATGAGATATCTGGCCTGCAGTACAACCAAGAAATAATTTTTGTATTAAAAAGAGATTATCACACAACTATCTGGTATCAAGGTCGGAAATGGGAGAGAACATTAAGTGTGACACTAGTATGCTGAAAGAACGAAACCCATTGCCTATCACTTCCCAAATCCAAAGATAGATGTTGAGGCATAATGTGCTTCTGGTAGAAGAATTAAGTATAGACAGTTATTCAACAATTAGCTAATGTGGCTACGCTTTTAAAATGTCAATTAATGACCAGTTCTTCTTTTCTGATCATAAATGGCAATGGAAAGCAAAAATCAGAAAGCACCTTCAGGATTTTGTACTTCAGTCAACAGTGGAACTAGTGACAAACATGACGAATTCTTGAAATATAACTCACTTAAGGATTCATCTGTGTCTCTTTCACACATACCCACAACTCAGTGATGTTCCTCAAACATTCTGTCTCTAGGGCATGGATTTTTTATACAAGAATATCAGCACATGGCAAGTAGTATATATTTTTTCTCTTATATTTGATATTTTTTCTCACCCATAATTATCCTACTTTTGGCACCAAAACCATGGCCAAGTTCTCATTACTCCATCTCTGACTCTTAACTACGTCCTACAAGTTTCTAAATGCCCATTTAGCTTTATTATTATCAGCGGACTGACTCAATTCCTTGTAGGATCATGTTACAGGACAAACAACTGCATGGGGGATGCAAGTCAAGAAACATTTCCTATCTGCCAGATGGCTCATTTCACTGCATTACTACTGGTCATCCTCATTCTCTTAACTTCGACATAAAATTTCTGATTTTCCTCCATAACAACACTAGTTTACGACTCATATCAATTTGGAAAACAAAAATGTACTTCTTCCCAAAACAAGACAGTAGTAAATTCCCATCCCTTTTAGAACTTGTCCACCATGATTACACTGGACCGAGCCTGTAAGTTCTAGTCTAAGCTCATTACTGTGTTACAATGATTGACGATTACTCCAACTGCACTGGAATATTCCCAATGAAAATATCTTCCAAGCTGTTTTACATACTAACAAATTTCGAAAACTACAATCCGTTAGGAGTCCCCATTTGTATCGTAAAAAGAGACCATACAAAAGAGTATCTTTACGAGTCGGTTCAGAGATTCATATCGTCCCAAGAGTACTCCATCGCTCATCTTCTCCTAATTCTCTACAACAAAAGTGGATAGTTAAGTCCAAGAACGATCACCTAGTTGGACCACCCATACATTACTCCATCACCACAGTGTTCCTCTTCAGTTTTAAATAAAACTAGCTCTTGTTGTCAGCTAATCAGCTATATGCCTTCATCAGCTCCACAAACCAAATACTTTGTTCTGTTATTATCCTAAAATTTTGTATAAACTTCCGCAGAGTTTTTAGGAGTAGATACTTCGAAGAAAAACTTCAGGAACTGTTGCAGGTTTGATTCTCAACTCTCCTATTTGTGAATACTGTTTTCCATGGATATTATAAGCCATTTAATTTATTTTTTTAAAAACAACTAAAAGTGAGAGTTGAGATTCAATCCAGGGTCACAGGTAAGGGAAGTAGGATGCAACCAACATGCAATGAGCCTTCTTTTGCATGCTAGTATGCAAATTAAATATATATACTATTTCGCTTGGTATATATACATATATATATATATATTATAATTTTTTTGAAGCTAACAGGTGACGAGCACCTCCACCCTTCCACATAGATTCGCCTCCAATCATCAAAGGAATCAAAATGAGGCTCAAGCAAGTGAAATAAGTGCATTTGGTACATGTCCCAAAGTGTTACAATAGAATAAAGATGAAAAAGCAACTAGGTAACAAACTGAAGGAGTTCGAGTATAGTTAAGAGGCAATTTTAAAATGGATCACTAATAAAATGGTTTTTTTAAAAATAAAAAGGCTCAATTACACATTAGTATGTCAGCAAATATTTAGAGCTTAGCAGAAATCAATTTCAGCCTCAAGCAAAGGTTTGAAATTCACAAATACAATAGCGAATTTTGAGTTCCACATATTTTGGGGGAGTCTTTGAAGAACAATTTAGAGCATATAATTTGGGATCAAAGATGATAAATGATAGAATGAGAGCACACAAACATAGAGGATGAGGATTGTTGATATGATCACCAAAAAGGTGTTTTAGCTTACTGGAGAAAGAAAAGAAATTTCGTCTCATATTCCACAACATCACACTACTAACAGAGACCAAAAGTGGGTTAGATGGAAGTAAGGGAAAAATACTTGGAGCAAGACTACCGAAGATAATCTTTGATTTTTGAAAACAAGCATGAGGTGCTACAAGTGTATCAATCTGAGTGATGATATTCACATAATGCAATGCAAGACCAGCAGATCCCAACCTCTGGTTGTTGTTTTTCATAGATCTCTTTCCATCAGCAAGGATCAACAACACTATGGTAATCATGATACAACAAACTTTCCAGACTAGTCACTAAACCATGTGCAGTCTGGTCAAGATTACAATTAACTTGATACATTGTGCAAAATCAAATCAGAAATTTAACATCATGATTCAACAAAAGAAGTCCGCAAGTGTCTCTCATGAGTCTGTCCCCCAAAATGATTACAAACATACCATTTCAAATGGGAACAATGAAACAGCTCATGAGTTGTACAATCAGAATAACTGTAACATCATAGACAAGTATTGAGCAATAAGCATAGTCTGCAAACTTTAGTACTGATGTTCGAAAAACTAGTAGCAGATTACTCAAAAATTCATCCAAGATCAAGGAATCTCCCCTGACCACTAGACATGCTTCAACAACAGGAAACCATTTGTTGTCAACAGACAGCTTGATGGGATGTTACATCAAAGTCAAGATTAGACAAATATTTGGTAAGTTTACGGTCACTCTACGATCTGAAAGAGTTTCCTCGAGCCTGGCATAGTAAGTTTTGCATAGTGATTCAGAAGTTTGGCATAACTTGCAATGAAACTGAATTCACAAGAATAAGTTGAGAGGATGTTACATCAAAGTCAAGATTAGACATATTTATGAAGTTTGCGGTGACTCTATGGTCTGAAACAGTTTCCTCGAGCCTGGTGAGTAAGTTTTGCATAGTTATTCAGGAGTTTGGCATAACTTACAATAAAGCTGACCATTTTGTCTTATACCAGCATTCTGACCCAAATTTTTGCATTTACTTGGTGGTTTATGTTGACAATATAGTCATCACATGCAATGAACAAGATTGTATCACCAAATCGAAGCAGAATCTCTATTAGCACTTTCAGACTAAAGATATAGGGAATTACAATATTTTCTTGGTATTGAGGTCGCTTATTCTATATCAGGTATTACCATTTCACAACGGAAGTATGATCTAGAGATACTTGAGGAGACAGGAATGACATGTTCTAGATATACTTGGGAGACAGGAATGACAGGTTATAGACCTATCGACACTCCTATGGATCCAAATGTTAACCTTCTACAAAGATAGGGGTAGCTCCTTAGTGATCCTGCAAGATATAGGTGGGTGGGTGGATGGTAAGTTAAACTACCTTACTGTGACTAGACTTGATGTTGTTTTTTCCTGTGAGTGTTACAAGTTAGAGTATAGACTCTCCATGCAATAGTCATGGAAAATTGAATGGTTGGTGCGCTAGTTTTTTGATGTTTTTTAATAATTCAACATAAAAGTTCAATTAAAAAAAAAAGGAGGATCTCTGAAGACGCAGAACAAAAACTTGAATGCAAACATTAGTTAAGGAAGTAACAGAAATATCAAATTAAGAACAATCACTCCTCCAACCAGCCCCTACATGACAGTAAAAAATCACCATAAGAGAAGTTAATTGAAGGTTCAAATGCATACCAGCACAGCCAAATGCAGCATGGATTTCCAAATGAAGGAAATGCACAATGTCCACAAGCTTCTCCGTTACCTTCAGTAACGAGTAAACCAGTTGGTAAAATATTCAAAGAAATTTGATTAATATATCTAGAACAGCCTAACCATATCATGCTAAGAATATGTATCATTAGCGGTCCACTAAGAAATAGTAATCGAATTACAATTATTTAAATTCAAGAATTAAAGAGATACATAAAGCAGCACTGACTTGCTACCTCTTCTATTATCTTGGACCAGAGGGATTTCTTTTTCAAATTTTTGACATGTTTCCTTTGACTTTTCAACTCTGCCCGTGAAATTGCAATGGTATCTCCTACACAAACGAAAAAGAAAAAGATCAAAATACAACAACAGCGGAGACAAAACTCACAGATGCTAGTCTGTATAAAACCTAACATCATTCTTAATCTGTCACTAAAATTAACCTTCCATAATCAACATGTGTTACATCATTTTCTAAGGTAGTTGCATGAAAAAAATTAATTTTGTGAAGCAGAAAGTAACCAGTGATTAAGGAGTATCATTAAAGCAATCAAGTAATGAGCTCTCATCCTCATAACCAGATTTATATCACCCAGACAAAATACTTCCTAATATTAAATGGGTGGTCAGAAAGGAAAAGATTCTGAAAGGGGGTGAGCTTTAAAACTACTCATTACTCATGAAGTCGACGTCTAAAACCATGTCAGTTTATTCATTATTGTAAAAAGAACTAAAAACAAAAAGATCGAAAACTATGGTTGACTAAACCAAAAAGTATACAGAATAAGGAGTATGTAAGCATCTACAGCCAAATACATGAAAAAGAATGAATTGATTAGCTATGTTTCTCGGACTTTTCAAAAATGTTGTCGGATGCATGTTGAATCCTCCAAAAGTACTGCTCTTTTGGAAGTCCAGAAACAGGTGCAACACCATTTTTGGAGAGTCCCAGCAACATAGTGGATCAGTAAAAACTCGAGTTCGGAGCCAAAAAGGTAAGAAAATTAGCCAAAATTCCAAACGGCAACAAAATTGAGTGGCGAACCAAAAGGGCAACATTTAGAGGGTCTAACAAACACCTCTAAATTAGGAAAAAACAAGGCGCGAAGTAAGCTGCGCCTTGCAAGGCTCATGCGCCTCTTTCCTTCCCTTTTTTTCTAGTTTATGTTGTAATGTTTTGTTTTTAGTTAAGTTAAGTTTTTATTTTTTTAGTTTTCCCTTTTAATTTTTGTTTTTTATTTTGAAGTTGTCCTTATTTATTTTGCATGTGAATTTTATATTTTTTATAGCGAATTATTCAATTTTTTAGGTAAGATTTTATTAATTCAAGTTTGAAAAATACCAAAATCTTGCCATTTTAAAAAAAATCTTACTATAAAATATATTTGTTTTGTTTTTCCTATTAATTTTTGTTTTTTTATCGAATAATTTGCTAAAATAAAAATAAAAATCACATGTAAAATAAATAGGAACAACTTCAAAATAAAAAACAAAAATTAAAAGTAAAAACAAAAAAGACAGAAAAAAAGAGAAAAAACTAACTAAAAACAAAACATTAAACATGAACTACAAAAAGAAAAGAAAAGAAAGGAAAGAGGCGTAGGAGCCTTGCGCCTTGTAAGGCTGCGCAGCCGTGCGTCTTATAATGCGCGCCGTACTTTGCGCCTTGCTCATTTTTCCTAATTTAGACGGTGTTTGTTAGACCGTTTAAATGTTGCCCTTTTGGTAATCAACTCAATTTTGTTGCCCTTTTAAAAATTTTGGCTAATTTTCTTGCTTTTAGGCTCTGGACTCGTATAAACTCCCTACACCTAATTGAGATTTCCTGGTTGTCACCACAGAAACATCTGCGCTATGATTGAATAGAAAACAACAAATTAAACCAGTTGACACAACTACTGCAAGCTGACTGCTTTACTCTCACCTATAGTTCATTCTACACCTTTCCCTCATTGCCAAGGGAAAAATATCGAAAAAGTTCTATAAAGCCTTCTTTTGGGTAGCATCCAGAACAGTTTTGTCAAAGGCGCGCTTAAGCGCTATAGAGAGGCTCAAAATATGTTGAGCGCTTCGCCTCACTTTATGTGCGCTTCAGTGTCATCATCAAGGTTTTAAGACATACTTTTCCTTGCCAACAAGCCCTTTACGAAGAGGTTACACCAACCAGTTGAAATTTCACTTTATAAAAAAAAAAATCAATTTCTTTGGTCATATATTTGTTATTCATGTTTATAATTATTAGGCTTAGACTAAACATATATATTTGTATTTTTTTCCCTTTGTGCCTTTTTGTTAAATCCCACGCTTTATTTGCGCTTAAAGCCCCAACAGACCTTAGAGCTTTTTGGCGATTTTCACCTTTGATAACGTTGATACCTAATCCTGAATAATTTCATAATACTTTTAAGTTTGTTTGGAGGTCTCTAACTAGACCCATGAATGAGAATAATACCGTGGAAAGGTATGCAAATATTTACACGTGTTTGGAAAGTGTATGAACATAGCATAAATGGCTAAAATCGTCGAAGTTGGAAAATGTAACAAGATTCCACTCCGAGGTAGGTTCATGCCCAAAGAGCCATGACAAGGCTTGGGAGGGAGATTGAGGCAAGCCACAATGGTTTTATGCTCCAAGACACGCTCGTTGCAAGAGAAGCTAAGCCAGGACAAGCTTTCACCCGATAAGTTTGCACCGAAAAAATCCTGATAGCCGAAGAAAAAGACTCAGCAATGGGCTCACGTTAAAGTCCAACTGCGAGAGGTTCGGTCTCTATATATACCCTAGATCATGAATTTTTTGCCATTTTCAAATTTCAATATTTGGGTGTGTTAGGAGAACGAGAGGGGCAGGGCTCGGCCAAGGTTTCACTTAGGATATCGAAGGTGAGATTGTTACCATATTTTGTGTTAAATGAAGTAGATTAACGCTAATACCATTCAATCATTCAAGAACTCAAAAAGGAAATTGAGTAGGTTTTGCAACCAAAGGTAATTTCTACCACTTGAAACTTATTTGATGAATACAAAGTAAGTGTTTAAATGCTATTTATACGTGTTGAAAGTGGTAGGATAAAGGTATTAAATGAAACCCAAGGTTGCCATTAAATGTTGGTTATTGGGGAAGACACAAGTAGTGACCTTGTCTATTTTTTTTTAAGAATGGCAACGATTAATCTATATATCCACAGGTATCACTACATCAAAATATGTAGTCCCCCTTCAAAAGTATTACAACTTACAACTTGAGCATCAATCAGTTGTTCCTTGAATAGTCTAAAATGTCAAAAATATCTTTTGTTTGAGCTATTAATTTCTGTTTACACCAAAAATAAAACAGAGCTAAACAAGTCATATTAAACTCCTGTTGCTCTGCTTGTCTTCAAAACATCTCCTATTCCTTTCTTTCTACATTGTCCACAAAATGCATGCAGGGACAATCTTCCATCTTCCTTCCTTTTTGGTTGCATTGTCATCCTTGTTTCAACAGTTTAGCAATCCTTTTATGTTCCCTGGCCTCACCCACTTAGTCCTCCACAAATAAATGAGTATCTTGCGCAACTGGTCTGTCCAACTTCCTTCGGTATCATTGTAATATCCCCCGGTAGCTTTGTTTCCCGGAGACGCACTACATCTGCTTTCCATGTCTATTTAAATACATGTTGGGTTATAAATGACTCCAATAGACTATTGAATGCCAAGGATGGATGAATTTAATAGGGTGATTAAGCACCTTCAGTAGTATTTTGGGCTTGGTCGTCTAAGTTAATGCCCTAAATAGACTATGTTGAGTTTAAATGAACCACTCTTGATACAAATTGGATTTATCGTTAGTGGCTTTGGGATGTTGACATTAAATTTGGGAAGAGTATTGAGGTATGTAGAGATTTTTTACCTCCTTGAGCTTTTTCTCCAAAATGTGTTCGAAATGGCTCAAATATTTGATTCTATAAGTGAATCCTAGCTTGTGGGGACGAGCGGATTAGGATTGCATCATTATGTTAATTACTAAAAGTTTCAATGCCATTTTGGTTTATGTTTTGTGATACCTCATATATGTATACTTATAAAAGCTAAATGATTTGAAATAGCACTTTGTTTGAATTCTTTGAGTTTATTTCTCCGATGATATCTCAGACCCCATTCTTAACTCAAAGATAAAGGACAATGTTGATCCCTTTCTCTCTATTTGAGCGCCTTTCCAAATCCACCTCCTTTCTGCTACAAGAAACTCAAGTTGATGCAAAAGGCTTCAGAATCTGAAGTACATATCCTCTTCTGTGCATAATTATAAGCATAATAGACAAGGTCGACCACGTCAATGAACTCGAAACAAGGTCCTACTTCTTGTTTGTTTGTTTTTGTCTTTCTTAAGTGGATGGGTGGGTTTAACTGGTCAGGTGAGATAATATTTACTTGTTAGGGAAATGGCATGACTAAAGGACTTTAGAAGCATAAAGTTTACCACTTGGATGCCGGAATGCAGGTTTGGTTATTCATGATACTCAGATGAGCAAGATATGTGGAAGATGGGGGCTTTGCCTCTTCGTTCCTTTTACCTATGCATGATGCTCATTGCTCAAGAACAACTATCTAATTCATTTGAGCTGAGGGTATATCGGAACGGGGTAAGGTCTGAATGCACACTGCCCTCCCAGACCTCATTTGTAGGATTACATTGAGTATTGTTGTTACACAAAATAAGATTAGAGCTGTCCTTTCAGCTTTGTCATCAATTTGCCAGAAGGTTAGCAGACAAACTTAAAATGTGCTGCTAAAATAAACCACCACATTACACTCTCTCTCTCGGTATGTTTATACAATGGTCAGAAAAAAGTATACAACTATACAGTTGCCCTTATCTAAAAAAAAAGTATACAACTATATATGGTGAACATCTACCATACACCTCCAAGCTAAGAGAGACCTAAACATCCTAAGCCTGCCTTGTTGCAGCAAGATTATCAATCTAAAAGTGCTGGAAAGAAGAATCATTCTTTCCATACTTCATGGGATGCTGATAACTAAAGATAAAAAGCACGATTTTTCCATGACGTGTAGCGTGTCAGCCTTACAATGGGGAAACATCAACAGATTCGCTCATGATCAAGTTACAACCTAAACTTTATGGCCATACTAAGTTAGTATAAGCTGAACGAGAGTGAAGCAACTACTTTCCCAACCCACAAACTTAAGTGAAAAGAATTACAAGCTAAAAGTTCAGTAAAATCTTATGCTCAATTATTCAAGTGAGGGGATGCAAAAGGTCATGCATCCAAAATTGACATTGATTTAACTGATAAGAATGAGATTAAGCAGAAAAGTAAGCACTCCATTTCCAAACACATCAATCACAACATATCCGTACATAACTAAAAGTCCATCAGATGTTTTATTTGACAGGAAATAACTAACTGTAGGGTACAAAGGACAAAATAAGAATATGACAAACAGAAGGCAAGTAAAAATGTGATAAAGGTTGAATATAATTCGTCCAATCACCAGCACAATAACATGGTGCTACATTAACAATCAAGAGTTTGAAGAAACTGCCAACACATTTAGGATGCCTTTTATGTTCAAACATTGAGTATTACTTTTGCAACCAAGTTATCTGAACAAGAGGTCAATACATGAATATCAAACTAGAAATCATCTGACAATAGGAAAAATCACCAATGCAAAGAGATCCATCCTCTAAGAAATCTTTAACCCGGAACAAAGAATAAAACATTTACTTAAACTGCACTATATTCACTTGATTGGCTTTTGGCCTGGACAATTACTAATCAAAAACAAAAGTCAATAAACCTCAACACTCCTTTGGAGTTGCTGACCGGGTGTATGTAGCAATGGTGCAAACCTTTTGTGTGGACAGGAGGTCATGCCTAGGAGCAGCTGGACAGTTCATAAAAGAAGTCACCAGGTATAAAACAAGTTTCCAGAAATGAGGAGTAATAACTGAGTTAGCTGTAACCCCATCGAGAATAACTTGAAAGAGCATTTATTAAAGAGGGAATGAAAAAGCCACCCCTATCGGCCAAAAATATAAAAACATGTTTAACGCCAAAACAACATGTGTCAATCATATTAGACTATTTGCTAGTAGTTTTTATCAAAGTTATTCAACCAGAACAAGATAGAGCAGCTAGCTGCAGCAATATTGAAAAGTTAAGACGATAAGATGATCAAGTGTCAAAGAACCAAAAGTTAGAAAGATGACGGAGTTATGGTTCACTTCACTCATAGATAAATGGTACATTTCACTCTTATGCAAATTGCAAAACTTCATAATAAAATGGTTCATTTTACTGTGATATAATTGCATAATATCATCCCTCACAAAAAATAAAGCTTTAAAATGAATTGGAGTCTTGCAATCAATTTGAAGACAATATCAAAGCTAAAAATCATAAACCAAATAGTCATCATAGCAACCGAATTTCATATTTATTTGTCAAATTTAAAAACCTTTTTTTTTATTGCTTTATATCTATTTTACTTTTATTATTAAGTACTAGTACTAATCATTTTCAATTTACTTTTCATTTTTCAATGAGTGAGATAACTTATAATAAGTCAAAGTAATATAACAAAATTAGCATTTTTTTTATTGGTTGTCAAGAAGTGGGAAAAAACAGGAGGATGGCATATTTTATTTGAGGATTTGGGTCTAGGAGGTATTTAAATCATGATTTAATTGGTACTCATTGGCGGAGCCACCTTAGGTGAAGGATAGACCGGTGTACCCTTTGTTGAAAAATTAGGTACCATACACAGGTTAAATATTTGATATTATAAATGTATATTTAATTTTACTCGCCCTTAACACAATTGGAAAAAAAACTTCTACACTCCCTTCACAAAATTTCTAACTTCACACTAATGGAGTTTCTTTGAATATATATACATTAAACACCACAACAAGATTACATGCTTCTTCTTTACGAATGAGTAAAAATCATTCACAAAATGACATATTCACTGTGTATATATCAATGCTTTTATTGACTGCATTGGAACTACAGAAAACAGAAAGACATTCTAACCTTTACAATGGGGAACATCAACAGATTCGTTCATGATCAAGTTACAACCTAAACTTTATGGCCATACTGAGCTAGAATAAGCTGAACGAGAGTGAAGCAACTACTTTACCAGCCCACTACTACAAGTGAAAAGAATTACAACAAGCTAAAAGTTCAGTATAATCTTATGCTCAACTAATCAAGAGAGGAGATGCAAAAGATCATACATCCAAAATTGACATTGATTTAACTGATAAGAATGAGATTAAGCAGAAAAGTTAGAACTCCATTTCCAAAAACAGCAATCACAACATATCTTTATATAAACTAATAAACTTCACAGGAAATAACTAACTGTAGCGTACAAAGGACAAAAGAATCCGACAAACAGAAGGCAAGTAAGAATGTAATAAAGATTAAATATAATTTGCTCAATCACCAACACAATAACATGGTGCTAAATTAACAATCAAGAGTTTGAAGAAAATGTGAACACGTCTAGGGTGCCTTTTACGTTCAAACATTAAGAGTACACTTCTGCAACTAAGTCATCTGAACAACAGGTCAACACATGAATATCAAACTAGAAATCATTTGATAATAGGACAAATCACCAAAGCAAAGAGATGCATCCTCTTAAGAAATAAACCCAGCAAAATCAGGTAATGTTTAGGTTGAACTTGGTCAATAAAAGTGGGAAGTTTGAGAAAAAGTTAAGAGGGTTTACTAGTAACTGACTTCTTTCAAAATCCTTTAGCAATTGGTTTCGATGATCATGCTACAGTAATCATTGATTCCTCGACTCGTGCTGAACTAGGATAGGAGCCTAAATTTCCAAGCTTCCCTCTGGTCCTTGGAGTTTCAGATTAAATTGTGGCAAGAGCTCTATTCTTTTCAATTATTGAAGAAATGTAGGTGAACTTTCTTGGAGATACTAAGGAAGTGGATATGGAGATACACTCAGCTGGATCAGTGCCTATGAAAGGAAGTCATTATTGACAAACATGGAGCACCGAGTCACTGATTCTCTAAAGTCTCAACTGAACCATATAGGGTTGGCAGCTGGAAAAGCATAAGCAAGCTATGAGAGATGTTCTCACAACACAAAGACCTGGTTGTGGGGAATGGCCAACACATCTGTTTTTGTAGAGATAAGTGGTCGGGGAACACCATTCTAGAGGTTGCCTACCCTGAGATATTCCAGATTGCAAATCAACCGGCCGCTAAAATACACCAACACAGGGATGGAAACTCAAGAAACCTCAACCTCAGAAGAAACATACAAGACTGGAGATGGAGGAGTTGATAAGCCTTTTAGGAACACTTCACAATGCCACAATCAACAGCCTTGAAACAGCACATATTAGATTCATTTCACAAAAGCTGTCGCAAGAGACATAACAATTAAGCATCAGCATCACCGAGCACTTAAATGAAGGCACTCAGTTCACATTCCAACTAGCAGCAAACATATTTGTTTATGTCTATTTTCACATAGTTAACCGAGCTTATCCCACACTTGATTCAGGGCACATAGGTGATGCAAGTTAGCATTAGTATTCAACATATGGCTCTAGGTGATAACATACAACCCTATTTCACATGTCATAACCAAAACATTCTCTAAGAACTCACATATGATTCAAATTATACCAAAACCTGCCTCAAATAGTTTGAAGTAACTCCAGTAGGCCAAAAAATGCATTTATGGTTCATATAAAATTGACAGTCACACACAATGTTTACGGATCAAACTAGAAGTCACATAAAATCATATTATATTTAAGCTTGACATTTCTTATGAAAAATCTCAATTAAATAGCCCATGTAGCACCATATTAACCTTAGTGAAGCAATCAGAATAATGTTTGCAAGCGTAGGTACAGTTCAATACTCAGAAGAGAGTTATTCAGCTGGGAGCATCTTTAGTTAGAATAATATGACAAAATTGTCAAAAGCTGACTCCATGTACGCTACACTAACTCGTAAATAAACTCAAAATATTTTTTGGCTACTCATGTATCAGATAGCTTAAGCACAAATCTTCATCCGATGACTGTTGTGGTACAAATATATTGACCAGTACAATTATTCAAAAGTTATATATTTATCTTCATTTTTGACATTTTGGTATTCTATGGGGTGATTGCACTCAATATGGTGGATTAAAAAAATTCACAGAAGTTAACATGGTTATTAATTTAACAGGTGAAATTCAATTTAAAACTTCATCCCCGAACAGCCTAGTGCAGGAAGGAGAAACAAAATCTTGACAACTCAAAGTCCACCAAACCTTAGAATCAGGACTATTCAAAGAAGAGAACCAGGTTGAAGGACGACATATGGGTTATTACATTAATCTTTATATACCGAAAAGAGTTTCTTTGTGTGGTACTAGCATTGCGCATTCTATTGAATGTTTTTAACATATGGAAGTGTGTATGCACCTGGACCAGAAACATGTAACTAACAACATCTGGCTATGACACAAAATTCATAGAGTCCAGATAAGAGATCTAGCTGAAATTTATTTACACATCTTATTGTCAACTACTTCTGAGAGGGTGGGAGCAAATGTTTGAGAAATTTTAACCATTGAATAATCCTCGAGATAGGCTCTATTTGGCATCAAGATCATAGTACTCGGAGAGGACCTTAGAGTACTGCTATATGGTACTAGCTAAAACGAGAAAGAAGACTACCACATTAACACCATTATCTCGTACATCCTACCAAGATAGTTGATCGTATGACAGTGGCTGATTAGAATGCCCTTGAGCTATGATACACAAAAATAAATGCACCATGTACAAAGACATGGGTTCCAGCAGATTGAGGAGTTCCAGCGAGCTTCCATGTCCACTTACCCATCTTAGTTTTAGAACCTTTAGATTTATTTTTTGGAAAGTTGTGATTCCATTTTGTATTTTGTAATGTGGATTTGGTTTTGTTTTATTAAAAAAAATGGTTCAGCAGCCCGTCCAAATGTAACTTTTTTTTCAAAAAGAAATAGAAGGACCATTCACCTTGCTTAAGTTATAGAAAAGAAATCCTTCGGAAAAAAGTTTAATGGAAACTACTAAGCCGATAAATAATACTCATACGTGAACCGTGAACCTCCCTGAATACTCGATTATTTAGTTATACCAACAACAACAACGCTCAAAGAAGAAAAAGAGAACAAAGAAGATATAAGATGCACCATAGAACCAAATTCATTAATACATGTACAAAAATAAAACCTTACCTTGATGAGAGAACAAGAAACAATGTGTTTTTTAATATCAACAGCAGTTGAAAAGAGCCAAACCAACAGACCAACAGGTTTGATGAGTGATGAGCAGTACTGAGGGTAATTTGGATTCCTTTTAACACAAATGTGTTTTGTGACTGCATAATAAACTCCCAATGTTAAATAATTTACTAATTTATTACAAGGCAGATCTCTCACGATAGACGATATATTATTGAACTGGTGAATCATAATGGATCTTCCATATATATTGTACAAACACATTTCAAAAATCTAGCAGCAGGGATGGCAAATGGGGTGGAGCGGGGAAAATCTGCATAAATCCGCCAAGACTTTGCCCCGCCCCACTCTGCCTCGGATGAACCTGCCCCGCATAAACCTCAAACGGTTTTCTGCTTCTAACAGCATCAATTCTTCATGATAGACATACAGTTGAAGATATAAATGTAAAATTAAGAAACTTTTGTTTATATTCAATAGGTAAACACAGGTAGAACATATGTAATAAGATAAACATTTTGATTACAATAACACTCTTGGTCAGAATCAAAAATAACTTTGGCCTATAGAAGTTTCAAATCATATTGTGATTCATTAATTATTATAAACAACAATTTGGTTTGAGGTTAATTTTACAGTAGCAAGGCATGAACAAGAATGTAAGCTTGCAAATTCAATAACAAAAAGTGTTACCAATTAACGAATTCACATTACAGAAAATGCTGAGCTCTAACAAACAGAAATCATTTGATCGGAAATTAACTAACTGGGCAGACATACAGCACCACCTTCATTCACACTTCCTCACCAAAACCCAACCAGCGTACCCACCGCATCCTGCATACCACTGCAAAAGCTCTAACACATATGTTTCCCGCAAAAGCTCTAACACATATGTTTCCCACTAACATACTCAAGAGAACGACATCAATCAAAAAAAAAAAAACGAGACGGAAACATACAATTCAAATTCAGAATTTGGAAAAATACAATCAAACATTCCACAAAACAATTTATAGTTATATAACAACAAAATTTTACCTTGAAGAGAAGAAAACTCCAAGATTACGTCCAAATAATACCAATCGCAGACTAGAGGAGAAGACTGATTTTGGTATTATGCGATCAAATCAGAGAATCTAAAGGAAGAGACTCACAATTGGGTGTATCTACTTTGCTGATTTTACCCTAACATAACTGACACATGCTTTGCACGAACCAAATCTTATTTAAATCAGGAAAATGGCTCATAAATACCCTTTAACTTATAGGAAAAGGCTATAAATACCTCTCTTCCGCTTTTTGCTCTAAAAATATCCTTAGCTGCGTTTGGTTATTGTATAAGAGATATTTTATTTATATTTAAAAAGTTGTATTAGTTTTACTGTGTCTGGTAGAAGTTTTGTATTAAGTATAAAAGTCAACATAATTTATATCATGTTTGTTTGCACTTTTGTGGTCCTATATAACTAATACCAACATAACTGATAAGGGAATCCATATATAAAGTTATACAAGATAGGAGGTGGAATAAGTTATGTGGTATTTGTTATACACGTATTAAAGTAATAAATTACAGATTTACCCTATTAATTTATTTAACTTTTTTAATTGGAAACTTTGTTGTTTTCCTATATATTGATTTTGCTGTTTTTATTTCTTTTTTATTTAAATCATTTTTATTTCTTTTAATTTATTTTATTTTTTTAATTGGAAACTTTATTGTTTCCTATCAACATGTGTTATTTTTATTTCTTAATATATAGATTATTTTCATTTCTTTTTATATACTTACGATTTTGATTATTTATGCAAATATAAATATTTTTTAATATTAGAAATTGATTGTATATTTTTTTACGGTACATATGCTAATCACAATATTAGTATTATATATTATTCAATATATTTCTCATTTTATTAGCATGTATTATTATTTTGTAAATAATATATATTAATAATTTACAACAAGTTTAATATTCAATAGTTAATAATTCATGTATTGTAATCTCTACGTAACTAAATAATATCTACATAACTAATATTCACATAGCTAATACCCGCATAATTAAACCCAACATAACTAAACTTGCATAACTACACCCTGCATAACTAATACCTGCATAACTAAACTCTGCATAGCTAATACCTGCATAACTAAACTCTGTATAACTAATACATGCATAACTAAACCCTGCATAGCTAATACCTACATAACTCAAACCAGTAACCAAACAGCCCCTTAATATTTATGTTTAGGTTCAAACATATCCCTCAACATTAGGGGTGTGCACTATTTGGATTAAATCGAAAAATCAAACCAAATTGAACCGAATTCTAATTTGGATTGGTTTTTTGGATTCTTGGTTTGATTTTGGATTTATAATTTTATTTTTTTTGGTTTTTTGGTTTTGTTTTGAATTTAGAAAAATTAAAACCGAAAAAAATAAAAAAATTGAATTATATATATATATATATATATATATATATATATTATATAAAAGCATAAAGAATGAGGACAACCAAGGCTATTTTGGTAATTTAGATTACTTGCCGTATCCAATTTCTAGAATCATCTGTATTCTTCTCCAGAACTCCAAAAAAAGTTTTAAACGAAACATCTCCTCAATTTAATACCACTCTTCCAATTCTCTTCATACTCCCTCCGTTTCAAAAAGATTGATCTAGTTTGACTTGGAACGGAGTTTAAGAAAAGAAAGAAGACTTTTTAATCTTGTGATTCTAATTTAAAGTTATGTCAAATGTACCAAAATACCTTTTAATCTTATGGTCTTAAATGTGCCACATGGAAAGTTAAAGTTAAAGTGTTGTCAAAAAAGGAAAGGAGTCATTCTTTTTTAAACAAACTAAAAAGAAAATAGAGTCATTATTTTTTAAGCGGAGGGAGTAATTCTCAGTCACAAGTATCACCTTTCTTGCATTTTTTTGCATAAATCTCCTTCAAGCTCAAACTAGGTATGTATCTTTCTCAAAGTTTTTTATCTCTTTTGTGCTCAAACTGGATATCAATTTTTACTACCAATTTGCACAACTGGGTTGCTCAACAGTTGATAATATACCCATACTTATCGCATAAGCCTTTTCATGTTTTCTTATTCCATTTTTGTTTGTGGGTCTGAAACCCTGTGTAGAATGTTAACATGTTTGATTTTAAAGATCAAATATTTCAATATATGGAATATTTTATTTAGTTTTATATTCTCGCAGGACTAATTATTAAGAATTGCACTATAGCAAAGATTCAATTGATCAAGCTCCAATTGTAACTTCAAAGTCGTGGAAGTGAAGGTAAATGAGTATATGCAAGAGTTAAATTGCAATTAATGTGCTCAATTAATATGAAATGTCCACATTCATCTACTTTAATGTCTAAACACTCATGTTGTTTGGATTCCACACCCACATCTATGTAAATACCCGATATGAGTGTTCTTTTGTGTGCTAATCATCGACATTAATAACTTGTGCTTAATTAATATGAAATGTCCACATTCATCTACTTTTATGTCTAAACACTCATGTTGTTTGGATTCCACACCCACATCTATGTAAATACCCGATATGAGTGTTCTTTGTGTGCTAATCATAGACATTAATAACTTGTGCACTAATTATTTAAGGGACGTTAAATCTACGACTTTCTTTTTACCACAGTATTTCTTTCCGTGGTACCCTTTCCTACGTTAATTCCCTTGATTGCCCCTTCTGCACTGCGGTTTTCATTCTAGCATTCTTCAAGCTCTCATGATAAGCTATTAATGCTTCCTCACATTGCCCATGCTATGGAACAAAATTACATCGAACTCCTCTGAGCGAACTGCGGATTCTGTATGAACTGCAGTTTTCTTGCTACTTCTTTGTTCTTCTAAATCCTTATTGTCTCTGTGATGAATCTTCCTCCTTCCCAGGCCTGTAGGTGAAGTCTCTCCCTCATCTCTTTATCCACCTGAGCTGTCGCGCAATCACTTTTTCCTTTTTCTCCTGAGGAAGCAAGTCATTGGTAACCATATTGTCCAACAATTTATTATTATTAGTAGGGAGAGGAATTTGCTTGTTTCTTCAATTCATTTCTTAAAGTTCGAGATCGGTTGGCTATCCTTATATTTTTCAGGGGTATGAAGAGGGCTTATATGAGAATCCAATAACCAATCTGCAAGATTATTTATGCTATTCAATGAGCTAATCGAAGCGTAGTTACCTTTACAAACCAAAAGGCCTTGTTCATAGGAAGAATTATGATCATTGGAAATGTTAATCAAGCTTGGATTAGGTAGCCATTACTTCCAATGTCATTACTTGTAGAACTATACAGACTTCTTGAATAATAACTATCCGGTATCTCACCATTCTGGTCGAGAAGAAAGATGAAGGCAAAAATATTCATTTTCATCACTACTATCCACTTAATCTATTTTGTATCTTCCATCCAATCATAAGCTTCTCTCGATTATTCTTCTACTCTTCTTTCCTCACAGTTTTTGTTGTTCTCTTTAATATCCGGTTTATACAATTATTTCATTTGTTCGTGTATGCTATTCTACTTTGGTATTGTTGTTTAATTATTTTGGGCTTTCTTTTGTTCTGAGGTATCACACTGAACTTTCTTTAAGGCCACAATTTTTCTATTATCCCTGTTTCACTCTCTATACACATTGCTATCATATTAGGACTTATAAATGTACTTTTTGCTTTGATTGTGGTCTAAGATATTAGTTTAAACTCACCATTAAATTTTAGTTTTGTTTCCTTTTCATTTGGTCTTCTTACCTCTTTTTTTTTTTGACTCTTCTTATCATGAATATCACTGTCCATGAAACTATGTTTAATATGGCATATGGGTGATACTATTTGAAGCTTGAATTTGTTTAGCCCCACTTTTGTATGTGATAAAAGATCCCTTTAGACAAGAATTGGGTTTTCTTAGGTTATTAGGTAAAACTATTTGTGCCACAAATGTGTTGTGAATTTTTTTTGAAAGAAATCACTTTTCGATCAAACTTCTAAATTCTTCTTTCAAAGCTTGAGGTTTACTAGATCGTGATTTTATGGCTATACAGTTTGTGGATTCAAGAGTAGTATACTCTGTTTGACAGAGAACTTTCGATCCTTATGGTCCCTTCATTTCGAGTGATTAAGACTGATCCAATAAAACTTTTTTCTTTCTTATTGTCCTCTTAACACCAGTGATCAATTTAATCCGGAATATAACTTTAGTTTGCTAATTATTATTTCCTGGAGGTATGAGTCTCTGGCAGGCCCCGATGTGCTTCATGAGATTGAAAAAGGTGAGAGAAGGAGAAATCGAAGAAGGAACATCAAATAATTGTGCCAAAGTAATGCAAATTTAATAGTTGAACATTAATTAGGTATCGTCCAATATCAAAAATTTATTTGTTAGTTTTCATATAGCTTTTAATTGGGTTGCAGTTGCTCCATGATTCCATTCTAATAGGGGTGTGTCATTTGTGTGTATATAACAGATCATGTATATGAATGTATCTGTGTTTTTTCCATTGTACAAAATAAGATGTGTATGTTTTTGTGCTTAATTCAGTGGTTGTGCTGCATCAAACAAATTCCTTCGTTCTGATTCTTTGTGGTACTTTATTCTGCCTTTATTCTGCCACTTCGCTTGCAGGACATTAATAGTTACACTCTTGAGGTTGCAGTCATCGAACCCACACAAATATTGCATATGGTATGATGTACTATTTGCTTTCAAGTGTAGAGGTCATAACATGTCTGATAAATAAAAGAATGGTCCATTCATTCTAAGTAAATATGAGTTAAACGTACCTTCTGTAAAAGATTCTTATCAGAGAACACTATCAACACTTTTAGCTGATTGATAAAATTCTGTCTGTTCTCCAATTTCATTTGTCTCTTCTCTGTTTTTTGTTTAATTTTATGTTTTCTTTGTAGGTATTTATATTTTACTGTAATATAAACAAAAGCAATGAAATTGCATTGTTTATGGACTATGGTAATGACCAGATTATTTATGAAAACGTCATTGCCTTTGTAATTGAAAAATTCTCCACGCCACTGATTGTATTTATATTTTCCCTAAATACTTGACTATGGACATGTAAAGAATTAGTAGTGGATTATATTGGTACACTAAAAACAGTATTGATATAATCTTTTACTGGCTAACTTATATAAAACAATGGAGCTTACAAGTGGAACAATTTGGATTACTTCAGTTACAACTTGAACAATGTGATACCAAATGCTTTGTTTTTCTTGTTGAAGCCACTCAATCCTTTTACAAGCCCAAAATGTAAAATATTGTCATCATCAAGTTTACATTTTTTTAAAAATATTTAGATAATACACTACATCAAAAATGATCTTTAGTAGCAATTAATTAATGAAAATAACTTAATTATTGCTAAATATATTTTTACATTTTTTGTAAATGCCCTAAAGACTATTGAGACATAAGATCCAATGACAATTAACTAATGTCGATAAAGGCTTTAACGCTCAAGATTATGACAGAGGTCTTTCCATAATCAAATGGGTGGTTCTCCCTCACATGTTTGATCATCATAATTATCACTTGATTTTTGTTGACACAACAACCTATTTCCATCTCTAGGAGTCGAGCAAAGAGTATCTTAATCCATCATAGGAAAACCATAATGCATAGCACCATGTTCTGACAAATGATTGCTCTTAATACCGTCCTCAAAATGCTAGCTACTCAATACTTTCACAAGCTCAAAATACAAATATTGTCATCATCAAGTTTGCATTTTGTTTACTGTTGTAATATTAGCTAATTGTGAATTACGGAAAAAGAAGAAAGTAAATGCTTTGGCCTTTATTGAAAGATGAGATTGTTTACATTTAGACTATATGTTAATGTTGACTATTTTTCCCTACTTGTGATATAACTATCAATTACTAATGGATTAGTTCCTTATTACGGTAAAGTTGAACATTGTCCTCCAAGATCTTTATTATGGTCCCAGCACGTGTAATTGTTATCATATCCCGTTGTAGATCAATGATAAAGTTGTGAATAGTTGAAAACTTTGAACTGTTCTGGTATTTTACTTTGGTTTTTATAACTATAACATAATAATATATTAATCAGGATACTGACCAGTATAATCTAGACTAATATAAAAAAATAAAACTCATAAATGGTACATAAAAGACTTCATGTGTGCTTTTCATGTTTTTAAATATAAATTTATAAAGTTGTTCGGATTATATTAAATTAATGAATATATTAGTCCAAATAAATAATATTGATTAATATAATTGATTTAATTATTTAAATTCAATAAATATAAATTTAATTAAAACCCGCTCCATAAAGCCCATATGATATTTCACTTAAATCTGATTGATCGAAGGGAGTCCTGTTCCAATTGCAACTCCTCTATTCTAAAACTATAAATAGGGGTCTCATAATTCAGAAAAAAAGGACCAAGAATTTTAAACAAGAATCTAGAGAAAGCTCGTGGATAAAAAACCATAAATTTCTCTACAAGTTTAAGAATTCAAGAGTTCAAGAATTCAAGGATTCAAGTGTTCAAGTTCAAGATTTGAAGAAGTCAAGATCAAGTTCAAGAACGATCAAGATCAAGACCAACGGATTCAAGATCAAGCTCACAGACCTTGAATTCAACTAGAAAGTCAAGATTAAGATAAAGTTCAAGTCAAGATCAAGATTGACTCCAAGAACGATCAACATCAAGACCACTGGATTCAAGATCAAGCTCCAAGCCCTTGAATTCAACTAGAAAGTCAAGATCAAGATAAAGTTCAAGTCAACATCAAGATCAAGTCCAAGTCCAAGATAAACTTCAAGACAATCAAGATCAATACCACCGAATTCAAGATCAAGCTCCAAGCCCTTGAATTCAACTAGAAAGTCAAGATCAAGATAAAGTTCAAGTCAAGATCAAGTCCAAGTCCAAGTCCAAGATCAAGTTCAAGAACAATCAAGATCAAGACCACCGGATTCAAGATCAAGCTCCAAGCCCTTGAATTCAACTAGAAAGTCAAGATCAAGATAAAGTTCAAGTCAAGATCAAGATAAAGTCCAACTCCAAGATCAAAATCAAGTCCAAGTCCAAGTCCAAGTCTAAGTTCAAGTACAAGATCAAGATCAAGATAGAGATCAAGATAATGATAAATCCCAAGTTCAAGATCAAGCTTTAAATATCTTGAAATTATATTTGAAAAGGCGAATTCAGAGGAATCATAGAGATTGTAATGTCACACCCGAAATCTAGACCCCGAATGAGACCGGCGTCGTTAACCTCTCAGAGGTCGCAGACCAGCCTCTTCTTAGCTTTCATCACAATCATACAGTTAAATTTTGCGAAAAATTAAAAACTTTTAATATATAAATGAAGTATACTTAGACTTCATACTTAAGGTTTATAAAAACATACGATATTCTAAAACTGTCTCACATATATAGAAACCATCTAAGAGTGCAAATCTAAACTTAACCAATAATAGTTAATATGCCATATAGGTCTTATTACAAAAGAATCCAAAGAACATAATGGAAATAGCGTATTCTTAAAACTACTAAAAATCTACGTAAGCTAGAATATGAAAGATAGCATCCCCGAACATGAGGACCTACCAAGACTTGGAGAAAGAATTCCAAACTTATTCAAATTGACCTCCTTAAGCTTCTATGGCCGGAACCTACAGTTGTAGTAATGTAAAGTAATTGGGTTAGTACGCCACATGTACTAAGTATGGGTATATGCACACAACACATAAGGACATGCATGAAAAAGAATCATTTATCATGTCTTTAGAAAACATGCCAAGCCATATAAAAATCTTCAATGCACATATCATATAACATATACAAGATAAGGATTTCATTGACATCAAACATGATTATAATTAAAGGCATATTATCATAGTCATGTTAACTTTTCATATTCAATCAATCACATAACTCAACATACAAAACACTTACCAATGATCCCATCCCCAACCTACAAGTGCAATGGTCACGTAAAGCCCCATAACCCCACATAACCAAGTATATAAGATAGGAGACCATAAGTAAAGCTTTGCTTCATATAACAATATAACTCAATAACATATTCATCATAATAGCCTACATTCATGTAAGAGTAACATCATATATCATAAACATATATCTTTCACATCATCATATTACTTAAGAACAATCTCCTAGGACTTCCCTTAGAGTCAACTTGTGCAATGTCTAGGTAGCGTCTCATACCAATACCTATACTAAGCCAATTCCTCAAGTCACCCTAGTCAACGTTCGTTTACTTGTCTTTCATTTTACACGAGGGAACATACGCCTTAACAGACATAGACCATGTGAAGTAAACATGGGATCCAGTGTCTTCCTCACACCGAAAAGAGGTGGTCTACCGGCCAAAGTAGAACCTATATGACATAGCTTTCTAGGTGGATCCACTAGCTAGTATCCTATGGTGTTCCACATTACATGGGAGCCTCAATCTCATGAGAATCATTGTGAGCCTACCTTCCCCTAGGGAAGGGACACTTCCCATAACTAGTTCATCGTGCTTAGCTTAAGTCCTTTTCTTGAAATAACCTTTAATTTGTTTTTCATAATAAACTTATCATAGGTCATAGGAGATTATCTCCTTGTATAACATGATCATGAGCTCTTTTAGATTAGATAAGAATTGTCCTTTCATCATAACTTTTATTATGTGAGATTAACATAACATAATCACCTTGTGTAAAGCATACAAGGGATATCATAAACTTGCATATTCGTGTTCTTATCATGATCTCACAATTTACATATTCATAGCCAGCATATTCACATAGAAACATCATACATACTTTTCATAACATAGCATCACAACTTATAGGCTAACATAAACATCTTAGAGTAATCACACTTAGAAGACTTACCTCTTGCTTCCAAGAATCATATTCTTCATGCAATATTCATAATCATACATAGTGAAATACTCAATGACATAATCAATAACAACTCATAAAATCATGTACAAGATCAATACATAGCATAGGAGAGGGTAAACGGGTCATTAAAGGGTTCATTCAAACCTTAAATCTAACCCTAACGTTTTCACATTATCAAACACTTCAAACAACCCATTCGAAACCATCACATAGAGAAAAATCATGTATCACACGACATTCAAACATTATCAATCAATTACTCAAACAATTCATGCGGAATTAGATATAGAAAACGTTTACTTTTAATTGAAAAACATAAATCTAGGGTTAGGAAGAAAATCTATTTTGTAGAGTAAAAACCCTAGTATTCGAAGTTCATGAAAACTTATCTTGAAAGGACCTCTTGGGGAAAGGAAACCCATGAGTGAAAAACACATACCTTATAAATGAAGAATACACGAAAATATGATTGGAAACTTCGAAACCTTCGTCTTCTCCCTTAAGCTTTTCTTGTTCTTCAATGGAGTATGGAAAAGAGAGCGTTCTTGAGAGATTAAGAGAATTTCGTTTGAATTCTGATTTGGGACGTGTAAAAGTGGTCTAAAACTGACCTAATATCAATATATAGACGTCCCAAGAATTACCCCAAAGACCCTCCACTTAAATTACCTAAAACGCCCCTCCTAAATTGACTACAACTAGGAGAACATTTGACTTAGGGTCTCGGGTTTTGACTAGGATTTAAATTAATTAATTAAGTTGCTAATTTAATTAATTAAGTGACCAATTACTAAAGTACTCCTAAGTCGTTAGGACCATAACCAACCCCTTTGGACCATCCCAGGTTAGGTACTAAGATGTTTCTTTAGTTAGTTACCTGTCTAGTGTCACCCTGTTAGGTCTTCGGTTGTCGGGTGCACTTGTTAGTTTATTTTTATTTGTCCTAGGTTAGTTAGCTAGTTAGGTAATTTATTTAGGGCCTAGGACTGGTTAGGAACCTTGGACCCATGTGGCTTGGACCGCCGTGCGCCTGCCCCCTAACCGCCCTAACCGAATTCGGTTGGGCTTGGTTTCTTGTCTCTCGGCCGGCAGCACATGTGCTTGCACATGTGTTGCTGCGCCCTTCTTGTTGTCCCAAGGATCCTCACTATGTACTTGGGCACTGCTTAATCTACATGATCATTTTAAATGGTTATGTGCTATGGTACCTAAGATTGACACTTGGATGCCTCGTACCTAATGTGCACAACTAAGAAATTAATATTTTAGCTTATGGTCTTCATTGCAGGTACAATTCCTAAACAAGCTTGGATTGGGGCATTTGAACATCAAAGTGTATTCTAAGTTACTTGTTAATACATAGAAATTGGCTAACACCCTTAAGCCAATATTTTCTAACATGCCATATATTACTAAATATTGGACAATAGGATGCCTATGTACCTTAATACATATTCTTAAAACCTAATAGGCTCTTCACTAGACAAGTATATTTTCTGGGAACATCATTTTAAGCATTATTAAATAGATTAAGCTCTAGTCAAAGTCATGGAATTTCCAGAGTGTTACATGTAACACTCGCACTTGAAATAATAAATCGATTGTTGCTATAATCTTCCGTTCTTAATTTTTGTTTTCTCGACGCAAATTTTTACTGTCTAAAAAATTTGGTACGCCCAGTGGAACCATCTCTACCTCTCATCTCAACTTTTCAAGCATCTAAAATATCAAAATGTCTTCCACTATAGAAGAACAACTAGCAAGCTTAATGAAAGCAATTGAAGGCCTGGCAAAATGCGCACACGAACAAGATGCTAAACTTTCCAAGTTAGCAAATAAGATGGATAACATGATTGAAAGATATGCAAGTCAATCACCTCTGAAGCTTTCTAAAATTCAAGACGAAGGAGAGTCTTGCATAAAGCAAACAAAGATCAAAGACATTCATATCTCAGCTGAAGGTTTGATTAACAATTGATCAATTAAAGAACTTTATTATAGAGGCTATTGAAGACAAATCTGAGTTTTTATCCAAATTTTCTCCCATATATGTAAAGTCATATACACAAAGAATTGATAGCTTGAAAATGTCTGAGGGTTATCAACCTCCTAAGCTTCAACAATTTGCTGGCAAAGAAAATCCCAAACAACATATAGCGCACTTTATTGAGACTTGCAATGATGCTGGGACGTATGGTGATTATCTTATTAAAGAGTTTGTTCAATCTCTTAGAGAAAATGCCTTTGATTGGTACACAGATCTTGAACCTAATTCTATAGATAGTTGGGAGCGTTTAGAGCAAGAGTTCGTTAATCGTTTCTATAACACAAGGGGTGTCGTTAGTATGATGGAACTTACAAAGGCTCGTCAAGGTGAAGATGAGTTAGTTGTTGACTTTATCAATCGCTGGAGAAGTCTGAGCCTCAACTGCAAAGATCGCCTGTGAAAATTCTAGAATTGAAATATGCATCCAAGGTATGAATTGGGATATTCACTACATTTTGCAAGGGTTAAAGCCCAATACATTCGAAGAGTTGACAACTCGTGCACATGACATAAAATTAAGCATGACTTTAAGAGAAGATCTACAATCTTCTGTCTATGGACGTCATGAAGATGAAGATATATAAGAACTCCAAAGTACGGGCAAGTCTGCATCCGGTGATGACTTTGAAGAGTCAATATATATCTAGACGCTCCTTAACGCATGAGTTTAAATTGCAAGTTACAATGCTCCTTGAAACACGAGCTTAAAGTGTATGTCACTTAAACATTCAAGTTGAAATGTTCCTTGAAAAATGAGCTTAAACTGTATGTCACTTAAATCTTCAAGTTGAAATGCTCCTTGGAACACGAGCTTAAATTGTATGTCACTTAAATCTTCAAGTTAAAATGCTCCTTCAAACACGAGCTTAAATTGTATGTCACTTAAATCTTCAAGTTTGAGTTATATCTTCAAGTTGAAATGCTCTTTGAGATACAAGCCTAAACTATATATCATAAAACTCTTTAAATTTGAGCTAAATCTTAAAGTAGCATGCTCCTTGATACATGAGCCTAAACTGTATATAATAAAGCTCTTTAAATTTAAATTAAATCTTCAAGTTAAAATGCTCTTTAAGGTACGAGTCTAAACTGCATGTCAGTCCTGACCCGCAAGAGTAACAACTGTGTCCAACATAACAAAAAATAAAAAAAATAAAAAATCACTCACTCCTCCAGAACTACGTTGTGACTTGACCCTCTTCATTGAGGTACGTAGGCACTTCGAACCATATTTTAAGTTCAGTTGCATGAGTGTCAAAAAAATTAAATGTTCCCACTTGATCTGTTACATGAGTTAAAGCTATGAGTTATCTTTTATAAAACTTCAGACTTGCATCAAATGGTGGTGACTCAATAGGGGCAAACCCTTATGAATAAAAATTTTTCAAGATGAAATCTTCAAAATCTCCAAGTATCCAAGTTGACGTCTTCAAATTCTTCAAGCCTAGTCTTTGAAAGTTAAAATATCTCGACAAGACTTGAAGAAGGGGGCATTTGTTGTCACTTAAAATTTATTAAATATAAATTTATAAAGTTGTTCGGATTATATTAAATTAATGAATATATTAGTCCAAATAAATATTATTGATTAATATAATTGATTTAATTATTCAAATTCAATAAATATAAATTTAATTAAAGTCCGCTCCATAAAGCACATATGATATTTCACTTAAATCTGATTGGTCGAAGGGAGTCATGTTCCAATCGCAACTCCTTTATTCTAAAACAATAAAAAGGGGTCTCATAATTCAAAAAAAGGAGACCAATGATTCTAAACAAGAAGCTAGAGAAAGCTCGTGGATAAAAAACCATAAATTTCTCTACAAGTTTAAGAATTCAAGAGTTCAAGAATTCAAGGATTCAAGTGTTCAAGTTCAAGATTTGAAGAAGTCAAGATCAAGTTCAAGAACGATAAAGATCAAGACCAACGGATTCAAGATCAAGCTCATAGCCCTTGAATTCAACTAGAAAGTCAAAATCAAGATAAAGTTCAAGTCAATATCAAGATCAAGTCCAAGTCCAAGTTCAAGTCCAAGAAAGATCAAGATCAAGACCACCGAATTGAAGATCAAGCTTCAAGTCCTTGAATTCAACTAGAAAGTCAAGATCAGGATAAATTTCAAGTCAAGATCAAGATCAAGTCCAAATCCAAGTACAAGTTCAAGTCCAAGATCAAGTTCAAGACAATCAAGATCAAGACCACCGGATTCAAGATCAAGCTCCAAACCCTTGAATTCAACTAGAAAGTCAAGATCAAGATAAAGTTCAAGTCAAGATCAAGTCCAAGTCCATGTCCAAGATCAAGTTCAGGAACAATCAAAATCAAGACCACCGGATTCAAGATCAAGCTTCAAGCCCTTGAATTCAACTAAAAGTCAAGATCAAGATAAAGTTCAAGTCAAGATCAAGATCAAGATCAAGATCAAGATCAAGATCAAGTCCAAGTCCTAGTCCAAGTTCAAGTCCAAGATCAAGATCAAGATCAAGATCAAGTCCAAGTACAAGTACAAGTCTAAGTTCAAGTACAAGATCAAGATCAAGATCAAGATAAATCCCAAGTTCAAGATCAAGCTTTAAATCTCTTGAAATCATATTTGAAAGAATCTTCGGTGAACTTGAAGATTCAAAAGGAAATCATTTGTCAAACAACAATTCCGTCACTTTTGTATCATTAATAACTCAGTTCGCTTACCCAAAATTTCGAACAAAACTTTTGAATCAAATCTGAAAGATTTCTTCAATGAACAGGGGGAGCAATTAGAATTTTGAATTTCTTCGTTCCGTGAGGATTTGCCTCTGTATGATTGAGTGTAAGAAGAAACGTAAGCGAAATGTATGAAATTTAATTAGATTTCAGACTGTGTTCCCTTTTTAGCACAACAAAAGGATTATTCTTGTATTAGAATCAATATATTTGAATGGTAAATTAATGCATACGGATGATTAGGGGTGTACATGACCGAATCGGTTCGAATTTTTCAAATATCAAATCAAACAATTTGTCTCAGATTTTTGAACTTATAAACCAAATCAAACCAATAAAACTCGAATTTTTCAACTTCGGGTTTCTTCGGGTTTTTTTTTGAATTTTTGGGTTTTTTGGATAAAGTATTCATACAAACATATAATTTACTTGTACTATAAATATTTCTTTATTCCTACCAAAATACAACTATCTAAGTTATTTCGTAAGAAAATAACAAAAAATATGATATGATTAATGACACTAAAATATCCAACAAAAATAATAATAATAAAATCGCTTAAAACAAATATTGCAAATTAATAAGTTATAATGAAATTGATCATAATTTAAAGTAAATCATGCTAAAATTCGTTTAGTAAGTATTAGTTACATGACTAATTATTAAAAGAAAGTAAAATTAGATCATGTATTGTAATTATCTAAATCTATGTAAAACTAAAAAATAAATATTCAATATTATTGTCATTTGATTTTCTTTTTACATTAGTATTAATCTGCTTTTTATTTAAAATTTATTATAATTACCAACATGTATGGACTATAATTTTTATTAGATCATTAAGAATTCTAACTTCCAAACATGAAATAAATATATTAAAAAATAAAAACTATGAAAAAGTATAAGAGATATTTAAAAATTATATCAAAGTAAGTATTTTTACGTATAAAATAAAATTTTAAAATTATATATATAATGTCAGGTTGATTTGGTCTCGGATTGATTTTTTTTAGTTGAAACCAACCAACCCAAATATAGTCGAATTTTTTAATCCAACACCAAACCAAGTCAAACCAAACCACTAGTCGGATTTTTTTCAACTTGATTCGATTTGCGGATTGATTCGATTTTCGATTTGATTTTGTACACCCTACGGATGGTGACTTATGTATCAGGAAGGTACAAATTTTAAGGATTATTGCAATGAGAAAAAAAATAGGAATAACATGTAATTTACTCTTCACACTATGAGATTTATGTAAGTTATACTTTTAATAATTAACTTAATTTAATGATTTTAATTTTTAAAAATTTCTAAAAACAATCCTTCTAAAATATTTTATAGAAATCAACAATCCAACCACACATAGGAAAACGAATCCTAGTACCGAACACACTTTTCCTACTTTCACCTCTATAAGAAAAAAAAATATTTCTAAAACTTTTCCTTTTTGTGTTTAGTATTTAAAAAAAAATCCAAATCCCATTCAAAGTAGAAAAACTTAAAGAAACAGAAACTCAACAATAATACAGATAAATTAGACATAACTCAATTGCATTAGTTGACTGCAGTAATTACTCCCTTCATTGTTGATCCCAATTAGCAAATTAAAATGATTATTAGCCGTCGTTCAAAAAAAATAACGAAGATCAGAGGAACAAGAAATAACAAACTCATCATGAAAGAGAATTTTTCTTCTGCCATTGAGTCACTTCCTAATGAGTTACTTACGGAAATTGTTGCAAAGATTGCTTCTACTTCTTTTAAGAATTATATCAATGCTAAGCTAAGGTATATATTTATTTATCTATGTATGTATCTCATAATTCTATAGATCTTTCTGCAATGAGCAATTTTCGTTGTTTTTTCTAATTGATTGATATTTTAGTTGCAAGGTTTTTCATGAAGTCGCAAATGAACGACATGTATATCAAAATGCAACATTGGCAGAGTTTTCAATAGAACCTTCGTGGGAGAAGGAAAATCAAGAGAAGATAAACAAAGTCACTTCATTCTTGGAGTTATGTAGAGAATGTGGAAATCCAGAAGCTTTATATAGAAAGGGCGTGGTAAGAATTAATTTTATGTACACTTCATATCTGACATATATTTAAAGATAAATTTTCAATGATGATTTTTAAATTGAGATTGGTACTAATAGCCTCCTAAATGTGCTTTTACTATTTTCAGATGGATTTCTTTAAAGACGATATGCCAGAACTTGCAAGTGAATTTCTGAAGAGAGCAGCAAAAGGAGGTTATATTGGAGCATAATTGGCATAATTATGGTCTTTATGGGGTGTGAATTTAAGCAAAAAGGAGTAAAGTTGATTGGCAACATGAAAAATACAAAGCAACTAAGGAAGATAACAAGGGAGTGTCGAAAGAAGTTAATCGAAATCTTGACACATATTTGGGTGAAAAATCCTTTAGTGTTGGAACAAAGACCCAATCGTTGCACAATTCAGCATCACCGCATTCGCAAGAATAGTTGGCCTCATGATAGTGAAGATGAAGACGAAGATATGCATGTTCAGTGTGATGCTTGTAGCTGTGATGTAGAAATTGATCATATCATCAGTGTTTTACCTAAAGTTGGCATGTTTTAGACCCAATCGTTGCACAATTCAGCATCAACGCGTTCGCAAGAATGGTTGGCCTCATGATAGTGAAGATGAAAACGAAGATATGCATGTTCACTGTAGCTGTGATGTAGAAATTAATCATATTTTTACCTAAAGTTGGCATGTATTAGCTAGATGACTTTATCCCCTTTTCCTTACTTTTCTATAATGTAATATTGCGACTCTAAACTTTGAGCATAATTTAATTTTAATAATGAAATAAACCATCTTTGGGAACAAATCATTGGATCAACCTCAAGTACTCAATCAATAACAATATCTTTTGGATTCGGCTTTCTACATCAATACAAATGTTTTCTGGAAATACTAACAGTAACCATTCTGATAAAAGTATTCTGCTCTTTGGATCCACATAAACCGATACAATTCTATCCTATTAGCATTACCTTTCTTTAGCAGGCTGAAGTTTTTTTCAGTCAAAACTCGTTTGGTAGTGTCATGCTTCGAAACAAAAAACACCTACATGAGAGTTCAATACAGGCTACAAACTCAATGTGGATCTTTCTTCTTCTTCTTCTTTTTTTGTTAAGGTAACATTTGCATATCAATCATCAGCTCAACACTGGTATCCAAAAAATTTACATCATATCCTCCCTCCACACTTGTGTGTCTGGCATAAAAAAAAAGGATAAAGATATAAGAAAACTATCCTAGATCCTCCTTCATCTTTATAAGGACCCTAGAATGTCTACAATATTCACATGGTCATCTATATACTCTAAACTACATCAATAGCAAAAAGTGATAATGTTGTTCATCTTAATCTTGTGCAAAGGGTTGCTCTTGTTATCACAACTCCTAAAATTCCTTTCTTTCCATATGGTCCACCAAATAGCTGCTTGGACAAATTTAATCTTGTCCCTCCACATTCAAACTTTCTAGAGTCTGTCCTATTCTCTCTGGAATAGTCCAACTTATACCTCTGAAGCTATTAAGCAAATTTCACAGTTGGCCAACCACTTTACAGTTGGCCACCATCAAACAACATCTTGGGCATATTTGTATTCCCCTCTTCATAAGATTCTCTTGTGTAAGTACAACCTCTTTTATCACCAACCAAGTAAAAACTACCATTTTATAAGGTACTTTAATTTTCCATATAAGCTTCCAAAGGCATAAAGTTAACTTGGGATCCCATCTGATTCATATTTCTATATGCAGAACTATCAGTGAATAAACCTTTGTTATGACATTTCCATTTAAGAGTGTCTTCTCCTTCCTTGAATCCTAAGAACTGATCAACTATTCCATAAAATTCAGCCAATCTTTCCACCTCCCAGTCTTGCATCAGTCTTTTGTAGGTAAGGTTCCATCCATGTTCAGACCAAACTTCATAAAGAGTCGACTCTTGTTGTTGGTGCAGGTGATGAATATCTCGGAACAAGCGTTTGAGGCTTCCATTCCCTAACCAATTATCTTTCCAAAGCCTGATCTTCCTCCCATTGTTCACATTACATTCAGTCTTTGCATAGAAGTCAAGCCATAATTTTCTAATTGATCTCTACAAACTGGTTCCATATGTGGATGTCATTTTCTTAGGGTCCTTCCCATTTCCAAGCCAAATATGGGAAGGAAGGACCCTAAGGAAGTGACATCCACATACGAAACCAGTTTGTGGAGATCAATTAGAAACTTATGGCATGGCTTCTATGCAAAGACAAAATGTAATGTGAAGAATGGGAGGAAGATCAGATTTTGGAAAGATAACTGGTTAGAGAATGGAAGTCTCAAACGCTTGTATGAACCAACATCAAGAGTCGACTCTTTATGAAGTTTGATCCGAACATGGATAGAACCTTACCTACAGAAGATTGATGCTAGATTGGGAGGTGGAGAGGTTGGCTGAATTTTATGGAATACTTGATCAGGGAAGGAGAAGACACTCTTAAATGAAATTGTCATAACAAAGGATTATTCACGGTTAGTTCTGCATATAGAAATATGAATCAGATGAGATCTCAAGTTAACTTTCTGCCTTGAAAGCTTATATGGAAGGTTAAAATACGATATAAAGTGGTAGTTTTTACATGGTTGGTGGTGAAATAGGTTGTACCTACACAAGAGAATCTTATGAAGAGGGAACACAGATGTGCCCAAGATGCTGTTTTCGTGAGCAGGTTGCATAGACAATTAATCATTTGTTCTTACATTGTAAAGTGGTTGGTCAGTTGTGGAATTTGTTTACTAGCTTCAAAGGTATAAGTTACTGTTCCAGATAGAACAGGACAGGCTCTTGAAAGCTGAAATATGGAGGGCAGAAGGAATTCTAGGATTATTGATAACAAGAGCAGCCCTCTCTGCACAAGATTAAAATGAACTGCATTATCACTTTTTGCTATTGGTGTAGTTCAGATGACCCTGTGGCTATTGTAAACATTCTAGGGTCCTTATAATGGTGAAAGGAGGATCTAGGGATAGTTCTCTTTTTTCTTCTTTTCTTTTCTTTATCTTTTGTTTATGCCCGACAAACAAGAGTTGAAGGGAGAATATGTTGTAAATTTTGTATACCAGCTTTGAGCTGATGATTGGTATACAATTGTTACCTTCATCAAAAATATACTTTAGAATTAGCAAGCAATTCAGACTCAAAAAGATGTACAAAAGTTCTCTTAGAAAGTATTCAAATCACCCCGCACACCTGCCCACAGCAACCAGAAAGAGAGTATAATCTCAGAGTTGTGAGGTCATCAAACGTTTCTGACAATGAACCCCAAAAGAATACCAGCCAAGCTAACCAGAAAGATGTACAAAAGTCGAACTTCAGTACGACGTTCGTGACATCCATGCCTAAGAAGCTCCTGGACAATGGTTTCAAACCAAATGATAAAACCATCTTAGCCAAAATGTCAAAACAACAGATGAACAATTTTCTTTGTGCACACCTACTAAATTCAAACAGTTGTTACAAGAAATTCCAGATAAAGGCCCAAGTTTGCTATGAAGTTCCCAGCTTAGGCCAAATCACCAGCCTATGGTTATCACACAAGTAGTCTATGAACTATTTTCTGTTAATTGCACGATAAAGTTTCTTTAAGTCAACTTGGTCCACATTCTGAAAACATGTTCTAGTCTCTAACAGTTACCACCTTCTAACGGACCTGTTTACTGCTATAACTGGGGATTAATGACCTTCAAGCTACCGTGCACATCAAATTATCTGGAACTTTTAAACTAGTAGACAGAAAAAGGAAACATCAATTTACTTAAAAACCATTGACCAGTAATGCAGAAACACAGGGAAGACGCATTTTCTTTGACTGCCGCCCTAACGCAGTCTCCTTCGGGAATAATACGAATATAGTAGCATTCACATAAACTCCTCCCATAATCATTGCTTCAAAGACCAGGCCTCTCGGGTTCACTTGGAATATCATTAATAGCAGCAGGACTGTTAATGGTTTATAACCTGGAAAGACCTGTTACCTTTTTGCATTTCGAACATTTGGCTCACTGGAAATGAACCACCACATTACACTCTCTCTCTCGGTATGTTTATACAATGGTCAGAAAAAAGTATACAACTATACAGTTGCCCTTATCTAAAAAAAAAGTATACAACTATATATGGTGAACATCTACCATACACCTCCAAGCTAAGAGAGACCTAAACATCCTAAGCCTGCCTTGTTGCAGCAAGATTATCAATCTAAAAGTGCTGGAAAGAAGAATCATTCTTTCCATACTTCATGGGATGCTGATAACTAAAGATAAAAAGCACGATTTTTCCATGACGTGTAGCGTGTCAGCCTTACAATGGGGAAACATCAACAGATTCGCTCATGATCAAGTTACAACCTAAACTTTATGGCCATACTAAGTTAGTATAAGCTGAACGAGAGTGAAGCAACTACTTTCCCAACCCACAAACTTAAGTGAAAAGAATTACAAGCTAAAAGTTCAGTAAAATCTTATGCTCAATTATTCAAGTGAGGGGATGCAAAAGGTCATGCATCCAAAATTGACATTGATTTAACTGATAAGAATGAGATTAAGCAGAAAAGTAAGCACTCCATTTCCAAACACATCAATCACAACATATCCGTACATAACTAAAAGTCCATCAGATGTTTTATTTGACAGGAAATAACTAGTTGTAGGGTACAAAGGACAAAATAAGAATATGACAAACAGAAGGCAAGTAAAAATGTGATAAAGGTTGAATATAATTCGTCCAATCACCAGCACAATAACATGGTGCTACATTAACAATCAAGAGTTTGAAGAAACTGCCAACACATTTAGGATGCCTTTTATGTTCAAACATTGAGTATTACTTTTGCAACCAAGTTATCTGAACAAGAGGTCAATACATGAATATCAAACTAGAAATCATCTGACAATAGGAAAAATCACCAATGCAAAGAGATCCATCCTCTAAGAAATCTTTAACCCGGAACAAAGAATAAAACATTTACTTAAACTGCACTATATTCACTTGATTGGCTTTTGGCCTGGACATTACTAATCAAAAACAAAAGTCAATAAACCTCAACACTCCTTTGGAGTTGCTGACCGGGTGTATGTAGCAATGGTGCAAACCTTTTGTGTGGACAGGAGGTCATGCCTAGGAGCAGCTGGACAGTTCATAAAAGAAGTCACCAGGTATAAAACAAGTTTCCAGAAATGAGGAGTTATAACTGAGTTAGCTGTAACCCCATCGAGAATAACTTGAAAGAGCATTTATTAAAGAGGGAATGAAAAAGCCACCCCTATCGGCCAAAAATATAAAAACATGTTTAACGCCAAAACAGCATGTGTCAATCATATTAGACTATTTGCTAGTAGTTTTTATCAAAGTTATTCAACCAGAACAAGATAGAGCAGCTAGCTGCAGCAATATTGAAAAGTTAAGACGATAAGATGATCAAGTGTCAAAGAACCAAAAGTTAGAAAGATGACGGAGTTATGGTTCACTTCACTCATAGATAAATGGTACATTTCACTCTTATGCAAATTGCAAAACTTCATAATAAAATGGTTCATTTTACTGTGATATAATTGCATAATATCATCCCTCACAAAAAATAAAGCTTTAAAATGAATTGGAGTCTTGCAATCAATTTGAAGACAATATCAAAGCTAAAAATCATAAACCAAATAGTCATCATAGCAACAGAATTTCATATTTATTTGTCAAATTTAAAAACCTTTTTTTTTATTGCTTTATATCTATTTTACTTTTATTATTAAGTACTAGTACTAATCATTTTCAATTTACTTTTCATTTTTCAATGAGTGAGATAACTTATAATAAGTCAAAGTAATATAACAAAATTAGCATTTTTTTTATTGGTTGTCAAGAAGTGGGAAAAAACAGGAGGATGGCATATTTTATTTGAGGATTTGGGTCTAGGAGGTATTTAAATCATGATTTAATTGGTACTCATTGGCGGAGCCACCTTAGGTGAAGGATAGACCGGTGTACCCTTTGTTGAAAAATTAGGTACCATACACAGGTTAAATATTTGATATTATAAATGTATATTTAATTTTACTCGCCCTTAACACAATTGGAAAAAAAACTTCTACACTCTCTTCACAAAATTTCTAACTTCACACTAATGGAGTTTCTTTGAATATATATACATTAAAGACCACAACAAGATTACATGCTTCTTCTTTACGAATGAGTAAAAATCATTCACAAAATGACATATTCACTGTGTATATATCAATGCTTTTATTGACTGCATTGGAACTACAGAAAACAGAAAGACATTCTAACCTTTACAATGGGGAACATCAACAGATTCGTTCATGATCAAGTTACAACCTAAACTTTATGGCCATACTGAGCTAGAATAAGCTGAACGAGAGTGAAGCAACTACTTTACCAGCCCACTACTACAAGTGAAAAGAATTACAAGCTAAAAGTTCAGTATAATCTTATGCTCAACTAATCAAGAGAGGAGATGCAAAAGATCATGCATCCAAAATTGACATTGATTTAACTGATAAGAATGAGATTAAGCAGAAAAGTTAGAACTCCATTTCCAAACACAGCAATCACAACATATCTTTATATAAACTAATAAACTTCACAGGAAATAACTAACTGTAGCGTACAAAGGACAAAAGAATCCGACAAACAGAAGGCAAGTAAGAATGTAATAAAGATTAAATATAATTTGCTCAATCACCAACACAATAACATGGTGCTAAATTAACAATCAAGAGTTTGAAGAAAATGTGAACACGTCTAGGGTGCCTTTTACGTTCAAACATTAAGAGTACACTTCTGCAACTAAGTCATCTGAACAACAGGTCAACACATGAATATCAAACTAGAAATCATTTGATAATAGGACAAATCACCAAAGCAAAGAGATGCATCCTCTTAAGAAATAAACCCAGCAAAATCAGGTAATGTTTAGGTTGAACTTGGTCAATAAAAGTGGGAAGTTTGAGAAAAAGTTAAGAGGGTTTACTAGTAACTGACTTCTTTCAAAATCCTTTAGCAATTGGTTTCGATGATCATGCTACAGTAATCATTGATTCCTCGACTCGTGCTGAACTAGGATAGGAGCCTAAATTTCCAAGCTTCCCTCTGGTCCTTGGAGTTTCAGATTAAATTGTGGCAAGAGCTCTATTCTTTTCAATTATTGAAGAAATGTAGGTGAACTTTCTTGGAGATACTAAGGAAGTGGATATGGAGATACACTCAGCTGGATCAGTGCCTATGAAAGGAAGTCATTATTGACAAACATGGAGCACCGAGTCACTGATTCTCTAAAGTCTCAACTGAACCATATAGGGTTGGCAGCTGGAAAAGCATAAGCAAGCTATGAGAGATGTTCTCACAACACAAAGACCTGGTTGTGGGGAATGGCCAACACATCTGTTTTTGTAGAGATAAGTGGTCGGGGAACACCATTCTAGAGGTTGCCTACCCTGAGATATTCCAGATTGCAAATCAACCGGCCGCTAAAATACACCAACACAGGGATGGAAACTCAAGAAACCTCAACCTCAGAAGAAACATACAAGACTGGAGATGGAGGAGTTGATAAGCCTTTTAGGAACACTTCACAATGCCACAATCAACAGCCTTGAAACAGCACATATTAGATTCATTTCACAAAAGCTGTCGCAAGAGACATAACAATTAAGCATCAGCATCACCGAGCACTTAAATGAAGGCACTCAGTTCACATTCCAACTAGCAGCAAACATATTTGTTTATGTCTATTTTCACATAGTTAACCGAGCTTATCCCACACTTGATTCAGGGCACATAGGTGATGCAAGTTAGCATTAGTATTCAACATATGGCTCTAGGTGATAACATACAACCCTATTTCACATGTCATAACCAAAACATTCTCTAAGAACTCACATATGATTCAAATTATACCAAAACCTGCCTCAAATAGTTTGAAGTAACTCCAGTAGGCCAAAAAATGCATTTATGGTTCATATAAAATTGACAGGCACACACAATGTTTACGGATCAAACTAGAAGTCACATAAAATCATATTATATTTAAGCTTGACATTTCTTATGAAAACAAATCATATTCTGTATCTCAATTAAATAGCCCATGTAGCACCATATTAACCTTAGTGAAGCAATCAGAATAATGTTTGCAAGCGTAGGTACAGTTCAATACTCAGAAGAGAGTTATTCAGCTGGGAGCATCTTTAGTTAGAATAATATGACAAAATTGTCAAAAGCTGACTCCATGTACGCTACACTAACTCGTAAATAAACTCAAAATATTTTTTGGCTACTCATGTATCAGATAGCTTAAGCACAAATCTTCATCCGATGACTGTTGTGGTACAAATATATTGACCAGTACAATTATTCAAAAGTTATATATTTATCTTCATTTTTGACATTTTGGTATTCTATGGGGTGATTGCACTCAATATGGTGGATTAAAAAAATTCACAGAAGTTAACATGGTTATTAATTTAACAGGTGAAATTCAATTTAAAACTTCATCCCCGAACAGCCTAGTGCAGGAAGGAGAAACAAAATCTTGACAACTCAAAGTCCACCAAACCTTAGAATCAGGACTATTCAAAGAAGAGAACCAGGTTGAAGGACGACATATGGGTTATTACATTAATCTTTATATACCGAAAAGAGTTTCTTTGTGTGGTACTAGCATTGCGCATTCTATTGAATGTTTTTAACATATGGAAGTGTGTATGCACCTGGACCAGAAACATGTAACTAACAACATCTGGCTATGACACAAAATTCATAGAGTCCAGATAAGAGATCTAGCTGAAATTTATTTACACATCTTATTGTCAACTACTTCTGAGAGGGTGGGAGCAAATGTTTGAGAAATTTTAACCATTGAATAATCCTCGAGATAGGCTCTATTTGGCATCAAGATCATAGTACTCGGAGAGGACCTTAGAGTACTGCTATATGGTACTAGCTAAAACGAGAAAGAAGACTACCACATTAACACCATTATCTCGTACATCCTACCAAGATAGTTGATCGTATGACAGTGGCTGATTAGAATGCCCTTGAGCTATGATACACAAAAATAAATGCACCATGTACAAAGACATGGGTTCCAGCAGATTGAGGAGTTCCAGCGAGCTTCCATGTCCACTTACCCATCTTAGTTTTAGAACCTTTAGATTTATTTTTTGGAAAGTTGTGATTCCATTTTGTATTTTGTAATGTGGATTTGGTTTTGTTTTATTAAAAAAAATGGTTCAGCAGCCCGTCCAAATGTAACTTTTTTTTCAAAAAGAAATAGAAGGACCATTCACCTTGCTTAAGTTATAGAAAAGAAATCCTTCGGAAAAAAGTTTAATGGAAACTACTAAGCCGATAAATAATACTCATACGTGAACCGTGAACCGTGAACCTCCCTGAATACTCGATTATTTAGTTATACCAACAACAACAACGCTCAAAGAAGAAAAAGAGAACAAAGAAGATATAAGATGCACCATAGAACCAAATTCATTAATACATGTACAAAAATAAAACCTTACCTTGATGAGAGAACAAGAAAGAATGTGTTTTTTAATATCAACAGCAGTTGAAAAGAGCCAAACCAACAGACCAACAGGTTTGATGAGTGATGAGCAGTACTGAGGGTAATTTGGATTCCTTTTAACACAAATGTGTTTTGTGACTGCATAATAAACTCCCAATGTTAAATAATTTACTAATTTATTACAAGGCAGATCTCTCACGATAGACGATATATTATTGAACTGGTGAATCATAATGGATCTTCCATATATATTGTACAAACACATTTCAAAAATCTAGCAGCAGGGATGGCAAATGGGGTGGAGCGGGGAAAATCTGCATAAATCCGCCAAGACTTTGCCCCGCCCCACTCTGCCTCGGATGAACCTGCCCCGCATAAACCTCAAACGGTTTTCTGCTTCTAACAGCATCAATTCTTCATGATAGACATACAGTTGAAGATATAAATGTAAAATTAAGAAACTTTTGTTTATATTCAATAGGTAAACACAGGTAGAACATATGTAATAAGATAAACATTTTGATTACAATAACACTCTTGGTCAGAATCAAAAATAACTTTGGCCTATAGAAGTTTCAAATCATATTGTGATTCATTAATTATTATAAACAACAATTTGGTTTGAGGCTAATTTTACAGTAGCAAGGCATGAACAAGAATGTAAGCTTGCAAATTCAATAACAAAAAGTGTTACCAATTAACGAATTCACATTACAGAAAATGCTGAGCTCTAACAAACAGAAATCATTTGATCGGAAATTAACTAACTGGGCAGACATACAGCACCACCTTCATTCACACTTCCTCACCAAAACCCAACCAGCGTACCCACCGCATCCTGCATACCACTGCAAAAGCTCTAACACATATGTTTCCCGCAAAAGCTCTAACACATATGTTTCCCACTAACATACTCAAGAGAACGACATCAATCAAAAAAAAAAACGAGACGGAAACATACAATTCAAATTCAGAATTTGGAAAAATACAATCAAACATTCCACAAAACAATTTATAGTTATATAACAACAAAATTTTACCTTGAAGAGAAGAAAACTCCAAGATTACGTCCAAATAATACCAATCGCAGACTAGAGGAGAAGACTGATTTTGGTATTATGCGATCAAATCAGAGAATCTAAAGGAAGAGACTCACAATTGGGTGTATCTACTTTGCTGATTTTACCCTAACATAACTGACACATGCTTTGCACGAACCAAATCTTATTTAAATCAGGAAAATGGCTCATAAATACCCTTTAACTTATAGGAAAAGGCTATAAATACCTCTCTTCCGCTTTTTGCTCTAAAAATATCCTTAGCTGCATTTGGTTATTGTATAAGAGATATTTTATTTATATATAAAAAGTTGCATTGGTTTTATTGTATTTGGTAAAAGTTTTGTATTAAGTATAAAAGTCAACATAATTTATATCATGTTTGTTTGCTCTTTTGTGGTCCTATATAACTAATACCAACATAACTGATAAGGGAATCCATATATAAAGTTATACAAGATAGGAGGTGGATAAGTTATGTGGTATTTGTTATACACGTATTAAAGTGATAAATTACAGATTTACCCTATTAATTTATTTAATTTTTTTAATTGGAAACTTTGTTGTTTTCCTATATATTAATTTTGCTGTTTTTATTTCTTTTTTATTTAAATCATTTTTATTTCTTTTAATTTATTTTATTTTTTTAATTGAAAACTTTATTGTTTCCTATCAACATGTGCTATTTTTATTTCTTAATATATAGATTATTTTCATTTCTTTTTATATACTTACAATTTTGATTATTTATGCAAATATAAATATTTTTTAATATTAGAAATTGATTGTATATTTTTTTACGGTACATATGCTAATCACAATATTAGTATTATATATTATTCAATATATTTCTCATTTTATTAGCATGTATTATTATTTTGTAAATAATATATATTAATAATTTACAACAAGTTTAATATTCAATAGTTAATAATTCATGTATTGTAATCTCTACGTAACTAAATAATATCTACATAACTAATATTCACATAGCTAATACCCGCATAATTAAACCCAACATAACTAAACTTGCATAACTACACCCTGCATAACTAATACCTGCATAACTAAACTCTGCATAGCTAATACCTGCATAACTAAACTCTGTATAACTAATACATGCATAACTAAACCCTGCATAGCTAATACCTATATAACTCAAACCAGTAACCAAACAGCCCCTTAATATTTATGTTTAGGTTCAAACATATCCCTCAACATTAGGGGTGTGCACTATTTGGATTAAATCGAAAAATCAAACCAAATTGAACCGAATTCTAATTTGGATTGGTTTTTTGGATTCTTGGTTTGATTTTGGATTTATAATTTTATTTTTTTTTGGTTTTTTGGTTTTGTTTTGAATTTAGAAAAATTAAAACCGAAAAAAATAAAAAAATTGAATTATATATATATATATATATATATATATATATATATATATATATATATATATTCTATTATATAAAAGCATAAAGAATGAGGACAACCAAGGCTATTTTGGTAATTTAGATTACTTGCCGTATCCAATTTCTAGAATCATCTGTATTCTTCTCCAGAACTCCAAAAAAAGTTTTAAACGAAACATCTCCTCAATTTAATACCACTCTTCCAATTCTCTTCATACTCCCTCCGTTTCAAAAAGATTGGTCTAGTTTGACTTGGAACGAAGTTTAAGAAAAGAAAGAAGACTTTTTAATCTTGTGATTCTAATTTAAAGTTATGTCAAATGTACCAAAATACCTTTTAATCTTGTGGTCTTAAATGTGCCAAATGGAAAGTTAAAGTTAAAGTGTTGTCAAAAAAGGAAAGGAGTCATTATTTTTTAAACAAACTAAAAAGAAAATAGAGTAATTATTTTTTAAGCGGAGGGAGTAATTCTCAGTCACAAGTATCACCTTTCTTGCATTTTTTTGCATAAATCTCCTTCAAGCTCAAACTAGGTATGTATCTTTCTCAAAGTTTTTTATCTCTTTTGTGCTCAAACTGGATATCAATTTTTACTACCAATTTGCACAACTGGGTTGCTCAACAGTTGATAATATACCCATACTTATCGCATAAGCCTTTTCATGTTTTCTTATTCCATTTTTGTTTGTGGGTCTGAAACCCTGTGTAGAATGTTAACATGTTTGATTTTAAAGATCAAATATTTCAATATATGGAATATTTTATTTAGTTTTATATTCTCGCAGGACTAATTATTAAGAATTGCACTATAGCAAAGATTCAATTGATCAAGCTCCAATTGTAACTTCAAAGTCGTGGAAGTGAAGGTAAAGGTGTACTTCTATGAGTATATGCAAGTGTTAAATTGCAATTAAATGTGCTCAATTATTATGAAATGTCCACATTCATCTACTTTTATGTCTAAACACTCATGTTGTTTGGATTCCACACCCACATCTATGTAAATACCCGATATGAGTGTTCTTTTGTGTGCTAATCACAGACCTTGAATTCAACTAGAAAGTCAAGATTAAGATAAAGTTCAAGTCAAGATCAAGATTGACTCCAAGAACGATCAACATCAAGACCACCGGATTCAAGATCAAGCTCCAAGCCCTTGAATTCAACTAGAAAGTCAAGATCAAGATAAAGTTCAAGTCAACATCAAGATCAAGTCCAAGTCCAAGATAAAGTTCAAGACAATCAAGATCAATACCACCGGATTCAAGATCAAGCTCCAAGCCCTTGAATTCAACTAGAAAGTCAAGATCAAGATAAAGTTCAAGTCAAGATCAAGTCCAAGTCCAAGTCCAAGATCAAGTTCAAGAACAATCAAGATCAAGACCACCAGATTCAAGATCAAGCTCCAAGCCCTTGAATTCAACTAGAAAGTCAAGATCAAGATAAAATTCAAGTCAAGATCAAGATAAAGTCCAAGTCCAAGTCCAAGATCAAAATCAAGTCCAAGTGCAAGTTCAAGTCTAAGTTCAAGTACAAGATCAAGATCAAGATAGAGATCAAGATAAAGATAAATCCCAAGTTCAAGATCAAGCTTTATATATCTTGAAATTATATTTGAAAAGGCGAATTCAGAGAAATCATAGAGATTGTAATGTCACACCCGAAATCTAGACCCCGGATGAGACCGGCGTCGTTAACCTCTCAGAGGTCGCAGACCAGCCTCTTCTTAGCTTTCATCACAATCATACAGTTAAATTTTGCGGAAAATTAAAAACTTTTAATATATAAATGAAGTATACTTAGACTTCATACTTAAGGTTTATAAAAACATACGATATTCTAAAACTGTCTCACATATATAGAAACCATCTAAGAGTGCAAATCTAAACTTAACCAATAATAGTTAATATGCCATATAGGTCTTATTACAAAAGAATCCAAAGAACATAATGGAAATAGCGTATTCTTAAAACTACTAAAAATCTACGTAAGCTAGAATATGAAAGATAGCATCCCCGAACATGAGGACCTACCAAGACTTGGAGAAAGAATTCCAAACTTATTCAAATTGACCTCCTTAAGCTTCTATGGCCGGAACCTACAGTTGTAGTAATGTAAAGTAATTGGGTTAGTACGCCACATGTACTAAGTATGGGTATATGCACACAACACATAAGGACATGCATGAAAAAGAATCATTTATCATGTCTTTAGAAAACATGCCAAGCCATATAAAAATCTTCAATGCACATATCATATAACATATACAAGATAAGGATTTCATTGACATCAAACATGATTATAATTAAAGGCATATTATCATAGTCATGTTAACTTTTCATATTCAATCAATCACATAACTCAACATACAAAACACTTACCAATGATCCCATCCCCAACCTACAAGTGCAATGGTCACGTAAAGCCCCATAACCCCACATAACCAAGTATATAAGATAGGAGACCATAAGTAAAGCTTTGCTTCATATAACAATATAACTCAATAACATATTCATCATAATAGCCTACATTCATGTAAGAGTAACATCATATATCATAAACATATATCTTTCACATCATCATATTACTTAAGAACAATCTCCTAGGACTTCCCTTAGAGTCAACTTGTCACGACCTAAAACGATCTCGTGAGTGGCACCCACCCTTATCCTACTAGGTGAGCGAACCAACAAATCTAAACTCCAATATTTACCAATAGTTCAACTGTAAATAACAAAATAATGCGGAAGACTCAAAATCTAATTTAAGGTAACTAAGTAAAAAAGCTTCTAAGTTTACACTTATCATCCCCAAAATCTGGAAGTCATCACATCAAGAACATCTATCCTCAAATTACAAAGTCTAAGAATGTTTGAGAAACAAAATAAGTAAGAAAATGGTCCATGTCCGAAATTCAAAGACATCAAGACTTGAAGAAGAGAATCCAGCACGAGCTAAGAATAATAGCTCACCCCGAACTCTGATATGCTGAAGACTGGCTAGAACTGAGGGCGAGTCGAAGACGATGGCACACTTGCTGCACTCCACAAAATAACAAAGAAGAAAATACAAGTAGGGGGGGGGGTCAGTACAAGGAACACGTACTGAGTAGGTATCATCGGCCAACTCAAAATAGAAAACAATATATACCGAATAATAATATACAGTCAACCACAATACTTAACAGATAGCAAGTAACAATTACATAAACCATTGGCAACAACACCATAATAAGTACACCATCAATCACAACATCAAGCACACCCTTGAGGACTCATGCCTCCACACCATACTCACTTGGTAAAATAGTTTCTTTGAATTTGAGTAAAATAATATAATTCAAGATTCTTTTCATTTAAAAATACCGTGTCGGAACGTGACACTCCGATCCAAAATATACCGTGTCGGAACGTGACACTCCGATCCAAAATATACCGTGTCGGAACGTGACACTCCGATCCAAAATATACCGTGTCGGAACGTGACACTCCGATCCAAAAATACCGTGTCAGAACGTGACACTCCGATCCAAAAATACCGTGTCGGAACGTGACACTCCGATCCAAAAATACCGTGTCGGAACGTGACACTCCGATCCAAAAATACCGTGTCGGAACGTGACACTACGATCCAAAAATACCGTGTCGGAACGTGACACTCCGATCCAAAAATACCGTGTCGGAACGTGACACTCCGATCCAAAAATGTATTTAATTTATTTAAACTGTTTTCAAACCATTTTATTTCCATCAAGCCTTCCTTATTCAAAGCATCACTTCAAAAGAGAGTTTTTCAAGAATAAAATTCAATAGTCTCAATATTTTAGGCAAAACACAAACCACACAATCATAATATACAACCACAAAATCAAGTAATAGGAGACTTTACAATATCATCCAATACATATCAATCGCTATTTAGAGTTTATCTATCACATAGAAATAAACCATAACCTACCTCCACCGAAGAACCGAAATCAAGCAAGCTACCTCTCCAATGCCTTTGCCTTTCTTATTGCCTAAGAACCCTTTCAATCCGAAGTCCAAAATGCCTGTTCTCCTCTCCCTTTCACGTTTTTCTCTCACTGCTTCCCAGCTGATCAGTTCTTCCCTCTCTCAATTCAAGACTCCATTCTCTAATAATAATGCAAGACTATAGTTATTGTAAAAGTAATCCCCCATTAGTCTAAAGTTACTTTCTTTAATACCCACTAACTCCATTATAAAAGCTAGTCCACTAAATACATAAATAATAGCCCAAAACATCCATTAAAATAATTAGTGGAAGCTGACATCGTGTGGGGTTACGCTGCGTGTGACGGTCCGTCGTGTCTGTGACGGTCCGTCCTGCAGGTCCGTCACGAAGTTCAGAGAATTGCTCCCAGGGCCCAATTTTCAAGAGTTGAAGTGTTTTGAAATGGAGGATCACGACGGTCCGTCGTGTCTGTGACGGTCCGTCCTGCAGGTCCGTCACAGAGTTCAGAGAGTCGATTTCAGCACTCAATTTCAGAATTCTAAGTGTTTTGGAACGAGACCTCCTCGACGGTCCGTCGTGTCTGTGACGGTCCGTCCTGCAGGTCCGTCACAGAGTTCAGAGAGTCGATTTTCAGCACTCAATTTCAGAATTCTAAGACAGTTATTTCCAGAATGAACTCTACTGCTCAAAACAACTAAACAGGTCGTTACAATAGATACCAATTTACCCATCGTTCGCCCTCGAATGATCTAAAGAAGAAAAACAAGGACGAGAACGAGTACCTGAATCTGGGAACAGGTGTGGATATTTTTCTTGCATATCAGCCTCCTTCTCCCAGGTGGACTCTTCAACTGGTCGATTCTTCCATTGAACTTTGATGGATGCAATCTCCCTTGATCTCAACTTGTGAATTTCTCTATCTAGAATGGCAACAGGCTCCTCCTCATAAGACAATTTCTCATCAAGCAGAACCGAATCCCAACGAATGATGTAGTTTCCATCCCCATGGTATCTTTTCAACATAGACACATGAAATACCGGATGCACTCCTGAAAGCCCTGGAGGCAAGGCTAATTCATAAGCCACCTCTCCTACTCGCTTAAGTACTTCAAATGGTCCAATATACCTTGGGCTTAGCTTACCTCTTTTACCAAACCGCATCACCCCTTTCATGGGTGAGACCTTCAGCAAGACCTGTTCACCCTCCATGAACTCCAAGTCTCTAACCGTTCGATCTGCATATTCCTTTTGCCTACTTTGAGCCGCTAAAAGCTTTTCTTGAATAAATTTCACCTTCTCTAATGAATCCCTCAAAAGATCAGTACCCCAAGGTCTAACCTCAAATGCATCAAACCAACCAATGGGAGACCTACATCTCCTCCCATACAATGCTTCGAATGGAGCCATATCAATACTAGAGTGATAGCTATTGTTGTAGGAGAACTCTGCCAAGGGTAAGAAGTTATCCCAATGACCACCAAATTCTATCACACATGTCCGAAGCATATCTTCCAATACCTGAATCGTTCGCTCAGATTGTCCATCTGTCTGAGGGTGAAATGCAGTACTAAGATCCAACTTAGTACCTAACTCAGCATGTAATGTTCTCCAAAACTTAGAAGTAAATTGCGTACCTCTATCTGATATGATCGAAAGTGGAACCCCATGCAATCGAACAACCTCTGAGATATAGATTTTGGCTAACTTCTCTGCATTGTAGGTCACCTTGACTGGAATGAAGTGAGCAGACTTAGTCAATCTGTCCACAATTACCCAATAGAATCAAACTTACCCAATGTTTTTGGAAGACCAACCACAAAGTCCATTGCAATTCTCTCCCACTTCCATTCAGGAATGGGCATTCTCTGAAGTGTTCCTCCAGGTCTCTGGTGTTCATACTTTACTTGCTGGCAATTTGGACATTTGGCAACAAAATCAACAATGTCGCGCTTCATTTTACTCCACCAAAAGTGTTGCTTTAGGTCACGGTACATCTTGGTTGCACCAGGATGTATAGAATATCCGGAACTATGAGCCTCTGTAAGGATAGTGTGGATCAAATCATCAACACGAGGCACACATACCCTTCCCTTAATCCTCAAGACACCTTCCTCATCAATTATTGCCTCTTTAGACTCTCCTCGCAACACCGTATCCCGAATTCGGCTTAGCTTCTCATCATCAAACTATTTTCCCTTGATCTTGTCAAGAAAAGAAGATCTTGCCTCCACACTGGCCAAAAATCCTCCTTTCTCTAGTATTTCCAGTCTCATAAGGTCGTTAGCCAAGTTTTGGACTTCTCTAGCCAATGGGCGTCTAGAAACTTGTAAGTGGGCTAAACTATCCATGCTACCTGCTTTTCTACTTAAAGCGTCAGCCACCACATTTGCCTTTCCTGGGTGATACAGAATAGTAATATCATAGTCCTTCAACAGTTCCATCCACCTCCTCTACCTCAAATTCAAGTCTTTCTGGGTAAAAACATACTTGTAGACTACGATGATCTGTGTAGACCTCACACTTGACCCCCATATAAGATAGTGGTCTCCCATTGCTTTAATGCAAACACTACCGCAGCCAACTCCAAATCAGGGTCGATAGTTACGTTCATGCACCTTTAATGCCTCGGAAAGCATAAGCAATTAATTCTTCTCTTGCATTTAGCACTGCAACCCAACAGAATAGGAGCATCACACTATAAACAATGGAAGTTCTTACCCTCTACTGCGCAAGGTTAGGATAGGTGCATAGTCAGGCAGGTCTTGAGTTTCTTAAGCTTTCATCACCTCATCCGACCATTTACAAATGAAATTCTGCTTAGCACGTTCGTCAATTGGAAGCAATAGAAGATATCCCTGATCAAAGACGGTTTCGTAGCTGGCCTCAACCAACAAAGCTCCTTAATTTCTGACACATTTAGTTAGGTCTACCCAATTCTTCACTGTTTCAATCTTAGCAGGATCCACCATCACCCCATCCTTAGAAACCACGTGCCCCAAGAAGGACAACTGAATCTAGCCAAAACTCACTTTGAGAATTTTGGCATAAAGGCGTTTTTTTTCTCCTCAATACTTCCAAACAATTTCTCCAAGCTCCTCATGTTCCTTCTTGTTCTTTGAGTATATCAGTATATCATCAATAAATACAATAACAAAAAGATCCAGATATGGCTTAAAAATCCCGTTCATTAGGCTCATGAAAGCAGCAGGGGCATTCGTAAGCCCAAAAGACATTACTAAGAATTCATAATGCCCATACCTGGTTCGAAAAGCAGTCCTTGGCACATCTGCTGTCCGTATTTTCAATTGATGATAACCGGACCTCAAATCAATTTTAGAGAAGACACAAGCACCTTGTAACTGATCGAACAAATCATCAATGCGAGGAATAGGATACTTGTTCTTAATAGTTACCTTATTCAGCTGCCTGTAGTCTATGCACATCCGAAGACTTCCATCTTTCTTCTTCACAAATAAAACAGGAGCACCCCAAGGGGATGCACTTGGCCTAATAAAACCTTTACCTAACAGCTCCTGAAGTTGGGCCTTTAACTCCCTTAACTCAGCTGGAGCCATTCTATAAGGGGGTATGGAAATGGGTCGAGTACCCGGCTCCAGATCAATGCAAAAGTCGATATCCCTATCCGGTGGCATACCAGGAAGATCTGCAGGAAACACATCCAGAAACTCACAGACTATTGAAACCGACTCAATTGTAGGTACTTGGGTAGTATCATCCCTGAGGTGTGCCAAGAAAGCTAAACATCCTTTACTAACCATTCTCTTAGCATGAAGAAAAGAGATAATACGAACTGGGGTAGAAATATAGTCACCCTCCCACACTATTGGGTCTATCCCAGGCTTGGCCAATGTCACAGTTTTAGCATTACAATCTAAGATTGCAAAATTTGGAGAAAGCCAAGTCATACCCAGAATTACATCAAAATCAACCATTTCTAGAATGATCAAATCCACGTAAGTGTTACTCCCCACAAAAGTCACAAGGCAAGACCTATACACCTTCTCAACTATCACAGACTCACCCACGGGAGTAGAGACACGAATAGGCATATCAAGTAAATCACAACTTAACTCAAGACCAGCACCAAATGAGGAAGATACATATGAAAAAGTGGATCCAGGATCAAATAATACTGAAGCCATGCAATCACAGACCAAAAGAGTACCTGTGATAACAGCATCAGATGCCTCTGCCTCAGACCTCCTGGGGAAAGCATAACAATGAGCCTTATCACCTGTCTGTCCATTGCCCCTACCAAGCTGCGCTGCAGTAGTTCCAACTTGCCCGCCACTCCTACTGGTTTGGTGACCACCATTACCTTGGCCACTACGTCCTCCAGAATGGCGGCCTCTACCATGACCACCTCTACCTCTAACTATTGGGAGTCTGTAACTCTGTTTTGGACAATATCTCTTAATATGTCCAGTCTCTCCACATCCATAACAATTTCTGGAGTCTAGCATAGGTCTCTGTGAAAATGACGAAGTCTGGGGATAACCTCCAAACTCAGAAAAATATTGACTGGTCTGCGATGGACTCCCAGTTAAAGCCTGCAGTGAAGACTGAATAGGACGGGCTGGGTAACCTCCTGAACTCTGCCCTCTGGAGTAAGAACCTCTAAACTCACCTTCCTTACGGAACTTCTTAAATGTTGACATCATGGTGAAGTTGTCTGGTTTCACCCCCTCTACCTCTATCACAAAATCAACCACTTCCTGAAAGGATTTTGCTACAGCGGCTACTTGTAAGGCTGGGATCTGCAATTTTGACCTCAATCCTTTCACAAAGCGGCGAATCCGCTCTTGTGGACTGAAGCAAAGCTGAGTGGCATACCTGGATAGTGCACAAAATTTGGCCTCATAAGCAGCAACGGACATCCTTCCTTGCTCTAGGCTCAGGAACTCATCTCTCCTCCTATCCTTTACAGTCCGGGGTATATACTTCTCCATAAACAGGCTAGAAAATGATGCCCAAGTCATGGGTGGTGCCTGTGCTGATTGACACTCAATATACGACCGCCACCACATTTTGGCATCCCCCTGAAACTGATAGGTCACAAACTCAACACCAAATCGTTCTACTATGTCCATCTTATGTAGCAGCTCATGACAATCAACCAGAAATTCATAGGCGTCCTCAGATTCAGCACCCTTGAAGACTGGAGGTCTCAACTTTAAGAACTTAATGAAAAGTTCATGTTGATCACCTGTCATTATAGACCCTGTGGTCAATCGAGGGAATGTGCCTACTTCCAATGATGTCTCCATGCGGGGAGCCACAGCAGCTGCATGTTGTACTCCCGGAACCGGAGGTGCTGGTGCAGAAAACACTGGAGGTGTCTGGCCCTGATCAGATAACCCGCTAAGATAAGCAAGAACCTGATTAATCATCTCTGGGGTAGGCTGGGGTGGTAATTCCTCATCTTGAACCTGCTCATTTTCCCCTTCCTCACCCTCTCTTACTACCTCATCAGTTGGTGGAGGAGTCACTGCCCTATTCCTAGCTGGACCAGGTGCTCGTCCTCTACCTCTAGTGGGCATCCTCCTGCGACCTCTACCACGGCCTCTTGCTATTGCTCCTCTTCGAGCTACAGTCCCAGTGGCTGGCTCAGATGCATCTTGTCTTGCCGGGGTTGGTGTTGGCGCAGTCGTTGCTCTAGTTCTAACCATCTGCGAAATAGAGTGAAGATGGTCAGATACCAATTTGTATCACCCAGATACTAATTGGATCCAAGTAATAGAACGAAAGGAAGAAAGAAAGAAAGGAATTTTCCTAAAGTCTTATAGCCTCTCAAAGAAAAGTAAAGGCGTCCCCCTACCGTTCCTTAAGACTCTATTAAACTCGTTCTTGTGTGATGAGACCGACGAACCTAATGCTCTGATACCAACTTTGTCATGACCCAAAACGATCTCGTGAGTGGCACCCACCCTTATCCTACTAGGTTAGCAAACCAACAAATCTAAACTCCAATATTTACCAATAGTTCAACTGTAAATAACAAAATAATGCGGAAGACTCAAAATCTCATTTAAGGTAACTAAGTAAATAAGCTTCTAAGTTTACACTTATCGTCCCCAAAATCTGGAAGTCATCACATCAAGAACATCTATCCTCAAATTACAAAGTCTAAGAATGTTTGAGAAACAAAATAAGTAAGAAAATGGTCCATGTCCGAAATTCAAAGACATCAAGACTTGAAGAAGAGAATCCAGCACGAGCTAAGAATAATAGCTCACCCCGAACTCTGATATGCTGAAGACTGGCTAGAACTGAGGGCGAGTCGAAGACGATGGCACACTTGCTGCACTCCACAAAATAACAAAGAAGAAAATACAAGTAGGGGGTCAGTACAAGGAACACGTACTGAGTAGGTATCATCGGCCAACTCAAAATAGAAAACAATATATACCGAATAATAATATACAGTCAACCACAATACTTAACAGATAGCAAGTAACAATTACATAAACCATTGGCAACAACACCATAATAAGTACACCATCAATCACAACATCAAGCACACCCTTGAGGACTCATGCCTCCACACCATACTCATTTGGTAAAATAGTTTCTTTGAATTTGAGTAAAATAATATAATTCAAGATTCTTTTCATTTAAAAATACCGTGTCGGAACGTGACACTCCGATCCAAAATATACCGTGTCGGAACGTGACACTCCGATCCAAAATATACCGTGTCGGAACGTGACACTCCGATCCAAAAATACCGTGTCGGAACGTGACACTCCGATCCAAAAATACCGTGTCGGAACGTGACACTCCGATCCAAAAATACCGTGTCGGAACGTGACACTCCGATCCAAAAATACCGTGTCGGAACGTGACACTCCGATCCAAAAATGTATTTAATTTATTTAAACTGTTTTCAAACCATTTTATTTCCATCAAGCCTTCCTTATTCAAGGCATCACTTCAAAAGAGAGTTTTTCAAGAATAAAATTCAATAGTCTCAATATTTTAGGCAAAACACAAACCACACAATCATAATATACAACCACAAAATCAAGTAATAGGAGACTTTACAATATCATCCAATACATATCAATCGCTATTTAGAGTTTATCTATCACATAGAAATAAACCATAACCTACCTCCACCGAAGAATCGAAATCAAGCAAGCTACCTCTCCAATGCCTTTGCCTTTCTTATTGCCTAAGAACCCTTTCAATCCGAAGTCCAAAATGCCTGTTCTCCTCTCCCTTTCACGTTTTTCTCTCACTGCTTCCCAGCTGATCAGTTCTTCCCTCTCTCAATTAAAGACTCCATCCTCTAATCATAATGCAAGACTATAATTATTGTAAAAGTAATCCCCCATTAGTCTAAAGTTACTTTCTTTAATACCCACTAACTCCATTATAAAAGCTAGTCCACTAAATACATAAATAATAGCCCAAAACATCCATTAAAATAATTAGTGGAAGCTGACATCGTGTGGGGTTACGCTGCGTGTGACGGTCCGTCGTGTATGTGACGGTCCGTCCTGCAGGTCCGTCATGAAGTTCAGAGAATTGCTCCCAGTGCCTAATTTTCAAGAGTTGAAGTGTTTTGAAACGGAGGATCACGACGGTCCATCGTGTCTGTGATGGTCCGTCCTGCAGGTCCGTCACAGAGTTCAGAGAGTCGATTTCAGCACTCAATTTCAGAATTCTAAGTGTTTTGGAACGAGACATCCTCGACGGTCCGTCGTGTCTGTGATGGTCCGTCCTGCAGGTCCGTCACAGAGTTCAGAGAGTCGATTTCAGCACTCAATTTCAGAATTCTAAGACAGTTATTTCCAGAATGAACTCTACTGCTCAAAACAACTAAACAGGTCGTTACACCTACTCTAGGACCTAAGTAGGAGGATCCTTAATTTGGAAACAATTTAAAACATGCAGAAGATTAAGAAAACAGGAGACAAGAGAAAATTCATGAGACTCTTACATAATAAAGAGTCTTAACAATCCAAAGTTAAATTTATAAAATAATTACAGCCCAGGAATCTAGTCTAAACAGGTACAAGAGCTTCTAAATTTACAAGGTATAAAATACAGTACTAGCGACACAACTTCCACAACAGAGAAGGAAATGTAGAACTTGTTAGAGATTGTCTTCGTCTTCACCTATGAAACTTCACTGACCTTGCAAACAGACTATGCCAAAAGGCATAACAATAGTAGTATCAGAACACACCACACGTACTGGTAGGCATAGTCTATCAACTCGATACCCACCATATAATATAGAGAAATTGACCTACAGAAAACATGCAATAAGAAAGTACACCCCTCAACCTTTATCCTCCTCCCTTTCCGTTCTCATCCACCTTAAAATGTACTAGTACACTTGACTCTAACCCCATACTCCATCACCCTGATCACCATATTCTTGACCCCAGCTTAACCATTCTATCCCATAGAGTATTTCCCGAACACAACTAATACCAACCCGACCAACCACTTTCGGCATGCCCTAGCTTCTTCTACATCGCAATTTTCGCCTTCACCACCTATTATATTCTATCAAGGCATCACCAACCATTGCAATTATGAATTCCCTTCCCAAGGTAGGACCTGGGTACTTATATCTCATGAACACTACCCCACTTGTCTTATGTAAGAACACAAATAACCTCCCTAACAATAGACGATAGTCACCTGGACCCTCGATCTCCTCTTACCAGACCATATACCAATGGACATGCTCATTTACAGTCAATTCTAATAAATGGAATATCATCCATTTAATTACAACACAGTTAACACACATATATTGAACACATAATTCAGTTATCATTTAGGAGCAACATGCAATTTCCATATATCAATGACAGGTAGATATGAACGTAATAATCACAAATGGTTCTCTCACGGAACCCACACTTAAACTGTTAGTGTGTCAGAACATGACACCCGATCCAATATATATATATATATATATATATATATATATATATATATATATATATATATATATATATATATATATATATATATATATATATATATATATGTGTGTGTGTGTGTGTGTGTGTGTGTTTTTGTGTGTTTTTGTGCGTATGTGTGTCGGAACATGACACCTAATAAATTTTATATATACGTCGGAACGTGACACCTGATCTGATGTATGTGTCAAAATATGACACCCGATCCAATATATGTGTTGGAACATGACACACGATCCAGTCATCACAACCACAACCATTGTCACACCCATAATGAACAGTCACATAATCAATTAATGGTTCATGGCATGTAATTGTCCATACTTAGTCGCTTCATTAGGTTCAGTTCATATTTCTCTATTCTCATACATACATGCGTACAATAGAACCATTAACAAGCATATACAACACTAAACTAGAAGTCAGCCCATCATCTAACCCTATTTCATAGGAAAAGACTTTTCCCCATGGTGCACATCATATTCAGCCACTACGGTACATGTACAATCATCCATTTTCCGTGCCCGAAGATCTAAACATGGATTTTACCATCAATTAACATTATAGGTAGTGAGCATAAATTTACAACTATTAAATTGAGTAAACCTAGCCTTGTGGGCGCTAAGATGCATAGGAATTGTAGCTCCAATCCTGGCTTCTAAAAAACAAGACGGTAAAATCAGGTCGAGAATGCGTGAGTTGTCATCAACATTGCGCTAGAAATTTATTTCTCCTTCCTTTCCAATACTAGAGTAGATTTTTGAGGATTTTAGGATGATCCTTGCCTCTTTTTTGCACTTAGGGAAAAAAGGAGAAAATAATACTTTGCTTTATTTAAATTCTGTCCTCCGTCCCACCTACTTTGGCGCTCCCAATACCGCTGGAGCGCCGTCGCCGTAGCGGCATCTCCCTACTATGGTGGGACAATGAGGGCATAATAGATACAAATTTCATTGTCGTTCGTCCCCTTCTAAATAGATAACGGTTCATGTCGTCACAATATATACCAATTTACTCGTCATTTGTCCCCGAACGACAAGTGAAGGAGAACACATAGTTTATTTGGAGCACTCAGAAACGAATAGATTGACACGTCATAGGATAATGAAAGATAGAGAATCCAAAGTTCTAAGAACAAAAGGATCTTTATCAAGGAAACCACCTTAAAGAAATGAGTCAACATACGGAGGAAAAGAGACGCACCCAACTTACCTTGTCTAACCCCGCCAGAGCGGTAGGATTCCTGTTGAAGTGGGGCCGTAGTGGTGGAAGTCCTCCTGCCACGGTGGGAGATCAGAACAGTTTAGAAATGGGAATGGTTTCCCCATTTCCTCCCATTCTCACTCAAAAACTCCAAAAATCTCTCAATTCCTTCGCTCTGAATGTCAAACTTGAGGCAATGTTTTTGCTCCCTACTCTGTTTACTTCAATACTTGCTTAACAAAAATTGCATGAAAGGAGTCAACAAAGTGGAATGGACTTGAGGTAGTTTTAAAAATGTTTACTTTGTTGCTTGATTCAATAAGAAAATACGTAGCATGGACACTTCCCTTATGTTAATAATGTCTCCATAGCGTTCTGAGCGTAATGATTTCACGATAATGTGACCGAAATGGTCCCAAAATGGGTGGGGGAAATTAAATAGGTTCTTGGTGTAAAATTTGTATTGGGGCACAATTTGATGGTTTTATTGCTAGAATTTTTGCATATTTAGGTACTAGGGTACTCTAGATACATCGATCTGATTAAAAATTGCTAAAAACGAGGTTTTGGGATGGAGGGGCGCCATAATTATGCCCAGAAGTTCATCCCAAATAAAGGAGGCTCTAGCGGCCTCCATCCCGCTGTGGCAGCCTCTTTCATGCTTATCTGGCCGCTCTTGCGGGATTCTACAGAACAGTGGCCTCATTGCCACTTCAAATAGAATTTTTCTTTTTCCTTATCTCGGGATTGACTAATTCTATGAGTCCTACAATGTACCTATCCTTAATTTTGCAATCTTGTCTAATATGGATATATTAACAAGAAAAACTTTCCCTTTGTCTTGTTTCTTGATGCTGCAAGTTCAGAGAGACGCTAGGATTATCGGAACACCAAACTCCTGTGCGAGAGGGGTTTTCCCCAGATGGGCTTAAAGGATAAAGCACCCCCCTTCCATACCCATGTGATTGTAACATCTCACAATTTTAAATAGCTAAGAAGAAGCTAATAACTGAAATAATTGTTTTTGGAAGTAACAAAAATCTGGAAATTTGTTTAAGTTAGGAAAAGTGACCTTCTAGTCAACTTGAAACGACCATAACTCCTAGATAAACATGATTTAGGTGTACTTACAAATATGTTTGGAAATTTATTGGATTGATCTTTTCAACACCATAAATTTTGCGCGATTCGGAGTTCGTATGAGTGAGTTATGACCTTTGAAGGTTGGGTTGTTGGAATAAGGAAAGTCGGAAACCGGATTTTAGAAAGGTAGTTTGGTCTTTTCCTTACCCAAATTAATTAATTAGGTTATAGGAGTTTTATTGGGGCAAACTAAGATTTTAGTCAGTTTAGAAAAGTAAATTTTACGCTAGGGCTTCGAGAGAAGAGAAAAGAGGAGAAAAGGGAAGAAAGTTCGAGATTCGTCAAGACTGTTCAAGAATCGTTTGTGGATTTGGTCAAGGGGTGATCCCTACGAGGTATGTGAGATTCCACAGTGTTGGGTTCATTCACCCACACGCTAATCGTGATTTTTTAGCATAATTTTGTTGTTGAAATTTAAGAATTTAAGTTCTTGATGAGTTCTTGATAAGTGTTTTTGAAGATTCCTTATCGATTAAGTTTTGATGTAACATTCTACTTGAGTCAAAGTAAACTGACCATATCTCTTAGAATATGAACAGTTACGTGAGCCATAACTTATCCAACTAAAGGTAATTGAATCTACTTTCCAACTTCACCAATTTTGCATCAAACCGATTTCTAAGTAAAAAGTTATGACTATTTTAGTAACCTATACAATGTTGTTACGAATTAGCCGACAGAAAAACATTAATAAGGGTTGTTTTTGTTTTCTTACCTCCAAGAAAATCCTAAACGAATTTATTGACTAATAAAAGGTTCAAAACAATTAGATTTTCATCTTTACTAATGAAAATCATAGTTCTTGGTCATAGAGATTTGAAGAAAGTAATTCAAGAATCTCAAGAAAGGTTTTCTTGATCATTTACCTTCAAACTAGGGTTTCAAGTTTTCTATTCAAGTTCTTCTCCAAGATTCTTCAAGATCCTTGTTCTTTCTATCTAAAATCATTCCTAAATATCATGAGATCTTTCCTATCACAAATTACAATCCTTGAATCCATAATTCAATTCAAGGAGAGTTAAGAGTCAATTCACGAGCAGTTACGATCAAAGTCAAGAGTCAAGTTAAGACGAGTTCATAAAGTTTTCCAAAAGTTTTTAAAAACATTTTTAACTTTATTATAAGACTTATTTTTGAGTTCAGTAAAGAGTAATGTTGAAATTCTGTTCTTCAAAGAAGTATATGGGGACTAAGTATTCCCTAAGATATTTAAAATATTTTCACATTTAAATAAGATTGGAAACTGATATTTCCAAAGAGCTTTTGGCTAGTTTTTAGAAAAGAGTAATTGCTTTCTAAATGAAGCAAGAGAGGAAACTGAGATCTCCAAGATAGCCTTTGGGCTAAGTTTTGAGCACTAATCTCAAATCAAAGAAGAAGTATATTTTTAAAACATAAGAGCTAGTATAATTTTGGAGTATTATTGAGCACCGATATAAGGGAGAGTTCAGACAATTCACAGCCCGTATAAACCATGTAGCCATCACGGGTTGAAAAGACTCATACTTTTTAGATGAATCCTTTTCACATAGACTAGTGGATCCACTTAGTAGTTCAGGTCCTATACCTTTGGCCGGGTATAAGATGCGCTGGCAGCGTGAGGTAGATCAATGTATCATAACTATAACTCTTATGTGATAGTTTTTGATTAGATAAACTCCCACATAAGTTATTGTATTTTTATATAGATTAGTTTATTTTAGTTTTACATACATTTCAGAGTTAGGTTGTATCTTTTTTAAATACACAAAGTTGAAAACTTGTTTTTAAACATATTTTCTTTATTTTTCACTTGTTTTAAACGACTTTATATTGAAATGAGTTTATTTAAGTATTCATGAGTTCAGAAGATCCAAGGTAAGTGTTTCTTTTAGAATCTCTTTCAAGCTTATGTTATTTTAGCATTCAAAATCGAATACTCGTACATTCAATGTACTGATGCCAGTTTGCTTGCATCATCTTATGATGCAGACAAGGTTACTTGGACTAGCATATGGTGCATCATTGATTCAGTAAGTAGTTAAGAGTTGGTTGGTGGGCCTCTCGCATTCCGGAGGACTCAATTTATTGCCTTTAGTCTCATTTTCAGTTCATTAGGATGTTTTGGGGTTCGTCCCAACGTCCATCTCAGTTGTTTTAGATGCTTCATAGATAGTCAGTCAGTTAGTTATGAGTCTTTTAGCTTTATATTTCATATGTTTTGCTATGAGAGTTGAGTAGCCATTTTGGCCAGTTAAATGTTTCTTTTAATACATTATCAATTTATTTCACAAGATCTTGGTGTAGACTATTCTTGTGTTTTAAGTCTTTTGTTGAGTAGGTAAGGCAGACCAAGTATTTGCTTGGGACCAACAATGGTCTTTCAGTGCCAATATCGCCAAGGGTGTAAGCTCGGGATGTGACAAACCTGGTATAAAATCACAAAGTTTAAGAGTCCTAGGAAGTCTATGAATCCGTGTCTGTAGAGTCCTAACTATCGGTGTGAAGCGTGCCACATCTTTAATTAGGAGGCTGCAACCTTTACGTTATTACTCACTTCTTTCATACCCACTTTGTGCGTTAGAGTTTATCTCTAAAAAGTTTCTTTCTAACTCGTGTTTACGCGTAACCGATTGTGTGTTGGGCTTTGTTTGAGGAGGCCTTTTGGGGCGTTTCTTTCCCCTATGATCTAAGAGAAGCTAAGAGATGTTTGTTGACATGCGGAGTAGAACACACTTGTTTCTACCTGGGTTGTATCGTCTGTCGAGTAAGGAAAGTAAGGTTGCAATGTTAATAGATGACCTGTGCACTAAGTTGAGGCGGAGAAGCTAAGCGATATAGAAGATTTCAAGAACAAGAGGGCTCAGGCATAAGGAACTAGTCCTGGTAGCAAAGGAATAATGTAAACTGGTCTTCTTTCTAACAGAAGCAGAAAGGACTTACTCACTCATCTCCTAGTGCACCTGCACAAAGAAGAAAAGTGTGTACAATATTCAATATTCTAACTTCAGAGATAGACTTGCGCATTCACAAGGAAGTAAGGCACAAAACGGTACTAAGACTCTTGCATGCACTAAGTGTGGTTGGAGCCACTCAGGGGTGTGTCGTGATGGCTCCACTAGTTGCTTCAACTGTGTCCAGAACAATCATTTTATAAGAGCGTATCTTAAGAAAATGTAGAGAAATGGTAATGAGGGCAAAAAAGCCCAATCTTCTTCAGTTGCTTTATCACATAGAGTTGCATCTAAATGAGCTACTTCAGGGGAAGATGGAGCTGAAACCGTCTTAATGCTATCACTAGACACCAGGAGTAAGAAATTTGCCAGATGTTGTCACTGGTATGATCCAAGTCTTCAGTGTTGTGTTTTTTTGAGCAATTTCTTAAGCCCTTCAGTATTTCTACACATGTTTGTGAATCTATTCTAGCAAAGAAAGTCAATCGTGATTATACCTTTTCCGTCAATCACAAGAGTACCATGACTGACTTAGTTTAGTTAGACATAGTTGATTTGATGTCATTCTAGGTATGTACTGCTTTGTTCCTGTTATGCATCAATAGATTGTAAGACTTGAGTAGTCAAGTTCCAGTTTCCAATGAATTAGTTATAGAGTTTAAGAGCAGTTCAGCAGTGCCTAAAGGTCATTTTAGTTCGTACCTTAAGGCAAGAAAGTTAGTTTCTAAGGAGTGTGTCCATCACTTGGTATGAGTTAATGACTCTAGTGTTGAGATACCTCCTATTCATTGAGTTTTGGAAGTAAAAGAGTTTCCAGAAGTCTTTTCATATGATCTTCCCGCAGTCCCTCCTGAGACAGATATAGACTTTGGAAAGGACATTCTCCAAGATTCTTGTCCTATATATATTCCGCCATACAGAATGGCACCAACAGAGTTGAATGATCTTAAAAAGAAGTTGAAAGATCTCATAGATAAGGATTTTATTCGACCAAGTGTCTCACCTTCGGGCGCTCCGATCTTATTTCTGAGGAAGAATGATGGTTCCCTTAGAATGTGTATAGATTACCGTCAATTGAACAAGGTTACTGTCAAGAACAAGTATCCTCTTCTTAGGATTGATGATTTATTCGATCAAATTCAGGGTTACACTTATTTTTTTAAAATATACCTCAGGTCTGGCTACCATCAGTTAAGAGTGAGGGGAATGTGATATTCCAAAGATAGATTTCAGAACTCGATATGGCCATTATGAGTTTTTGGTCATTTTCTTTGGTTTGACAAATACAAAAGCAGCGTTCATGGACCTTATGAATAGAGTCTTCAAACCTTTTTTAGATATTTTTGTTATCCTCTTCATTGATGTCATACTAATCTATTCAAGGAATGAAGAAGATCATGCTAGTCATCTCAGAATAGTTCTTAAGACTTTGAAAGATAAGGAGTTATATGCTAAGTTCTCTTAATGTGAGTTTTGGCTTGAGTCTGTGGCATTCTTAGTCCACATAGTGTCTGGAGAAGGAATTAAAGTTGATACTCTGCAAATTGAGGCAGTGCGGAATTAGCTTAGACCCATATCTCCAACTTATATTAGGAGTTTCTTGGGTTTAGCTATCTATTATGGAAGGTTTGTAGAGGAGTTTTCGTCTATATCGTCTCCTTTGACCAAGTTGATTCAGAAGACAATTAAGTTTCAATGGTCTGAAGCTTGTCAGAAAAGCTCTCTGGAATTAAAGAAGAGGTTGACTACTACCCCAGATTTGACCTTACCAGAAGGTACTCAATATTTTTGGTGTATTGTGATGCATCTAGAGTTGGTTTGGGTTCTGTGTTAATGTAGTATGATAAAGTTATAGCTTATGCCTCAAGACTTGAAAGTTCATGAGAAGAATTATCCAACCTATGACTTATAGTTGACCACTGTAGTTTTTGTGTGGAAGATATGGCATCATTATTTGTATAGTGTCCATATTGATGTATTCACTGGTCACAAGAGCCTACAATATGCGTTCACTCAGAAAGAGCTCCATCTCAGGCAAAGGAGGTGGTTAGAATTACTCAAATATTATGACATGAGTATTTTTTTCACCCAGGTAAGACTAATGTGGTTTCTGATGCTTAAAGCAGATTGTCTATGGATAGTACTTCCCATGTTGAGGAAGAGAGAGTTAGCGAAAGATGTGAATAGACTTGCACGCTTGAGAGTCCTATTAATGGATTCCATAGAAGAAGGGGTATGGTGATGAATGGTTACGAGTCCTAATTAGTGTCACAATTAAAAGGCAAGCAAGACCAAGATCCCATTTTGCTTGAATTGAAGGAAAATGTTCATAAGCAAAAAATATTAGCTTTTGAACGAGGGGGAGATGGTATCTTAAGATACAAGGGTAGATTGTATCATGGATAAAGCTCATAGCTCTAGATATTCCATTTATTTGGGTTCCACAACGATGTATCGCTATCTGAGAGAAATATATTATGGAATGGTATGAAGAAGGACATTACAGAATTTGTTGCCAAGTGCCCAAATTGCCAACAAGTTAAAGTAGATAACCAAAGGACCGGTTGTTTGGCTCAGAATATATAACTTCCAGAATGAAAGTGGAAGATGATTAATATGGATTTCATCACAGGTTTGCCAAGGTCTCACAGGAAACATGATTCTATTTGGGTGATTGTCGATAGAATGACAAAGTTAGCCCATTTCTACCGGTAAAGACTACCCACTCAGCAAAAGATTATGCCAGGTTATATATTCATGAGGTGGTAAGACTTCATGTAGTCCAGTCACCATTATTTCGAATAGAGGCACACAATTTACTGCACAATTATGTAAATCTTTCCAGAAAGGCTTGGGTTCAAAGGTGAACTTATGTACTGCCTTTCATCCTCAGGCAGTTGGGCAAGTAGAGCACTATTCAAACATCGGAGGATATGTTTAGGGCGTGTGTGATCGATTTCAAAGGTGATTGGGATGATAACCTACCTCTCATCATTTGGTTACAACAATAGTTACCACTCTAGCATCCAAATGACTCCATATGAAATCTTTATGGGAGAAGATACATATCTCTTATTAGATGGTTTGAAGTTGGTGAAGCCAGGTTGATAGGACTAGATTTAGTTTATCAAGCTATGGAGAAGGTGAAAGTGATTCAAGAGAGGTTGGAAACGGCGCTGAGTCCTCAGAAATCCTACACTGTTATTAGGAGAAAGAAATTAGAGTTTGAAGTAGATGATTGGGTCTACTTAAAAGTTTCACCCATGAATGAAGTTATAATGTTTGGTTAGAAGTGGAAACTTAGTTCTCGGTATATTGGATCTTATCAAATATCCAAGAGGATTGGAAATGTAGCTTTTGAGTTAGAGCTACTACAAGAGTTAGCAGCACTGCATCCGGTGTTTCACATCTCCATGTTGAATAAATGCACGCGATCCTTCATTGATCATACCAATTGAATATATTGGGATCAAGTATAACTTATCTTATAAGGAGATTCCTGTTCAGATTCTTGATCGCCAAGTTCGCAAGTTGAAAATAAAAAAGGTTGCATCAGTCAAGTTCATTTGGAGGATCCAATTTGTTAAGGAAGCTACTTAGGAAGCTGAGGAGAATATAAAGAAGAGATACCCACACCTCTTCGAATTCGGAGAAATTCCAGATCAAGGTACTAATTTTCTTCTTAGTACACTTTAATTATGAGTTGGCATGTTGCATTTGGATTGCTTGTTGGGTGTTTGGAATGAATGGTTGCATATATTCCCTTAACCTATTAGGAGTAATCTCATTCGAGGTCGAATGTTCCCAAGGGGGATATATTGTAACATATTGCAATTTGAAATATCTAATAATTGAAAACAATTATTTTTTGAAGTAACAAACAATCTAGAAATTTGTTTAAGTTAGAAAAGTGAGTTTCTAGTAAAATTCAAACGACCATAACTCCTAGCTCAGGATGATTGAGGTGTAACTACATATACGATTTGAAATATGTTGGAATGATATTTCCAACACCGTCAAATTTGTGAGATTTCGAGTTCGTATGAGTTATTAATGACCTTTGGAAGTTGGGCTGTTGGAATAATGTAAGGTCTTAAAACCAAGTTTTAGAAGGGTAGTTTGGTGTTTTCCTTACCCAACTTAATTAACTAGATTTTGGGAGTTTAATTGGGGTAAAGTCATATTTTAGTCAGTTAAGAAAAGTAGATTTCACGCTAGGGCTTGGAGAGAAGAGAGAATAGGAGAAAAGGGAAGAAAGTTCAAGATTCTTCAAGAACGTTCAAGATTTGTCAAGAACGTTCAAAAACCACTTATGGATTTAGTCAAGGGTTGATCCCTACTAGGTATGTGAGCTTCCACAGTGTTGGGTTCATTCACCAACACTCCAATCATGATTTATTCAGCGTAATTTCATTCTTGAAATTTAAGGATTTAAGTTCTTGATAAGTGTTCTTGAAGTTTCCTCATCAACTAAGTTTTGATGTAAGATTCTACTTGGGTAAAAGTAAAACGACTATAGCTCTTAGAATATAAGGAGTTACGTGAGTAATAACCTGTTCAATTAAGGGTAATTGAATCTACTTTCCAACACCACCAATTTTGCGTCAATAAGATTTTTATTTAAAAAGTTATGAGTATTTTAGTAACCCATACAGTGCTGTTACGAATTAGTCGACGGAAAAATATTAAAAGGGTTGTTTTTGTTTTCTTACCTCCAAGAAAATCCTAAACGAATTTCTTGATTAATAAAAGGTTCAAAACAATTAGATTTTCATCTTTACTAATGAAAATAATAATTTTTAGTCATAGAGATTTTAAGAAAGTAATTCAAGAATCTCAAGAAAGGTTTTCTTGATCATTTACCTTTAATCTAGGGTCATAAGGTTTATGTTCAAGTTTTTTTCCAATATTCTTCAAAACCCTTTTTCTTTCTATCTAAAATCATTCCTAAATATCATGAGATCTTTTCTATCACAAATCATAATTCTTGAATCCATAATTCAATTCAAGGATTGTTACGAGTCAAGTCAAGAGCAGTTAAGATCAAAGTCAAGAGAAGTCAAGAGTCAAGTTAAGAGAGGTTCATAAAGTTTTCCAAAAGTCTTTTGAAAACGTTTTAACATTGTTTTAAAACTTAAGTTTTGAGTTTAGTAAATAGTAAAGTTTAAGTTCGGTTCTTCAAAGAAGTATATGGGGACTAAGTATCTACAAGAGATTTAAAATGTTTTCACATTTAAATAAGAACGGTAACTAAGATTCCAAAGAGCTTTCGGGCTAGTTTTCAGGAAAGAGTGATCGTTTTCTAAATGAAGCAAGAGAAGAAACTGAGATTTCCAAGATAGCTTTCGGCTAAGTTTTGAGCACTAATCTCAAATCACAAAAAAAGTATTTTTTTAAAAAAGAGCTAGGTATTTTGGGAGTAGTATTGAGCACCGATATGGGGGAGATTTCAGACAACTCAGACCCCCTTAAACCATGTAGCCATAATGGGTAGAAAAGGGTCATACTTTTTAGATGAATCTTTTTCACATAAACTAGTGGATCCACTTAGTAGTTCAAGTCCTATAACTTTAGCCGGGTATAGGATGCGCTGAAAACGTGAGGTAGATCGGTATATAATCACTATAGCTCTTATGTGATTGTTGTCGGTCAGAGAAACTCCCACAAAAGTTATTATATTTTTATATACATTATTGTATTTTTACATACATTTCAGAGTTATGTTGTATCCTTGTTATATACACAGAGTTGACAACTTTTTTTTAACATTTTTTCTTTATATTGCACTTGTTTTAAGCTACTTTATATTGTAATGAGTTCAATTAAGTATTCATGAGTTGAGAAGAGCCAAGGTAAGTGTTTCAATCAGAATCTATTTCAAGCCTATGTTGTTTTGGTATTCCAACTCGCATACTCATACATTCAATGTACTGATGCCAGTTGGCATGCATCGTCTTATGATGCAGACACATATAACTTTGACCAACATCCGGCCCATCGTTGACCCAATGAGCGGATCAGAGTCTATTGGTGAGCCTCTTTGCATTCCGGAGGAAGACATTTATTGCCTTTTGTCTTATTTTTAGTTCATTAGGATGTTTTGGGGTTCTTCCCAACATCCATCTTAGTCATTTAGAGGCTTCATAGATAGTCAGTCAGTTAGTTATGAGTCTTTTAGCTTTGTATTTCATATATTTTTGTATGAGACGTGAGTAGCCATTTTGGCCAGTTGAATGTTTCTTTTAAGACATTCTTAGTTTATTTCATAAGTTCTCTATTTAGACTATTCTTGTGTTTTAAGTCTTCCATTGAGTAAGAAATCCCGACCAAGGATTCGCTTGGGACCAACAATGGTCTTCGAGTGCTAGTCCCGCCAGGGTGTAGGCTCGAGTCGTGACAGTGATGGAGTTTGGTTGGGGTCCACTGACAGAGGATTCCCCTGGCGCTCGCTCAGACTGGGTAAGGGTGTTCTATGCTCTACTTCCTTTCGTTTGCTGGGATGATCCTCACCCTACCATCTACATCCGAGGAGTTGACATTCCTTGGAGCACTCAATTCAGCAATGAGGTGCTCGAGGTACCATAGGTCTCTAACGCCACGTACAAGACCAAACTAAAGGAGATGGATTTGGATTGGCTGTGGGACTCACTGGTTGAGGCTGCACGCGGGGATATGGTCTACTGGGCTACTACGGAGGGCATCGCTAGTACTCAAATATTACCGGATGCCAAGAGGTGGTTGTACCTGGTTTCTAGGAGGATCCGCCCGTCAGGCAACCGCACATACGTGAACTTTACTCGGGATTTAGTGGTTGTTTGTACTATGTAGTGTATTGAACTGAATGTAGAGTCTCAGATCATATCTGAGTGGAATATGTTTTACAGAGGCAACAAGAAGACATTCTTCCTACCTGAACTAGTGACGCCGATGTGCAAGAGGGCGGGTGTGCCAGTCTTGGACACTAATGAGGTACTTCTTCTGGATCCCCTTTTTATCCTCTTTTGATAATGCAGCTCTCCAACCATGGAAGAAAGAAAGTAAAGGTGGATAGGGATGACAACACTAGAGAAGCGGTTGATCAAGATGATAGAGGAGAGGATGATAATGAGGCCGTCGACGCCTACCCTACCCAGTCTCAGACCCCCTCCCAAGCGTTCGTATGGACGAGTACCTGGATTCTATTTGGAGGAAATTTGGAGGCTCCTAGGCTAACGCCTCGACTACAGTTCCACCCTCCACTGCCCTTGAGGTTATGATACTCTGCCGCCATCTGCGTTGGGAGAAGAAGAAGAACATAGAGAGGGACCGTCTGATTGGCCGTATGTAAAAGACCCTTAAGGTCATTTTCTCTTGTGTCTCCCCTAACGGGAGTCTACCAGGCTCGATTTGGAGGACTTTTGAGAGTTTCTCTAGTTGAGTGAGGCGTGGACTTGCGAGACAGCCCAGAGGACATGGAGTCCGACAACAACACTTCCCATTCCCATGAACCTTGATTTGGTTTTTTCCCTTTTGGGTATTTAATAAACAATTTTTCTACTTTCTCTTTTCTTTTTCCTTCAGTTTTGTACGCGCACATATGCTCGTTTTTGCTATTTTCATACCTAGTATTTAAATGCTAGGTGACTGTAACTTATTGTTTTGCTTCTAAGTACTGATTGGACTGAGGAAGTTAGCCCCTGCACAATTCAGAGTCTTTGGTGAAGCAGGGGAAAAACAACAGAGACAGGGCTAAGATTCTGTCTCGCCATGTCCTTCCCCAACAAGTCTGACGGAACCAATTCCCAGGAGAACAATTTTCCTCAGGGTTCCCCCGCTTCTAGAGTTTTTTATTGACTCCTAGGGCCATAACAAAGCATTTTGGATAACCCTCTTAGCTAAGATAGTCATTGTCCACCCCAAGTCTACCCAACGGTATACACACCAAAACTCTTTCTCACTAATCTAACATAACAAATACGCACGTCCTAAGAATATGCCTATTAATCACATGATTTATAATCAGCTGAAATACACGTCAGGGAAGTTTTCATAACAACAAATCTCTCTATTATGCAATAATAGCCCTTTTTCTTACATAGTTCCTAACTAAACCTGACTGTGGTGAAACCATAGTTTCCATACAATTGTAAGTCGTTCTTTTCCCTCACCCACTTTATCAACAGTAAGTCCATGCTCAACCAACATTTCATACCCTCTCATAAGTATATCATGTCACACGTCAAGAATTCATTTACGAATCACGTCGTAGTTCATCTTTATACCTTGCAATAACCAAGTGATGACTCGTTCTCTGACAACAAGTTCATGAACACCCAAGCAATCATAACTCACATACTTTCAAACATTCTAGTAAATACGCTTCACACTAGAAGTTATTCAAACAACACTATGCACATAATCACAATTTCAAGCTATATCATACTAGAAAGTAAAAATTATCAACTTAATTCACTTCATGGATGATCAGGATGATTACTAATGCTTTTATACAACCTCTAAGGCCAAATACCAATTGAAACCTTGTCGGTTCCAATTTTACCTTGCTTATGTTCCTTCAGCCGCGACTACGACATCCAATTCACTTTGTTGAGATACCAATTGGAATTTGAAGATACCAATATGACTCAACCTATACCAGAAGAGACAAACCATACAAAAGGAGAGATGAAATGGAACAACTCCCTAGAATGCTTCATAGCTTCCTGAAGATAAGATGTGGACGTCAACACACAAATCCGCATGAGTCTATTCCATATTTTCTCTTGTATTAGGAGACCGAAAACATGAGATATAATACCAATTGGTGATGACCTAAACCACCGGGCCGTGCGTGAACGTACTCTAACACCTAAGTAGGAGGACCCTTCATTCCCAAATGGTTTAAAACATGCAGAAGATTAAGAAAATGAGAGATAAGAGAAAATTCATGCAATTCTTACATAATAAGATTCTTAACAATCCAAAGTTTAATTTATAAAATAAATTCTACCCTCATGGATCTAGTCTAAACAGGTACAAGAGCTTCTAGGATTACATGGTATAAAATACAGTATTAAAGAGACAACTTCCATCACAGATAAGGAAGAGTAGAAGCTGTTGGAGATCGTCTTCATCTTCAACTAAGAAACATCACCGACCCTGCAACCAAACTATGCCAAAAGTCATAGCAAGATTTGTGTCAGTACAAACCACACGTACTAGTAGGCATCATTGGTCAACCCGATACCTACAACATGGTATAAAGAAATCGACCAGCAGAATACATGCAATAAGAAAGTACACCCCTCAACCTTTATTCTCCTGCCTTTATCGTTCTCATCCACCTCAAAACGTACTATTACACTTGACTCTAACCCCTTACTCCATCACCTTCTCACTCTGTTCTTGACCCCAACTTAACTATTATATCCCATAGAGGAGTTTCCAAACACAACTAATACCATCCCGACCAACCACTCTCGTCATGCCGTCGCTTTTTCTACATCAAAATTCAGCCCTTGGCCTCATTATATATTCTATCAAGGCATCACCAACCGTTTCAATTACGAATTCCCTTCCCAAGGTAGGACCTGGTTACTTATGCCTCATGAACACTACCCCACTTTACTACATAAGGAAACACACAACTTCCCTTACAATAGCCAATGGTAACACTTGGACCATCGGTCTCCTCTTACCAAATCACATACCAATGGGAACACTTATTGACATTCAATTCCAAGAAATATGATATCAGTGATTTAATTATAACACAGTCAAACACATATGCAATTTACAAATATCAATGTCATTTAGATATGACCATAATAATGACAAATGGTTGTCTTATGGAGTCCACCCTAAACTGTTAGTGTGTGTGTCGTAACGTGGCACCCCATCAAATGTATATATGCATTGGAACGTGACACCCGATCAAATATATGTGTCAGATCATGACACTCGATTCAATATATGTGTCGTAATGTAACACCCGATCAAGTCAACACAACCACAACCATTATCACACCCATAATAGATAGTAACATTGTCACAAAATTAATTAGCGGTTCATGGAATGTAATTGTCCATACTTAGTCGTTTCATTAGGTTTAGTTCATGTTTCTCTATCTCATACATGCACACGTACAATAGAACCATTAACAAGCATAAAAAACACAAAACTAGAAGTCGAACCATTATATAACCCTAGTTCATAGGACAAGGCTTTTTCCCCACCGTAAACATCATATTTAGCCACATGGGTACATGTCCAATCATCCTTTTGTTTCCGTGCCTGAAGGCCTAAACATGGTTTGTACCATCAATTAACATTATATTATATAGTGAGCACGAATTTATGACTATTCGATTGGGTAAAACTAGCCTACCTGGGCGCCAAGCAGGTGTAGAGAGATTGTAGCTCCAATTCTCTGGACAACGAGGCAGTGGAATTTTGCCGGGAATTCACGAGTTGTCATCAATTTTGCGCTATAAATTTCTTTCCCCTTCCTTCCCAAGTCTAGATCAGACTTTTGAGGGTTTATTGAGTGATCTTAGCCTCATTTTGACACTTAGGGAAAAAGGAGAAAATAATACTTCGTGTCATTTAAGTTTTGTCCCCCATCCCACCTGCTCTGGCGCTCTCCATATTGATGGAGCATCGTTGCCGTAGCGGCATCACCTTGCTATGGCGGGATAGTTGGTCCTCAACTACTCAAGATACTTTTTTCTTGTAAATCGATGACAGTTTGAGTCATTTCAAATTATCAAACATAATTAACCATCAATAACTATCAAATAGAACACAAATTGTTCTATTAGACACTACAAAGTTAACTTTTAAAATATAAAAAAGCAACTGTCAATTTTTTTTCTATTTTTGAAAGAAAAAAATCTGAGATTTTGTTCCTGAAAAAATATACACATTAAGTATGTTAAAGAACGTAAGTCCAGTAATCCTTTTAGAGTGTCCCTCAAGTATGCTTATGACATGCAAAGTCAAACGAAAAAATTCAACATCGTCTTCTATATGAAACTTTCCTAAATAGGAAGTAGGAGATAAATATGATACCTCCTCCAAAAAGACATTGTAGACATTGTAGACAATGATTATCGAATTATCGATCACTACAATAATCATATTATTATCAGATGAGTGACAAGAAAGACATATTGTTGTAGGTGTAGTAGGCATAATACTTTTCATTTTCTACAGTTATCAAGAACAACAAGAAACATTTAATGAAATCGATAATAGTAGGATGAAATATTTAAGGTATAGGGCATTTCAATATTAAAGTATTACTTGTTCAGGAGAAATCAATGAGCTCGGTGTCATGCAATTTAAGGATAATTGAAGAACATAAAGCAAATTCTGGATTTAAGAAATTAAAGTCACGTGAATGTAAAGTACCAGTTTATACCCTGTTGTCAGTTTTCATTCTTGAAAATTCAATTCCATTAACACTTAACACTTGTTGCAACCAACATGATTTGATAACTTCAGCTTGGAATGTGTTACGACCCAACCCACCAGGCCGTGGGGGCACCTAAGTAGGAGAACCCTTAATCCCTAAATTGTTAAAACATGAAGAAAGTGAAGAAAACGGGAGATAAAAGAAAATTCATGCGATTTTTACATAATAAAGATTTTTAATGAACCCAAGTTAAATTTATAAATAAATAACACCCTAGGGATTAAGATTACAAGGTATAAAATTCAGTAACAAATAACACAACTTTCACCACATAGAAGGAAGAGTAGAAGTTGCCGGAGATTGTCTTCGTCTTCACCTATGAAACATCACTGACCCTGTAACCAGACTATGCCAAAAGGCACAACAAGAGTAGTATCATTACAAACCACACGTACTTGTAGGCATCATCGGTCCACCCGATACGCACATGATATAAACAAATCAACCAGCAGGAAAAATGCAATAAGAAAGTACACCCATCAACCTTTATCCTCCTGCCTTTACTGTCCCCATGAACCTTAGATGTACTAGAACACTTGACTCTGCCCCCTAGCCTATCACCCTGCACCACTTCGTTCTTGATCATAACTTACCCATTCTATATCATATAGGAGTTCCTGAATACAACCACTAGCGACCCTGACAACCACTCATGACATGCCCTCGCTTCTTCCACACTACAATTCAGACCTTGACCACCTAATATACCCTATCAATGCTCACTAACTATTTTTGAATACAAATTTGCTTCCCATATGGGTCCTGGGTACTTATGACTCATGCACTCTAACCCACTTATCATTCTCTAAGAACACTGACAGTCTCTTTAAAAATAACCGACAATCACACCTGGAACCTCGGTCTCCACTTACTAGACCAAATACCGATAGGCCCGCTCATTCGCAATCAACTCCAATAAACTAGATATAAGACATTCAATTACAACACGGTAAACACACATATACAAGATGCACACTTCAGTTATCATTTTAGGAGCAACATATAATTTCCCAATTTTCAATTACAATTAGATATCAATGTAATCATCACAAATGGTTCTCTCATGGAACCCACACCCAAACTTTTAGTGTGTCAGAATGTGACACTAGATCCAATATATATATGTCAGAACGTGACACCCAATCCAATATATGTGTGTCGGAACCTGACACCCAGTCCAGTGTATATGTCTGATTGTGACACCCGATCAATATATGTGCCAGAACGTTACACCTGGTCCAGTCAGCACAACCACAACCATAATCAGACCCATAATGAACAGTCATACAATCTCACAATCAAGTAACATGCTCATGGCATGTAATTATCTATACTTAATCGTCTCATTGGGTTCGATTCATGTTTCTCTAATGCCATTCATGTACGCCTATGATAGGGCCATTAACAAGCATATATGACATAAAGTTAGAAGTCGGACAATCATATGACCCTAGTTCATAGGACAAGCCTTTTCCCCACGTTATACATCATATTTAACAACTAGGGTATATGTACATTCATCCCATTTTCTATTCCCGAATTCCTAAACATGGATTCTACCATCAATTAACATTATATTACATAGTGAGCACGAACTTACGACTATTCAATTCAGTAAACCTAGCCTACTTAGGCGTCAAGAAGTTACAGAGGAATTGTAGCTCCAATCATGGCTTCCAGACAACGAGATGCTGGAATTTGGCCGGGAATCCATGAATTGTTGCCTTTATCCTTCCTACCCAAGCCTAGAGAAGCCTTTTGAGGGTTTGTGGGGTGATCCTAACATCTTTTTGGCACTTAGAGAAAAAGGAGAAAACAAGACTTCATGTCATTTATGTTCTATTCCCCATTCCACCTGCTTTTGCGCTCTCTATGTGTTGGAGCACCGCCGCCCTAGCGGCATCACCTCGCTATAGCGAGACAGTGCTGCTTAAGACGTTATTCCTTCTAAATCGATGACGGTTCAGGTCATTTCAAAATTGAAGACAACTTTCTTGGGCAAAGGAAAAAAATATAGGGAGGGAGAAGTGTTTCATTATGCAGCGTGTAAACTTCATTATTGTGTAATCATCTAAAACACAAAAATATTGAAAATAGAGATCGCTTATCCGACTATCAAAAGTGTAAAAAAATAATTCTAGGTTTAAGTTACATAAGGTTAACATGCTTTTGCATCACTGCTAGACAGACTGTTGGTCAAGAACACCCCATTTGTGGTTCGTATAGTTGAGGTGTGCATTTTGGTGTTGTTTATATCATAAACACATTGGTCTGACCCAACAAACGCAAATTCATAACCCATTTTCTTATAGCCAATAGAAGTTTCCCACAAGAGAGATATATAAGCCATCTTCTTGAAACTCCATTACCTGACCAGCCAAATTGGAATCAGTCTTCGACCTTTTCAGAGTAGATGAATATTATGTATGACTAAATCCAAAAGCATATTTCCTAGATGAGTATATATCTATTTCCACACCAACCAAATACCTTGGGGTGCAATGGAATATAGTTCAACCAATACATTTATTCAATAGTCGAAAAAAGTAACCAAGAAAATAGTGTGTGTACCTGCTACAGAAAACTGTATAAGCTGCTAATGATCTAGGGTTTCTAGGCATGGTATTTTTAAAGGGTAAACATGATTTCAAGATTTCAATCCAATACCTAAAAGTAGTAAGTAGAAAATAATACCCATATGCATGAAGCATGGAAAAATATTTAGTTTACAAAGTAGGTTAAAGAAAGAATTAAGGTTGGTTTATGAATAGTCCATTCAATATAAAGATGATACAGTCATAACCATACACATAGATCGTGTTAGCAGTCTTTTTATCATCTTTTTATTGATAACTAAATGATCCATTACTTTGGAGTTTTTCGGTCAATAGATAGACTTGGCAGACTGAGTTGTTCTTGAGAAATTTTTTAATGAAGGCGCAAGACAAAGATGTTTAAGTCATCCATCTTCACCATGCTTTAATATTATAGCAACATAATTATTGCCAATTTAAGATGATTAAAGAAAACAAAACTACCAAATTATAGAATACACACCTTGGGCGAGCTAGTACAGTGTTGAAGACCACTGTTTGGAGGATTTCCCATATGCAACAAGTATCATATCCATCTACAAAGTGCAGATAGTTTCAAGATTATATCCAAGTGCATGAGACACTGATTAAGGGTAGAAAAAACTTATGCTGACCTACATTGTTTGATTAATTAATTAATGAACTATGATCAATTCCAAATGAACTTGTGTACACTATATGAATACTTCTTAGTTATTCTAAGTGATAAAAGGGAAAAAAATAAAAAAGGAATAGGAACTTTAATATAATTTTCCAAGTAGTAGATACCATTCAATAAACCCAAAAAGATACAAATGAAACCTTCCATCGAGAAACACATCTTTGATAGAAGAACCTTCAGCATATTCAAATGTCAACCTGTGCCCCATATCATCAAAAGCACAAAGTTTTAGAGTTGAAAATCATAGCCTTTTTTCTAACTTCAACTATGTAGAGGGTCACGTGTTCCAACATTACATTATATTAAAAGTCATGCAAGGATACTGGTAAAAAATATTCATCAATGTAAACTAATCATATTTAAGTGTTTGAGAGTGTGCTTTGTGTACAAAATTTGATACTTGTAACAATACATCTCTTTATCACAAAACGCGATTCAAGTACAGAAGTACTCTCTGAAAAATAAGTTTGAATAACAGTAAGGATGCACATGATATTGACAAAATGAACAACTAAAACTAGCACTATCGAGCTTCCATATGCTACTATTGGTACTATTCGAAATTCACAAACCAAAGTTACTATGTTTTTGAGAGTTAAATAAGGAATAAGCTTTTATAAAAGTAAATATAGAACAAAGCAAGTAACTTACCGCCATGCCTTGCTTGACAAATATTAAGGAGTTTTCTTTTACTTCTAAATCAATTTTTATTTTCAAAGAAGAATATCTGCATCAACAACACAAAAACCACTTAAGGAAATATAAAGAAAGAACTTTAGACCCGCAAGTATCTATAGTAAGTGAAACTACATAGCTATTCCAGGTCACCAATAATAGATACTATGAGAAAATACATATAAACACATATTAACCTAAAATGAAGTCATTCTAAAAATCCAAAATTGTATCATATTGCTCTTCATCAAACATGGATATAACAAAAAAATCTTAAATACTTGATGGATATGCAACCATTATATACCATGATATGTTTGTCCAAACGAATGATGTTGAATATTGTCAAGCATTTATGGAATATCAAACAAATTCTTGGTTTACTTTCTTTGAGTAATTTTAAAATTTTGTCTCCCAAACCAGTAACGCCACATTAGGCATATCCGAACCATTGTCGACAAATATTGTCAAACACTAATGAAATCAAACAATATCTTATTTTTCCCATTTCGAGTTACTCCAAAATTTGATGTCCCAAATCAGTATAGTCCGGCCACTTTAAGCATATCCTAACAAATGCCAATGAATATCGTCCCAAAATGGAATCAAATATTCTATTGGTTTTTTCTGCTTCGAGTTACTCCAGAATCTGTTATCCCAAAAGTTCCCCTAGAATTGATAATGGATTGTTACATTTCTTCAAAGTCATGGCAAATAAGACAATATACACTCAAAATGAATCTATTCCTTGATTAAATGTACCTGAAATGCCTGACACTTGGTGCGTTGATTTTATTATTCCATGTACCTCATGGGATTTCTATCTCTCTTTTGTGATCAAGTATTCTGTAAGATAACAATGACATAACAATTGATAAGTATCCTGTCACGACCCAGAGCTACCCTCTAGACGTAATACTAAAACTCTTGAATACAATCTAAGGGACATAGCCCTTACATAAGTCTAAAACATAAAAGAAAGACATAAAGGACATATGGTCAACCCCTCAAATACTATGAGGAACCACCATTCTTATTCTTTTTGATCTACTATGGTCCTAGCCATGAGGATGAAATCCAATATCTCCAAACCCTACACTGACAGAAAATGTAGAAATATGGTTTAACACAAAATTTAATAAGTATGGAATCCATGCATAAAAATCCTTGAGACATGCATAAAAGAGACATTTTATTTGAAACCATGGTATATTGAACTTTTGAACAACATCTTTGAAATAGTTGGAGAATGTAGCTCATAAGACAACTCGTGTAAAATTCATCATAGCATAAAAGGATATCATCATATTAACAAGGATAGTCTCCAACATAAGAACAATGCGTACTCCAATATTTACAATACATAGTTCACATACATAATGACATAACAAGATCATATTATCATAATAGAGCTATCATATAAGCAACATTAAGTTATACTTTTGAAATGCATAGATAGAATCCCATAACTCTATCTACACTAAGTATCTTTTTTAGCCCACCATAATAATGCATAACAGAACTTGACCTTATCCATAGCCAACACTCATAGACAAGGATACATTCATGTTCATAACTTGTAATAAGTAAAGTCACTCATAGAAACAATCCATATCATGCATACATAATTCATATATCTTCATAGCATAAGAAAACCACAACATAACCCCCTCATGAGTCTACTTGTGCATGTATAAGGGAAGTCCCATACCCACACTCACACTAAGTAAAGCTCATTAAGAAGTCATAAGTATAGTACATGTTCATATTCATGTTCATGTTCATAATTCATAATAAGGATGCATTAACTCAAAATCATCATGTCATAAGGGAAACCTACCATGACCACTCTCAAAGCCTACTTGTGCAATGCATGAATGAAGTCCCATACCTTCATTCCCACTAAGTAGAACCCCTTGAGGACCATCATAAATAAACCATATTCTTGTTCATAATTCATATTCTTGTTCTTGATCTTGTCATGGTTCATGTTCTTGTTCATGTAGGTAAATAACCTTAACCGACATAGACCATGTGAGCTATATGGAGTCCAGTGTCATGGCCCACACCGAAAAGAGGTGTCCTACATACCTAAGGTAGAACTAAGACGTTTAGCTTTTAGGTGGGATCCACTAGCGAAAAACCTATGCAGGCACATAGTTATGGGATAAGGAGATTTCTACTAGAAATCTGGACTAACTAACGTAAAAGGTTTCCATCTCATGAGATAAATATTTTGTGAACCCGAACTTATTGACATAAAAGGAACCCATTTGAAAGCCATACTGATTGGCGTAATAGCTTGCATCTAATTTTCATATCCTTTCTATGCTAAGCATAATTCCCTTTAAGTTCATGTTAAGTCTTTACTTAAGTTCATGTTGATAAAAGGGTGACTTAACACACAATCCAATACAATATAATGGTATAACTCATAGATTCATTAGTGAGAATGTCCTTTCAATCTTAGAATCATTAATATGTGAGCAAACCTTTCACATCATGTTCATAGTGTTCATGAGAATAACCTTTCAATAAACACAACAACATTATCATAGTACTAGACAGTTCATGCATAGTCATGTGTAAAGGTAAGGGGAGTATGACCTTTCAAAAACAACCACACTTACACAATAGTCATAGAATCTTCACTACCTAAGTGAATCATCAGTTCATACATGATTCTTGTCAACATGTACAAAACTTCATAATTTTCCCTTCAAGGGCTATGAATCAACTCAACCCAAACATCTAGAATTAGCACATTAGGTAAGGGGAATATGAAGATTCAATAGTACGATCAACATCTTAGTCATATATTAGTCATGTTCATGCATGTGTGTGTGTGTGATTGTCATACCAAAGACACAACAACAACATTATCGTAATAGACAATTTATTCTAATAGTATTCATAAACATGCACATAATGTCTTAATCAAGCATCCACCTCATATCTTGCATTGAAGGGTCATATTGAGTCAACATATTTAGCATTCAATACATGAAACATAGATACATTCATGACTCAAGTAATTCATTCACTTCATGCATAAACTCATGTGATCTTATTAGAGCTCATGTGGGTGAAGTCTTTTAACAATACTGCCATATGCAACTCAACATACATAATAGCTTATTTCTTAAAGTCTTAACATCTTTAGCTTATTCACATTAGATTTTACCCTTTAAACCCAAGGAGTCATTTTCATGTTACAAGCTTTGTTCTCTAGAAATGCCTCACATGTTTATTATGTATAAACTCAATCTCAATACATCACAACCATGATCCGTCATATAAGCCCTAATCAAGTTACTTCATATCATAAAGATTTACTTATAAGCAATTCATGTCTAGGTTATATTGTCTAAGGTAATTCATCAAGAAGTACACCAATATTAGAAGGTCACATCTAAACTCTTACTTTTCCTATTTCATGACATAACCCTAGACTATACAAATTTCATCATAGGATCTTAGGTTAATCAAGTATATATACATGTAGAATTATATTAAAATCATGTAACTACAACAAGAACAACCATTATTCACATAATTGGGCCAATATTCAACAATTCCCACGTCATGAAGTCAATCTAGTAAAGTGGGTGAAATCATGGGCTCAAGGGAGTTTTCATCATAAAACAACAATACTCCACAATTCAATTCTTAATAGATCATAATCAACCACAGTAAACCATAATTAATCAATTGAAAATGTCTTGGAATAAGGCCCATGATCTAGATAGAAAAACCCTAGGTTTGGGAAAATTGAAATCTTGAAAACATAGTTTGAAAAACATAGGTGATAGCTTCCCAAAGTTGAAAAACATCCATACCTTAAGGATTCCCACAAGAAATTGGAGAATAATCTTCTCCTTGAACCCTAATTTGACCTTGGTCTTGCTTCTTTTATGGAGTTCTTAGAGAGAGAATGTTTGGAGAGGAGGGGTGGTTATAATTTGGGGTCCTGAGATATAATGGGATAATAGGGTGTTTAATTACATAAAATGATTTATATATGTATAAATATTATATTAAACAACCCGCACTTAAAACTAATTAATAACTAAATACCTAAATTAACCCACCAGTTGGCCGAGACTTCACAGAACTGCAGGCCACGACACACGCCCACGACTCATGGTCCGTGGGTGGACCTACGGGCTATGCTGTTGAGTCGTAGGTCAGGTCTCCAATTCTTTAAAGGGGTAATTTGACGTACAAACCACCCCCACATGGCGTGGATTGACCTACGGGGCATAGTTCCCATCCGTAGTAATAACATTTTTGACAGCTTTTTGGTTTCTTGGGGTTTAGGCCTTAGGGTCCTCCTCAAGGACCCCTTGGTTGGTCCTTGGGGAGTCGTACCTTGATGTTTAACCTCTAAAACCCTCAGACTAATCTTGGGAAGACATTCTACACATTCAAACCCCATATCAAACTCACAAACAAACTCTTTAGGCTCTAGTTCACATACAAGTTTTTGGGATGTTACATTATCTCCCTGTTAGAAACATTCATCCCCGAATGAAACTTTAAACACTTTTATGGAATTTAAAGACTCAAGACTAGCAGTCCATCATTCATGAAACATCAAAATGCAGATAGTCAAGGAGAAAACATCACTCCTTCTCAATATTCTTAATGCAACACAAAGAATGATGAATTACATCTAACAACCCAATTATGCATGAGGTTCTCATAACTTGTCATGTTCAAGGATGAATTACCATATCCTAGTCATAATAGGCACAACATACTCTCATGGAGCTCATATCCAATAACTTCTCAAAAGCATTTTTATTCAAGGATGAATTTCTCAACTCCTAACTAAAGTATGCTCATAAAGTCTTCCCACAAAATACAATAGACAATTCATGCTCAAAGTACTACAACATGAGGGAACCAATGCACATAAACTGATTTTCTTTCAAAAACACTTGTTTTTAAGAACATGCATTATATAAAGAAGTCACGGCAACACATAAGCACATAACAGTATAGCTATCTAAGCACACCATCTCCCCCTTGGGGGAAAGCCTATACAACCTCTTCTAAACATCATTTGTCACAATGACATAGGAGAAATTAACTTTTCCAACTTAAAACATGTAACATTCCGGAAAATGTACTTGTCTAGTGAAGAGCCTATTAGGTTTTAAGAATAGGTATTGAGGAACATAGGCATCCCAATGCCCAATATTGAGTAATATTGGGCATGTTAGAAAATATTGGCTTAAGGGTGTTGCCCAATTTTTGTATGTATTCACAAGTAAATTAAGATATACTTCAATGTCAAATACTCCAATCTAAGCTTGTTTAGAAATTGTACCTGCAATGAAGACCCTAAGCTAAAACACAGTATTCTTCACATACACACATTAGGTACTAGGAATCCAAGTGTCAAGCCTAGGTACCATAGCACATGATCATTTAAAATGACCATGTAGATTAAGCAGTGCCCAAGGACATAGTGAGGATCCTTGGACAAGGTGTGAACTTTCAAGAATGCACAGATTGAGGAAAGTGCAGAGAAACACATGTGAAAGCACATGTGCAACCGATCGAGAGACAAGCCTAACCAATTCGGTTAGGGCGGTTAGGGGACAGCTCGCGTGTCGGACCAAACCATGTGGGGCCGAGCTCCCTAACTAATTCTAGGTCCTAACTAACGTCCCTAACTAACTAAATAACCTATGACTAACTAAAATTAACTAACTAGTGTGCCCAAAATCCTAAGACCTAACGGGGTACACTAACCGAATAAGTAACTAAAGAAACATCCTAGTACCTTACCTAGGATGGTCCAAAGCGGTTGGTTATGGTCCAAATGACTTACGGGCACTTTTGTAATTACCCTAGGTCACTTAATTAATTAATTTATTAACTTAATTAATTAATTTAAACGGTCAAACCCGAAACCCTTAAGCAAATTTTCTGAATTTGACTAGGTCAAAAGTTCTACTATTTGTAGTCAATTTCGGAGGGACGTTTTGGTGATTTAAGTGGAAGGTCTTTAGGGTAATACATGGGAAGTATATATATTGATATTAGGTCAGTGTTAGACCACAATTACATGTCCCAAATCAGAATCAAACGAAATTCTCTTAATCTCTCAAGAACGCTCTCTTTTCCAAACTCCATTGAAGAACTAGAAAAGCTTAAGGAAGAGGATGAAGGTTTCAAAGTTACCAACCAAGATTTCGTGGATTATTCATCTATAAGGTATGGGTTTTCACTCTTGGGATTCCTTTCACCAAGAGTTCCTTCAAGATAAGTTTTCAAGAACTTTGAATACTTGGGTTTTTGCTCTACAAAATGAATTTTCTTACTAACCCTTGATTTATGATTTTCAATGATAAATAAACGTTTTCTATGTTTAAATTCACACGAATTGTTGAGTAATTGATTGATAATATTTGAATGTTGTGTGCTACATGATCTTTCTCAATGTGATGGTTTGGAATGGGTTGTTTGTAGTGTTTGATAACGTGAAAACGTTAGGGTTAGAATTTAAGGTTTGAATGAACCCTTTAATGACCCGTTTACCTTCTCCTATGCTATGCATTGATCTTGTACATGATTTTATGAGTTGTTATTGATTATTTCACTAAGTATTATTATGAATATCGCATGATGAATAAGGTTCTTTGAAATAAGAGGTAATTCTTCTAAAATTGTGATTATTCTAAGATGTTTATGTTAGCCTATAAGTTATGATGCTATGTTATGAAAAGTATGTATGATGTTACTATGTGAATGTTCTGGCTATGAACATGTAAATTGTGAGATTATGATAAGAATATGAAAACGGAAGTTATGATACTCTCTTGTATGCTTTACACAATATTATTATGCCATGTAAATCTCACAAAAAGAAAGGTTACGATGAAAGAACAATTCTCATCTAATCTAAAAGAGCTCATGATCATGTTATACAAGGAGATAATCTCCTATGACCTATGATAAGTTTTTGATAAAAGACAAATTAAAGGTTATTTCAAGAAAAGGGACTTAAACTAAGCACCGATGAACTAGATTTGGGATGTGTCCCTTCCCCAGCGGGAAGATAGGTTAACAATGATTCTCATGAGATTGAGGCTGCCATGTAATGTGGAACTATGGGCATCTAATATATCTCCTAGTTCTTGAACTATGCTGCCACCATAGGATAGTAGCTAGTGGATCCACCTAGAAAGCTACGTCATGTTTGGTTCTACTTTGGCTAGTAGGACCACCTCTTTTCGATGTGGGGAAGACACCGGATTCCATGTTTATCTCACATGGTCTATGTCGGTTAATGCGTATGTTCCCTCATGTAAAATGAAAGACAAGGAAACGAACGTTGACTAGGGTGACTTGAGGAGTTGTCTTAGTAGAAGTAGTGGTATGGGACGCTACCTAAACATTGCACAAGTTGACTCTAAGGAAAGTCTTAGGAGATTCTTCATAAGTAATATGATGATATGAAAGATATATGTTTATGATATATGATGTTACTTTTACTTGAATGTTGATCTTTATAATGAATATGTTGTTTGGGTATATTGCTATGTTAATGATAACTAACTATGTTACAAGTTATATGAAGCAAAACCTTACTTATGGTATCCTATATTATCTACTTGGTTATGTGGGGTTATGGGTCTTCACATGACCATTGCACTTGTAGGTTGGGAATGGGATCATTGGTAAGTGTTTTGTATGTTATGTTTATATGATCTTTGCAATATGTAATGTTAACATGATGCCATGAGAAGATGTCTTTGATTATGATCATACTTTAAGTGATGAAATATTTGGCTTGTATATGTTATATGGTATGTGCATTGAAGATTTTTTTATATGACTTAGCATGTTTTCTAAATATATGACAAATGAACATTTTTTTATGCATGTCCCTATGTGTTATGTGCATATACCCATACTTAGTACATGTGGCGTACTAACCCCATTACTTTATTTTACTACAACTGTAGGTTTCGGCCATTGAAGTTAAAGCGGTCGATTTGAAGAAGCTTGGAACTCTTTCTCCTAGTCATGGTAGTTCCTCACGTTCGGGACGTTACCATTTCAATTTTCAGCCTTATGAAGACTTAGTAGTTTTAAGAATACGTTATTCCATTATGTTCTTTTGATTCTTTTGTATTAAGGCCTATATGGAATGTTGACTATTATTGAATTAGCACTCTTAGATGGTTTTATATATGTGAGACAAGTATTAGGATATCGTATGTCTTTATGAATCTTAAGTATGAAGTCTAAGTATACTTCATTAGTATATAAAAGTTTTAAATTTTTCCGCAATTTTACTATCGCATGTTATGACGAATGCTAGAGGCTTGTCTGGGACCTCTGAGAGGTTAACGACGTCGGTCTCATCCGGGGTATGAAGTCCGGGTGTGACAAACTTGGTATTAGAGCATGAGGTTAAGTATTGGAATCTTAAACTTAGTATCAGAGCATGAGGTTAAATATCCTTAGGGTCAATGTCTCATTAAACCACATTACCTAGCGTATTGTTCATGGTTGTGAAGCGCGCCACAATTGTAGACGAGTGGCTATGTGATGATTAGGAAACTTCTCTTTTCTTGATACTCTTATGTCGTGCCTCTAGAGCTTTGACACTATGTATCTTTTAGCAACTAAATCCCGAAGAGCTTGAAGAAGAATGTAGTGCATTAGGTTGAGGAAAGTCGCCTAAAGAAGAGAAATAGGGAAGTTAAGAAGGCAAAGTATTTTGAGAATGGTTCTCCTAAAAGTAGGCTTGATGTTCAAGACAAGCCTAAGTTTAAGAAGAGGTTTTAAAACCAAGTTCCTTCAAATTTCTCCGAGAATCGCAATGATAGAGGTTCTAATCCCAAACCTCAAGAGGGGAGAAATGTTCGTCCACCAAGAGAGAGACCAACTTGTGGTAAGTGTGGTAAAAAGCATGGGGGCCAATGTCTTGTTGGAAAAAATAGTTGCTATGGTTGACCGCTTGGTTGTGGCAAAGGTGGCCATATGGTGTAAGAATGTCCTAATTCTGAAGCTCCAAAAAGGAACCGTTTCTATGCACTCAAGGCTAGGGGTGAACAAGAAAGCTCTCCCGAACTTTGGGATGGGTATGTTATAAGTTTTCTCTGTTAATGTTTATGCTTTGCTTTCCCAAGGAGGTTTTTTAATCGTATTGACTTCAAGAAAACCGAAACTAGGGTTGTTCCAAATAAAATTGTCGAATGTTAGTTCTCCCTCTTTTTGATTCTAGTAGTATGTATAATGCTCATGATTTCAGTAAGAAAGTAAGAAAGAAAGAAATAAGTAGGAAGATGAGGGGTGTTCTGATAGAATTACCAAAGGGTGAGGTTAGACTAAGTAACGATGTGAGTCATTCTTAGTCATTGCACAGAAAGATCCCAATGAAAGTCTTAAAAGAATATCCTAAGTCAACCTAGCATGTTCAAGGTGAACGTGAGACTAAGGAAGAAGAAAGGTAAGTTCAGAATGAACTAAGTAAGCAAAGCATGAGAATGTCAAATCATCAGTGTTTATAAGAATAAAGTTTTAACAGTTATTGGTTTATGCCAATATTGGAATATGAATATGTTCCCCAAGAACTATATATTATGCAAATAATCAAAGAATGGACATAGCCAATAAATATTGGCTTACAAAGACTTCATGCCCAATTTAACAAGAATGTAATTTTTTTTAAAACTTGTTTACTAAATAGGTGCATGTTTTGGTAAGAGATAGTATCAACTAGAGTTTTAAGAAGATGTTTTCATACTCTATTTTTGCACTTATGTGAAACTTGTATGCATATGTTTTCTTGATATTTTGCTGTTTTGTTGTTATCTTGAGAAGATTGATAGCATGGTAACTCTTTGATGCATTTTGAGCTTATGATTAGGTTGAAAAGGAAATTCTTCACTATGTGTTATGATTATGTAGCTCTTATATGTTTGTGCATCATAAATTGAACGCTAAGTGTAATGATATGTTATGTGCTGGTTGTGCTGCTAGTATTGAGTCTTTTCCTACCCTCCAAAAGAATTAAGTGTCATTCGGGGACGAATGTTCCTATGGGGGGGATAATGTAACATTCCGGAAAATGTACTTGTCTAGTTAAGAGACTATTAGGTTTTAAGAATAGGTATTGAGGTACATAGGCATCCAAATGCCCAATATTGAGTAATATTGGGCATGTTATAAAATTGGCTTAAGGGCGTTGCCAATTTTTGTATGTATTCACAAGTAAATTAAGATATACTTCAATGTCAAATACTCCAATCTAAGCTTGTTTAGAAATTGTACGTGCAATGAAGACCCTAAGCTAAAATACTGTATTCTTCACATACACACATTAGGTACTAGGCATCCAAGTGTCAAGCCTAGGTACTATAGCACATGATCATTTAAAATGACCATGTAGATTATGCAGTGCCCAAGGACATAGTGAGGATCCTTGGATAAGGTGTGAACTTTCAAGAATACACAGATTGAGGAAAGTACTGAGCAACACATGTGAAAGCACATGTGCAACCAGTCGAGAGACAAGCCCAACAAATTCGGTTAGGGCGATTAGGGGATATCTCACGTGTCGGACCAAACCATGTGGGGCCGAGCTCCCTAACTAATTATAGGTCATAAATAACGTCCCTAACTAACTAAATAACCTAGGACTAACTAAAATTAACTAACTAGTGTGCCCAAAAATCCTAAGACCTAACCGGGTACACTAACCGAATAACTAACTAAAGAAACATCCTAGTACCTAACCTAGGATGGTCCAAAGGGGTTGGTTATGGTCCAAACAACTTAGGGGCACTTTAGTAATTAACCTAGGTCACTTTATTAATTAATTTAGTAACTTAATTAATTAATTTAAATTGTCAAACCCGAAACCCTTAAGCAAATTTTCTGAATTTGACTAGGTCAAATGTTCTCCTATTTGTAGTCGATTTAAGAGGGGCGTTTTTGTGATTTAAGTGGAACGTCTTTAGGGTAATACATGGACGTCTATATATTGATATTAGGTCAGCTTTATACCACGATTACACATCCCAAATCATAATCAAACAAAATTCTTTTAATCCCTCAAGTACGCTCTCTTTTCCAAACTCCATTGAAGAACTAGAAAAGCTTAAGGAAGAAGACGAAGGTTTCGAAGTCTCCAACCAAGATTTCGTGGATTCTTTATCTATAAGGTATGGGTTTTCACTCTTGGGATTCATTTCCCCAAGAGGTCCTTTCAAGATAAGTTTTCAAGAACATCGAATACTAGGGTTTTGCTCTACAAAATGGATTTTCATCCTAACCCTAGATTTATGATTTTCAATGATAAATAAACGTTTTCTATGTTTAGATTCACATGAATTGTTGAGTAACTGATTGATAATGTTTGAACGTCGTGTGTTACATGATCTTTCTCAATGTGATGGTTTTGAATGGGTTATTTGTAGTGTTTGATAACGTGAAAACGTTAGGGTTAGAATTTAAGGTTTGAATGAACCCTTTAATGACCCGTTTACCTTCTCCTACGCTATACATTGATCTTGTACATGATTTTATGAGTTGTTATTGATTATTTTCTTAAGTATTATTATGAATATCACATGATGAATAAGGTTCTTGGAAGCAAGAGGTAAGTCTTCTAAAATTGTGATTACTCTAAGATGTTTATATTAGCCTATAAGTTATGATGCTATGTTATGAAAAGTATGTATGATGTTGCTATGTGAATATGCTGGCTATGAACATGTAAATTGTGAGATTATGATAAGAATATGAAAACGCAAGTTATGATACTCTCTTGTATACTTTACACAAGATGATTATGCCATGTAAATCTCAAAAAAAGAAAGGTTACGATGAAAGGACAATTCTCATCTAATCTAAAAGAGCTCATGATCATGTTATACAGGGAGATAATCTCCTATAACCTATGATAAGTTTTTGATAAAAGACAAATTAAAGGTTATTTCAAGAAAATGGACTTAAACTAAGCACCGATGAACTAGATATGGGAAGTGTCCCTTCCCCAGCTGAAAGATAGGTTCACAACGATTCTCATGAGATTGAGGCTGCCATGTAATGTGGAACTATGGGTATCTAATACATCTCCTAGTTCTTGAACTATGCTGCCACCATAGGATACTAGCTAGTGGATCCACCTAGAAAGCTACGTCATGTTCGGTTCTACTTTGGCCAGTAGGACCACCTCTTTTCGGTGTGGGGAAGACACCAGATTCCATGTTTAGATCACATGGTCTATGTCGGTTAATGCGTATGTTCCCTCATGTAAAACGGAAGACAAGTAAATGGACATTGACTAGGGTGACTTGAGGAGTTGGCTTAGTATAGGTAGTGGTATGGGAAGCTACCTAGACATTGCACAAGTTGACTCTATGGGAAGTCTTAGGAGATTCTTCATAATTAATATGATGATATGAAAGATATATGTTTATGATATATGATGTTACTTTTACATGAATGTTGATCTTTATAATGAATATGTTGTTTGGCTATATTTCTATGTTAAAGATAACTAACTATGTTACAAGTTATATGAAGCAAAACCTTACTTATGGTCTCCTATATTATCTACTTGGTTATGTGGGGTTATGGGGCTTCACATGACGATTGCACTTGTAGGTTGGGAATGGGATCATTGGTAAGTGTTTTGTATGTTATGTTTATATGATCTTTGCAATATGTAATGTTAACATGATGCCATGAGAAGATGTCTTTGATTATGATCATACTTTCAATGATGAAATATTTGGCTTATATATGTTATATGGTATGTGTATTGACGATTTTTTTATATGACATAGCATGTTTTCTAAATATATGACAAATGAATGTTTTTTTATGCATGTCCCTATGTGTTATGCGCATATACCCATACTTTGTACATGTGGCGTACTAACCCCATTACTTTATTTTACTACAATTGTAGGTTCCGACCATTGAAGTTAAAGCGGTCGATTTGAAGAAGCTTGGAACTCTTTCTCCAAGTTGTGGTAGATCCTCACGTTCGGGACGTTACCATTTAAATTTCCAGCCTTATCAAGACTTAGTAGTTTTTAAAATACATTATTCCATTATGTTCTTTTGATTCTTTTGTATTAAGGCCTATATGGCATATTGACTATTATTGAATTAGCACTCTTAGATGGTTTTATATATGTGAGACAAGTATTAGAATATCGTATGTCCTTATAAATCTTATGTATGAAGTCTAAGTTTACTTCATTAGTATATAAAAGTTTTAATTTTTTCCACAATTTTACTATTGCATGTTATAACGAATGCTAAGAGGCTTGTCTGGGACCTCTAAGAGGTTAGCGACGTCGGTCTCATCCGTGGTATGAAGTACGGGTGTGACAAACTTGGTATCAGAATATGAGGTTAAGTATTGAAATCTTAAACTTAGTATTAGAGCATTAGGTTAAATATCCTTAGGGTTAATGTCTCACTAAACCACATTACCTAGCGTCTTGTTCATGGTTGTGAAGCGCGCCACAATTGTGGACGAGAGGCTATGTGATTATTATGAAACTTCTCTTTTCTTTATACTCTTATGTCGTGCCTCTAGAGCTTTGACACTATGTGTCTTTTAGCATCTAAATCCCGAAGAGCTTGAAGAAGAATGTCATGCATCGATGCTTCATGATAACATAGATCTTTCTAGGTTAATGGTTCATACTCATCAGGTTTAGGAAAGTTGCCTAAGGAAGAGAAATAGGGAAGTTAAGAAGGCAAAGTCTTTTGAGAATGGTTCTCCTAAAAGTAGGCTTGATGTTCAAGACAAGCCTAAGTTTAAGAAGAGGTTTTCAAACCAAGTTCGTTCAATTCTCCGAGAATCGCAATGATAGAGGTTCTAATCCCAAACCTCAAGAGGGGAGAAATATTGGTCCACCAAGAGAAAGACCAACTTATGGTAAGTGTGGTAAGAAGCATGGGGGCCAATGTCTTGTTGGAAAAAATAGTTGCTATGGTTGACCGCTTGGTTGTCCCAAAGGTGGCCATATGGAGAAAGATTGTCCTAATTCTGAAGCTCCAAAAAGGAAATGCTTCTATGCACTCAAGGCTAGGGGTGAACAAGAAAGCTCTTCCGATGTTGGACGGGTATGTTATAAGTTTTCTCTGTTAAGTTTATACTTTGCTTTCCGAAGGAGGCTTTTCAATTGTATTGACTTTAAGAAAACCGAAACTAGGGTTGTTCCCAATAAAATTGTCGAATGTTAGTTCTCCCTATTTCTGATTCTAGTAGTATGTATAATGCTCATGATTTCAGTAAGAAAGTAAGAAAGAAAGAAATAAGTAGGAAAACGAGAGGTGTTCTGATAGGATTACCAAAGGGTGAGGTTAGACTAAGTAACGATGTAAGTCATTCTTAGTCATTGCACAGAAAGATCCCAATGAAAGTCTTAAAAGAATATCCTAAGTCAACCTAGCATGTTCAAGGTGAACGTGAGACTAAGGAAGAAGAAAGGTAAGTTCAAAGTGAACTAAGTAAGCAAAGCATGAGAATGTCAAATCATCAGTGTTTATAAGAATGAAGTTTTAACAGTTATTGGTTTATGCCAATATTGGAATATAAATATGTTCCCCAAGAACTATATATTATGCAAATAATCAAAGAATGGACATAGCCAATAAATATTGGCTTATAAAGACTTCATGCCTAATTTAACAAGAACGAAAAAAAAATTAACTTGTTTACTAAATAGGTGCATGTTTTGGTAAGAGATAGTACCCACTAGAGTTTTAAGAAGATGTTTTCATACTCTATTTTTGCACTTATGTGAAACTTGTATGCGTATGCTTTCTTGAGATTTTGATGTTTTGTTGTTATCTTGAGAAGATTGATAGCATGGTAACTCTTTGATGCATTTTGAGCTTATGATAAGGTTGGGAAGTAAATTCCTCACTATAGGTTATGAATATGTAGCTCTTATATGTTTGTGCATCATAAATTGAGTGCTAAGTGTAATGATATGTTATGTGCTGGTTGTGCTGCTAGTATTGAGTCTTTTCCTACCCTCCAAAAGAATTAAGTGTCATTCGGGGATGAATGTTCCTAAGGGGGGGATAATGTAACATTCCGGAAAATGTACTTGTCTAGTGAAGAGCCTATTAGGTTTTAAGAATAGGTATTGAGGTACACAGGCATCCAAATGCCCAATATTGAGTAATATTGGGCATGTTAGAAAATATTGGCTTAAGGGTGTTAGCCAATTTTTGTATATATTCACAAGTAAATTAAGATATACCTCAATGTCAAATACTCCAATCCAAGCTTGTTTAGAAATTGTACCTGCAATGAAGACACTAAGCTAAAATACAGTATTCTTCACATACACACATTAGGTACTAGGCATCCAAGTGTCAAGCCTAGGTACCATAGCACATGATCATTTAAAATGACCATGTAGATTAAGCAGTGCCCAAGGACATAGTGAGGATCCTTGGACAAGGAGTGAACTTTCAAGAATGCAAGGATTGAGGAAAGTGCACAACAACACATGTGAAAGCACATGTGCAACCGTCCGAGAGACAAGCCTAACCAATTCGGATAGGGCGGTTAGGGGACAACTCGCATGTCGGACCAAACCATGTGGGGCCGAGCTCCCTAACTGATTCTAGGTCCTAACTAACGTCCCTAACTAACGAAATAAACTAGGACTAACTAAAATTAACTAACTAGTGTGCCCAAAAACCCTAAGACCTAATCGGGTACACTAACCGAATAACTAACTAAAGTAACATCCTAGTACCTAACCTAGGATGGTCGAAAGGGGTTGGTTATGGTCCTAACGACTTAGGGGAACTTTAGTAATACCCTAGGTCACTTAATTAATTAATGTATCAACTTAATTAATTAATTTAAATGGTCAAAGCCGAAACCCTTAAGCAAAATTTCAGAATTTGACTAGGTCAAATGTTCTCCTATTTGTAGTCGATTTAAGAGGGGCGTTTTTGTGATTTAAGTGGAAGGTCTTTAGGGTAATACATGGGACGTCTATATATTGATATTAGGTCAGTATTAGAGCACAATTACACTTCCCAAATCAGAATCAAACGAAATTCTCTTAATCTCTCAAGAACACTCTCTTTTCCAAACTCCATTGAAGAACTAGAAAAGCTTAAGCAAGAGGACGAAGGTTTCGAAGTTTCCAACCAAGATTTCGTGGATTCTTCATCTATAAGGTATGGGTTTTCACTCTTGGGATTCATTTCCCCAAGAGGTCCTTTCAAGATAAGTTTTCAAGAACTTCGAATACTAGAGTTTTTGCTCAACAAAATGGATTTTCTTCCTAACCCTAGATTTATGATTTTCAATGATAAATAAACATTTCCTATGTTTAAATTCGCATGAATTATTGAGTAATTGATTGATAATGTTTGAATGTCGTGTGTTACACGATCTTTCTCAATGTGATGGTTTCGAATGGGTTGTTTGTAGTGTTTGATAACGCGAAAACGTTAGGGTTAGAATTTAAGGTTTGAATGAACCCTTTAATGACCCGTTTACCTTCTCCTACCCTATGCATTGATTTTGTACATGATTTTATGAGTTGTTATTGATTATTTCACTAAGTATTATTATGAATATCGCATGATGAATAAGGTTCTTGGAAGCAAGAGGTATGTCTTCTAAAATTGTGATTACTCTAAGATGTTTATGTTAGCCTATAAGTTATGATGCTATGTTATGAAAAGTATCTATGATGTTGCTATGTGAATATGCTAGATATGAACATGTAAATTGTGAGATTATGATAAGAATATGAAAACGCAAGTTATGATACTCTCTTGTATGCTTTACACAAGATGATTATGCCATGTAAATCTCACAAAAAGAAAGGTTACGATGAAAGGAAAATTCCTATCTAATCTAAAAGAGCTCATGATCATGTTATACAAGGAGAAAATCTCCTATGACCTATGATAAGTTGTTGATAAAAGATAAATTAAAGGTTATTTCAAGAAAAGGGACTTAAACTAAGCACTGATAAACTAGATATTGGATTGTCCCTTCCCCAGCGGGAAGATAGGTTCACAATGATTCTCATGAGATGAGGCTGCCATGTAATGTGGAACTATGGGTATCTAATACATCTCCTAGTTCTTGAACTATGCTTCCACCATAGGATACTAGCTAGTGGATCCACCTAGAAAGCTACGTCATGTTCGGTTCTACTTTGGCCAGTAGGAGCACCTTTTTTCGCTGTGGGGAAGACACCGGATTCCATGATTAGCTCACCTGGTCTATGTCAGTTAATGCGTATGTTCCCTCATGTAAAACGGAAGGCAAGTAAACGAACATTGACTAGGGTTACTTGAGGAGTTGGCTTAGTATAGGTAGTGGTATGGGACGCTACCTAGACATTGCACAAGTTGACTCTAAGGGAAGTCCTAGGAGATTGAAGATATATATTTATGATATATGATGTTTCTTTTACATGAATGTTGATCCTTATAAGGAATATGTTATTTGGCTATATTGCTATGTGAATGATAACTAACTATGTTACAAGTTATATGAAGCAAAGCCTTACTTATGGTCTCCTATCTTATCTACTAAGTTATGTGGGGTTATGGGGCTTCACATGACCATTGAACTTGTAGATTGGCAATGGGATCATTGGTAAGTGTTTTGTATGTTATGTTTATATTATCTTTCAATATGTAATGTTAACATGATGCCATGAGAAGATGTCTTTGATTATGATCATGCTCTAAGTGATGAAATATTTGGCATGTATATGTTATATGGTATGTGCATTGAAGATTTTTTTTATATGACTTAGCATGTTTTCTAAAGATATGATAAATGAACGTTTTTTATGCATGTCCCTATGTGTTATGTGCATATATCCATACTTAGTACATGTGGTGTACTAATCCTATTACCTTATTTTACTACAACTGTAGTTTCTGGCCATTGAAGTTAAAGCCGTCAATTTGAAGAAGCTTGGAACTCTTTCTCCAAGTCATGGTAGGTCCTCACGTTCGGGACGTTACCATTTCAATTTCCAGCCTTATGAAGACTTAGTAGTTTTTAGAATACGTTTTTCCATTATGTTTTTTCGATTCGTTTCTATTATGGCCTATATGGCATATTGACTATTATTGAATTTGCACTCTTAGATGGTTTTATATATGTGTGACAAGTATTAGAATATCGTATGTCTTTATAAATCTTAAGTATGAAGTCTAAGTATACTTCATTAGTATATAAAAGTTTTAGATTTTTCCGCAATTTTACTATCGCATTTTATGAAGAATGCTAAGAGGCTTGTCTGCGTCCTCTGAGAGGTTAACGACGCAGGTCTCATTCAGGGTATGAAGTCCGGGTGTGACAAAACAAGCTCAACACAACATTATGGAGCCAATATGTTATATCATCAAAGAACAACGAAACATATTCGTCAAATCATCTCATGAAGTCAAATATGCCAGTATCATACTAAATGCATATGAACATGTGGAACATATGTACTTGCAAGTTACACAAAGTGCAATGTGAGAATAACAGCCCATACTACTCCTCCCACGATGTGATCCTTGAGGATTCCATGAGATTAGGTCCACCACATTCAACATTCATCAGCTTAATTATACAAGACCTTACTTAAACATGCTTTCTCAACATTATACAATTAATCAAATAACTTCACCTTCATTACATAATGACACATTCATACATAACATATAAAGACACACCAAGACTCCCCTTACAAGTGCCTACTTGTGCAATGGATAAATAGCATCCCATACCACCACCTACCCTAAGTAGTACACTATTTAGAAGACTTAGTTCATTACATTCGTTTGAGGGGAATTAGATTTAAATGACATATACCATGAGAGATATACATGGAATCCCGACATTAACCCCTATCGAATGAGGAATCCCCACTTGCCTAGAGTAGGGTCATTCTCTTAGCCTTTACATGGATTCTCCAATAGCTACACCTATGCGGGTGCATAGCTAAGGGATAAGGAGATTGCTTCTAAGTAACTCATTCTCTTACTAACGAGGAGTACTCATCTCAAGAGGTACATTGGATACAACATCTCAACTCACGAAGTGTAACCACCCGTTCTTCAAATCCTCTCGGTGCTAAGCATAACTCCCCCACAGAGTCTTAAACATTCATCACTAAAAGTTATGGAATAAATAATGGACACCACATCTCAACTCACGAAGAGTATCCATCCCCCAACCTACATTCAAAAGCTCTTGGGAAAAAGTGAGGTTGCTACTAAACACTTCGTCTCAACTCACAAAGAGTGTTCACCCCAAAACTCCCCCATTCTCATTTATTAACTTCATTCATTCATTCATTCATTCATTCAAGTGTGTGTGTACATGTAAGAACACCTTTCATAAGTTACCATTTTCATATCATTGACTCCTAAAACATACAAATAACTTCATTCATCACATTTCACACACTAGCATGTTTAATAATAAACACATTCTTCACTTAGGCATAATATCATGAAGATGCACATTTAAATCTTCTAAGACATATTCTACAAAATCATCATAATAATCATTTCTCTTTATATTATTTGCCTTCAAGGCCACATTCACAATACACACATATTTATACCATATAATCATGAACTTCCAGTAAACACCGCCACCAAAGGTGGACCATACCACTCAAGAGCAATAAGAACTAAGAATTATAACAAACTTACCATTCATCTTAGCTTTCACCACTTATTCACAATTTATCCAATAATTCATCATAAAATATCCCTTAGGTCGGTATGTAAAACATGTTATAACTATGAAGAAAACATAACCCTAAGATTTCCTAATCATTTATGCTCATTAAACCCATTTCATAAGCTAAAGTTGCTAAAAAGCACAATTATAGTTTCATTGGGGTTTTGCAATTAAAATCACCATTTAATAGTAAAAACATCTCATTTTAATCATTAAGAAACTTTCATGCAAAGACCCATTCTTAGGGTCAAGGAATAAGAAGTTTTGAAGTTTGAAACCCTTTTTGAAATTTCTTTGAAATGGCTCATTGAATGAATGAAGGTTAAAGGATGACTACCATACCTCAATAGAAGAAAAACACAAATTTTGATGAAGGAAAACTTCCACCACCAGCCCTCCTATCCCTTCCTTGAGTCTAAGCTTCAATGGAGTTTGAGAGAGTCTTTCTCGAGGGAGGGGCTTTGGGTTTTTGAAAATGAAGTCTAAAATTAGGTCTAGGACTTAAAATCAACTTAATATACTTTAAAAAGTCTAAAATATTAACCCTAGGTTCATAAAAGACTTGGGGTGAATTTCCAAAACACCCCAAGCGTTGGCAGCAGTGTCCAGCAGCTTTTGCAGGACCACCATCGACGGACCCTAGCTACGGGGCGTCGCCTGGTCGATGGTCCATCCTGATGGGGCATCGATTGGTTCAAAGACTTACTTAATGGGGGCTAAGATCCCAACACTAAGTGTGGGGATACCTCCCCAAACGATAGGGTGTCGTCTTGGCTACTGTCTGGAGGCGACAAGTTGTCGGTTGCCCTGTTTTGGCAGCTTTGTTTCCAAGTCTTGGGTCCTTCTCTAAGGCCCTTTTGTGGATCCTAGGTGGGGTCGTACCCAAACGTTAAACCCCTATACGTATTCATCTAGGTCTTAGGAACTCCCACCATCAATTTCAACTAAAATGAACACTTAAAACTCACTAAAACATACCAACACACACAAGCACTTTCTAAGACACATCTTGGGAACGTCATGGACGTTCTTGGATTTTTGACCTCCAAACATCACCAAACTTTAGACACTGGATCAAAACATAATTATTAACCATTTTAGAACAAAATTAACTTATGATACACATGCAAAATTTGAGTTCAACCTAGTTCGTTTTATGAACATTACACTTATGGCTTGGGAGAAGAGGAAGACCATAATTTCTTAAAGAACGCTAAGGTTTCGCTAGTGGAATTCATCGCGGGTGATACTTATCGAGGTATGTGAGATATTTATGTGTTGTATTCTTCCACCCACACACAATATGTTTAATGCATCAAGTTTTGTATTAATTGAATGATGAATCTTGAAGTTCTTGATGAACAGTTGTTGAATCCTTGTTGGTAGAGTTGTATTGTACCTTTAGTGGTTGTGGTTTGTGTTTCAGGGCTATTTTACGAGTCTAAACTATTGGGTATTAAGGATATTAGTGATCCTAAGTGTTTGGGGGAAGATCCATGGAAGTTTGGATGGTTTAGAGTTGAAAATTGGAGAAGAAAAATAGGAGAAACTGTCTGACAGGCCTTGTGGTGCCGCACCTACAAGAGTCCCTCAGGACAGAATCTGTGCGTCAGGTGCTGGCGTGCTCTGCCAGACATGCTCCTGAGGACGATATCTGTTCGTCGGGCTCTAGCGCCCCACGCCTATCAGAACGCTAGGGTCTCCTCGAGTTCCCATTTCTCCCACCATCTTTTCTTATTAGTTCCTAAGTGATGTGCCTATTATTTCGAGTTGATTTCAAAACTCTAAAGTACATCTAAACATCATGAAATCATCCAACATGAGATTATGATCCTTTAATCCATAATCCAATTCAAGGGAAGTTAAGATCAAAGTCAAAGAAATTAAGATCAAAGTCAAAGAAGTTAAGAGTCAATTAACTGATGCCTAGAGGTGTTGAGTGAGCACACCACCATTAAAAGAGGGTATACATGTAAAAATCTCCATAGTTTAGAATCACCTTATGTGATAAAGGTGAAAAAGTTGAAACTTGCTCCCACCTTAGAATTTAAAGAACTGTGCTTAGATAGAAAGGTCGTGAATGTTCTAGGTATTCATGATTTGTATAGTCTTGAAATTATAACCTTAAGAGTTGTAGTGAGTTTAACAAGTTTAGTCCCGGTTTGGTAGGCTCATATGATACTTTGAGTGGTGTTGATAAGGTTGTTTGTTAGAAAGAGCGCTTAAATAAGAACCTCTCTAATGAAAAAGTACCAATTCGAATCTTAGATCGGCAAGTTATGATATAGAAGGATAAGGAAGTGCTTCCATGTGAATTATGAGGAGAGATATTTTAGTAAGAGTTCTTAGTGATGGTGCTTTTTGAGAGTCCAAGGGCCAATTTGATGTTCTGATGTCCCTATGATCCCTTATATTCCTTATCTAGCTTGATATGATATGTCTTTGTTAAATTATTTCATGATTATAGAGTGTTGGATTTTATATGTGTCCCATGATTTCCGTATCCCATAGGGTCACTCTTATTAACATTAGTAAGGTTTGGTTGCATGGTTGATAGAACTCTATTGATTTTGCAGCCCTATAAGATTATAATGAATCTTGGTTATGCTTGGGTTTGTTTGAAACAAGCAGTATTTGAGGTTTTATTAAAGGGTATTACCCCTAAGGGGGAGATCATGTGCTTAGAAAGAAAAATTTATTGAGAGTACCGATATCCACATCCTTTTCTTCTATCCCTGTTCTATCTTAAGACCAAATGTTCCATTTTTGATCTTGTTATATGCTATGGAGTCATGTGTAATTTTGTGTTTCCATGGTCTCTTGTGTTATGCATGTTCATGATGACTTTATGTTTAAATGAGAAAATGAGTTTTCATGATTAGAGTCTAAATGGTTTTTGGGTTAGTTAATGAAAATGTTCATATGTTGAGAATTATGGGAGTAATACTTTGTATGATAAAGTTTGACTTGTATGATGTCTTTTACACTTGAATTATGATGTTTTATCAAAATAGCATGAAAAGCATGTTTCAACAAAAATGTCCTTTTTAAAGCATATTTTTGCATGATTGCCATACTTAGTGCTTAATTGTACTAATTTCATATTCTTCTCTATTTTCTACAAGTTTAGGTTGTTACAAGTGAGGATTCCTAGATTTGAAGCTTGGGAAGTATATTTCTCTCATGATTTGTATGTCCTCATATATTCGAGGACATGGACTATGTTTCTATATTTTCTTTCATTAAAGAGAATGTATAAGATTTAGTATCTTTCTTTCAATGTAAGGGGCCATGTCCCATGTTAAAGAGATGTGTCTAATTAAAATGGCTTGTGATTATGACGTTAGTTCTCCTTATGATTTATGAAAGAGTTTCCTTGTTGACATTATTGTGAAAAGTTTTAATTCCGCACTACTTTTTATACTTATGTAATAAATGAATGCTAAGAGTCTTGCTTAAGACCTCTAAGAGGTCAAGTACACCTTGTGACACCCAGGGGGTACTCCCGGGTCGTTACACATACATTTCATATATCTTCATAGCATAAGGATAACATACCACAACCCCCTTACGAATATACTTGTTCAATATATAAGTAAAATTTCATACCCCCACTCACACTAATCAAAACTCATTAAGAAGTCATAAGTATAGTACATGTTCATATTCGTTTTCACGTTAATAATTCATAATAAACATGCATTAACTCATAATCATCATGTCATAAGAGAAACCTACCATGCCACTGTGAAAGTCTGCTTGTGCAATACATGAATGAAGTCACATACCCTCATTCACACTAAGTAGAACCCCTTGACGAACCATAGTAAATAACTCATGTTCTTTTTCATAATTCATATTCTTGTTCTTGATCTTTTCACAGTTCCTGTTCTTGTTCATGTAGGGAAATAACCTTAACCGAAATAGACCATGTGAGCTACATGGAATCCAATGTCATGCCCCACACAGAAAAGAGGTTTCCTATATTCCTAAAGTAGAATTAACATGTTTAGATTTTTGGTGGATCCACTAGTTAAGAACCTATGCAAGAACATAGTTATGGGTAAGGATATTGCTATTAGAAAGCCTAATTGACTGACGTTAAAATGTTCCATCTTATGAGGTAACTGTTTTGGAAACCCAAATTGACTGGCATAAAAGGAACCTATTGGGTAGCCGGACTTGCATAAAAGCTTTCACCTCATTTTCATATCCTGTTGGTGCTAAGCATAATTACCTTGTTCATGTTAAGTCTTTACATAAGTTCATGTATATTGAAGGGTGACTTAACAAACAATCCAATACAATATTAGCTCATAGATTCATTAGGTGAGAACGTCCTTTCAACCTTATAATTATTAATATGTGAGTAAGACTTTCACATCATGTTCATAATGTTAATAAGAATATCCTTTCAATTAACACAACAACATTATCATAGTCCTAGACAATTCATGCATAGTCATGTGTAAGGGTAAGGGGACAATGACCTTTCAACAACTAGCACAATCATGCAATAGTCATAGGATCTTTACTTTCTAACTGAATCATGAGTTCATACACAATTCTTTTCAACATGTACAAACCATCACAAATTCCCCTTTAAGGGCTATCAATCAACTCAACCCATACATCTAGAATTAGCACATTAGGTAAGGGGAATATGATGATTCAATAGTACAATCAACATCTTAATCATATCTTCGTCATGTTCATGCATGAGTGGGTGTGTGATTGTCTTTCCAATGACACAACAACACCATTATCATTATATACACTTTATTCTAAAAGTATTCATAAACATGCACATAATGTCTTAATCATGCATACAACTCATATCTTGTATTCAAGGGTCATATTGAATCAACACATCTAGCATTCAATACATGAAACATACATACAATCATGACTCAAGTAACTCATATATTTCATACATAAACTCATGTGATCATATTACAGGTCATATGGGTGAAGTTTTTCACAATAATGTCATATGCAACTCAACATAAATGATAGCTTCTTTCTTAAAGTCTTATCATCTTTAGTTTATTCACATTAGCTTTAACCCTTCCTAGGAGTCATCTTCATACTGTAAGTCTTACTCTCAAGTAATGCCTCACATGTTCATCATGTATACCTATTTCTCAAGGTATCCTAACCACATGCCTTATTCTTCATCAAGTATAGTAATATAGAGAACATATAAACTCAATCTAGATACTACACAACCATGATCCATCATACAATCCCTAATCAAGTTAGTTTATACCATCAGGCTTTACTTATTAGAAACGCATGTCCAGGTGCTTTAGTATAAGACAATTCATCAAGAAGTCCACCAATCTTAGAAGGTCACATCTAAACCCTTAATTTGCCTTTTTCATGAAATAACCATAAATTATATCAAATTCATCATAGGATCTGAGTTTAATCAAGTATACATGTAGAATTAAACAAAATCATGTAATTACACCAATAACAACGATTATTCACATAATTCGGCCAATATTCAACAATCCGCACATCATGAAGTCAATTTAGTAAAGTGGGGGAAATCATGGGTCCAAAGGGAGTTTTCATTATAAAATAACAATACTCCATCAATCCAATCTTAATTCATAATAACCAACCATAGTAATTAAAAATTAATCAATTGAAAACGTTTTGGAAGAAGACCCATGATGTAGATTGAAAAAAACCTAGGTTTGGAGAAATTGAAATCTTATAAACATTGTTTGAAGAGTGTCTTTGGGTGATGCCTCCCAATGATGAATAGCATCCATACCTTAGGTTGATTTCCACAATAAATTTGAGAGTAAAGTTGCTCCTTGAACCCTTATTTGACCTTGGTCTTGATCTTTCAATAGAGTTCTTAGAGAGAGAATGTTTGGAGAGAAGAGATGGTCATAATTTGGGGTCTTGAGATATAATGGGTTAATTGTGTTTTTAATTACTCGAAATATTATATATATATATATATATATATATATATATATATATATATATATATATATATATATAGAGAGAGAGAGAGAGAGAGAGAGAGAGAGAGATAGATAGATAGATAGATAGATAGATAGATATTATATTAAACGACCCCTAATTAAAACTAATTAAAAATTAATTACCTAAATTAAGCAACCAGTTGGTCGAGACTTCGCAGAACTGCTGGCCACGACTCACGCCTAGCACTCACGGTCCAAGAGTGGACATACGGGCCATTGTGTTGAGTCATTGGTAAGGTCTATAACTCATAAAAGGGAGCCTTGACCTACGGACCACCCCCATGCGGGCGTGGATCGACCTACGGGGCGTGGGTCCCATCCATAGGTCAAAACATTTTTGACAGCTTCTTTATTTCTTGGGGTCGTGGGGGTTAGGCCCTAGGGTCTTCCTCAAGGAACAATTGTTTGGTCCTTAGGGAGTAGTACCTTTAAGTTTAACCCCTAAACCCCTCAACCAAATGTTGGGAAGAAATTCTACACATTCAAACCTATATCAAACTCACAAACAAACTCGTTAGGCTCTAGTTTTGTCACACCCTGAGAGTACACCGCGGATGAGACCGGCGTCGTCGTCCTCTCAGAGGACTCAGACAAGCCCTTAGCATTCGTCATAACATGTGATCAATAAAATTTGCGGAAAAATTAAAACTTTTAACATACTATTGAAGTATACTTAGACTTGATACTTAGCATACATACAGACGTACGATAAATCTAGAAATCTGTCTCACATATATAAGACCATCTAAGAGTGCAAATCTGGACTTAGCCAATAATAGTCAATATGTCATATAGGTCTTAATACAAAAGAATCCAAAGAACATAATGGAAATAACGTATTCTAAAAACTACTAAGTCTTCATAGGCTGGAATATAAATAATAGCATCCCGAATATGAGGACCTACCAAGACTTGGAGAAAGAGTTCAAAGCTTCTTCAAATCGACCTGCTTAAACTTCAATGGCCAAAACCTACAATTGTAGTAATATAAAGTAATGGGGTTAGCACGCCACATGTACTAAGTATGGGTATATGCACATAACACTTAAGGACATGCATGAAAAAGGATCATTTATCATCTCTTTAGAAAACATGCTAAGTCATATGAAAGTCTTCAATGCACATACCATATAACATATACAAGTTAAGGATTCCATCACTTAAAGCATGATCATAAGCAAAGACATATTCTCATAGAGTCATGTTAAATTACACATTTCAAAAGATCATATGAACATAATATACTAAACAATTACCGATGACCCCATCTCCAACCTACAAGTGCAATGGTCATGTGAAGCCCCATAACCCCACATAACCAAGTATATAACATAGGAGACCATAAGCAAAGCCTTGCTTCATGTAACTTATATCATAAGTAGTCACCACTTCAAATAGCAATATAACCAAATAACATATTCATCATAGTGACCAACATTCATATAAGAGTAACAGCATATTTCATAATCATCATACCTTTCATGTTATCGTATTACATAAGAACAATCTCCTAGGACTTCCCTTAGAGTCAACTTGTGCAATGTCTAGGTAGAGTCCCATACCCCTACCTATACGAAGTACACTCCTCAAGTCACCCTAGTCAACGTTCATTTACTTGTCTTTCATTTTACATGAGTGAACATTCGCCTTAACCGACATAGCCCAAGTGAGCTAAACATGGAATTCGGTGTCATAAAACCCTACACCGAAAGAAGGTGGTCTACCGGCCAAAGTAGAACCTAACATGACATAGCTTTCTAGGTGGATCCACTAGCTAGTATCCTATGGTGGCAACATAGTTCAAGAACTAGGAGATGTATTAGAGACCCATAGCTCCACATTACATGGCAGCCTCAATGTCATGAGAGTCATTGTGAAGCTACCTTCCAACTAAGGAAGGGACACCTCTCATATCTAGTTCATTGGTGCTTAGCTTAAGTCTCTTTTTGAATAAACTTTAAGTTTTCTTTTATCATAAACTTATAATAGGTCATAGGAGATTAACTCTCTGTATAAAAATGATCATGAGCTCTTTAAGATTAGATGAGAATTTCCTTTCATCGTAACCTTTCGTTTGTGAGATTGACATGGCATAATCATCTTGTGTAAAGCTTACAAGAGAATATCATAACTTGTATTTTCGTACTTTTATCATGATCTCACAAATAACATGTTCATAGTCGAACATGTACATATAGCAACATCATACATACTTTCATAACATAGCATCATGAATTATAGGCTAACATAAACATAGTAGATTAATCACATCTTTAGAAGACTTACCTCTTGCTTCCAAGAACATTAGTTCATCTTACAATATTCATAACCATACTTAGTGAAATACCCAATAGCATAATCAATAACAACTCATCAAATCATATACAATATCAATGCATAATGTAGGATAAGGGAAAGGTTCATTTAAGAATTCACTCTAGGCTAAATTTCCAATCCCTACGTTTATGTGTCATCAAGCAGTGGGTATAACCCATTCGAAACTATCAAATTGACAATAACATGCTTCACATGAAAATCAATCCTTACAAGTAAAAGACTCAACAATACATGCATAATTAACCATAAAAACAATTGCTTTTCATCACAAATCATAAAACTAGAATTATGAAGAAAACCCATTAAAAACCCTAGAACTGAATGTCTTGAAAACTTATATTTGAAAGGACCTCTTGGGGAAAGGAATACCAAGAGTGAAAACCCCATACCTTATAGATGAAGAATCCACGAAATATGATTGGAAACTTTGAAACCTTCGTCTTCTTCCTTAAGCTTTTCTTGTTCTTCAATGGAGTTTGGAAAAGAGAGTGTTCTTGAGAGATTGAGAGAAATTTCGTTTGATCGGATTTGGGACGTGTAAAAGTGGTCTAAAACTGACCTAATATCAATATATAGTCTTCCTATGAATTACCCAAAAGACCCTCCACTTAAATGGGTCTTTTTAATAAGTTAAAATTACCAAAAACACGACTTTTACAATTTTGGGAAGTAGCTGCGCGTCGCGGGGCCAAATCCCATTGTTTTTATTTAATTTTGAGTTGAGGCAGTGAGGTGCGTGTCAGGATCGCATCGCGAGGATGCCTCTGAAATCTTGAGTCAGTGAACTTTGTGTCACGCTCGCGTCGTACGCTTTGCGTCCAGTTCTGCATGCTCGCAGCCTGCCAGGCAGCCTGCCCACCCATGTTTGGGTCCTCCCTAAGGACCCTTCGTGTGGTCGTTGGGGTGTTGTTACCAAACGTTTGGACCCTTTGTACTACATACTACCTATAGAAGGTCTAATTACAAGTTTTGGACTTCATTTGACACCTCTAAGCCATCACCAAACAGAGGGACGTCAACTAGTTCGAATTAGCTAGTTTCCGGACGCCAAGGTCTTTTTTTTGTCGTTTTGTCTCTAAACTTTTCCAATTGAGTTTATTACATTAATATAGGTCTGCAAACGTAATCTTAAGCATTATTAAATAGATTAATCTCTAGTCTAAGTCATGGCATTTCTTGAGTGTTACATTATCCCCCCCCCCCTTAGGAACATTCGTCCTCGAATGACACTAAAATCTTTTGGAGGGTAAGGAATAGACTCAATACTAGCAGCCCAACCAATCAACACCATAAAATCATAATGAGCCACAGCTCATAGGAGTAAATCACAACTCCATACAACACATACCATAACATTACACATAGCACTCAATTCATGATACACAAATATATAAGAGCTACATATTTCATAACACATAGTGAGGAATTTCCTTCTCAACCTTATCATAAGCTCAAAATGCATCAAAGAGTTACCATGCTATAAATATTCTCAAGACAATAACAAAACAACAAAATCTCAAGAAAACATATGCATACAAGTTTCATATAAGTGCAAATATAGAGTATGAAAACATCTTCTTAAAACTCTAGTTGTACTATCTTTTACCAAAACATGCACCTATTTAGTAAACAAGTAAATTTCATGATTATGCATTACTTTCTCTATTAAGAGGAATATCTAACCTCAAGAAGTAAATAGATGAGGGTAGCGGGACTTCATGTCGGCTTCAGCCTCCCATGTTGCACCCTCAACCAAGATGGTTCCTCCATAGAACTTTTACAGAGGTAACCTCCTTGTTTCTCAACTTCTCGACTTGGCGATCTAGGATCTCAATCGGAACCTCTTCATAGGATGGGTTCTCATCCACTCCTAAACCTTCAATAGGTAGAATGGACACCGGGTCGCCTATGCATTTCTTGAGCATAGAAACATGAAACACCGGATGAACCGAAGCTAGTTCACTAGGTAGTTTCAACTCGTAGGCAACCTTTCCAATTTATTGTAAAACCTCATAAGGACCAACATACCGGGGACTTCACTTACCCTTTCTACCCATCTCATCACACCTTTCATAGGTGAAATCTTTAAGTAGACATGATCACCTATTTCAACTCAAGATCTCTTTTTCTATTGTCGGCATAAGACTTTGACGACTATAGGCTGTCTTCAATCTATCTCTTATGATTCAAACTTTCTCTATCGCCTCATAGATAATCTCTGGACAAAGGAGTGAGGACTCACCAACCTTAAACCATCAAATCGGAGATCTACACCTTCTACCATAAAGAGCATCAAAACGTGCCATGGAGGTGCTCGAATGATAGCTATTGTTGTAAGAAAACTCAATCAAAGGTAAGTGATCATCCCAAATTCCCTTGAAATCAATGATACATGATCTCAACATGTCTTCAAGGGTCTGAATAGTACGTTCCGCTTGACCATCAGCCTGAGGATGAAAAGTGGTACTAAGTTTCACTTGAGTACCTAAACTCTTCTTTAAAGCCTTCCAACAACGAGAAGTGAATTGGGCACCTCTATCCGAAATGATGGACAAAGGAATCCCATGAAGACTCACAATCTCATTAATGTAGATTCTTGTATAATATTCGGCATTATATGTAGACTTAACAGGAATAAAATGGGCAGATTTGGTCAACCTACCCACAATAACCCATATAGAATCATTTTGCTTTCGCGTTTGAGGCAACCCAACAACAAAGTCCATATTTATGGCTTCCCAGTTCCACGTAGGAACATCCATGATTTGGGTTAAACCACCCGGTTTAAGATTCTAAGCTTTAACTTGTTGGCATTTTGGACACTTAGAAAAAAACTCTGCTATTTCCCTCTTTAAACCATACCACCAATACACCTCTCTAAGTTCATGTTACATTTTGGTGGCACCCCGATGTATAGAATAGCGAGAACAATGGGCTTCTTCTAGAATCTGATTTCTCAAATCCTCAACATCGGGTACACGTAATCTCCCTTGGTACCTAAGAATACCATCCCCCCTTGGTAGAATGACTCATTGAGCTTACTAAGTACCGATTCCTTCAATTCCATCAATAGAGGATCAAGATTTTGCTTAGATTTCATCTCAACCACTAATGATGAGTCTGAGTTATGATGGACCATGAAACCGCCAATTGGAGAATCTTCTAACCGCACACCTAAGCGAGCCAACGTATGAACATCTTTCACAAGTTCTTTCTTCTCTTCTTCCACATGAGACACACTACCCATAGTCATACGACTCAAAGCATCCGCAACCACGTTGGCTTTGCCGGGGTGGTAAAGGACACTCATGTCGTAATCCTTCAACAATTCTAACCATCTTCTTTGTCGGAGGTTTAACTCCTTTTGTGTAAACATATATTGAAGACTTTTATGGTCAGTAAACACATCAACATGCACACCTTACAAATAATGCCTCCATATTTTTAAGGCAAAAACTACAGCGGCTAACACAAGATCATGAGTTGGGTAATTCTTCTCATGAACTTTGAGTTGCCTAGAAGCATAAGCTATCACCTTACCATGCTGCATGAGGACACATCCCAATCCCACTCGAGACGCATCACTATACACCACAAAGCCTTCATTACCCTCATGTATGGTCAACACTGGAGCAGAGGTAAGCTTATCTTTCAACTCTTGTAAACCTTTCTCATAAGCTTCCGACCACTCAAACTTCACCTTCTTTAGGGTCAAAACTGTCAAAGGATAAGCAATGGACGAACCATCAACAAACCTCCTATAATAGCCGGCTAGACCCAATAAACTCCTTATGTCTGTGGGAGTCAAAGGTCTAGGCCAATTTTTGACCGCATCTGTTTTCTTCGGATCAACCTCTACACCATCACCAGAGATAATATGACCAAGAAAAGCAACCGACATCAACCAAAATTTACACTTACTAAATTTGGCATAAAGATTGTGTTCTTTGAGGACTTGGAAGCCAACCTCAAGTGAATCTCATGCTCATCTTCATTCTTGGAGTATATCAAAATATCATCAATGAACAGAATCACAAATGAGTCAACGTAATCTATAAAAACTCTATTCATTAGGTCCATAAATGCTGCGGGGAATTTGTTAACCAAAAGACATAACTGGAATATCATAGTGACCATATCTAGTTCGGAAAGCTATTTTGGGGACATCTTCACCTCTCACCCTAAGTTGGTGATATCCCGACCTTAATTCAAGCTTGGAGAAGTAGCTAGCGCCTTGGAGTTGATCAAAGAGATCATCAATTTGAGGGAGAGGATACTTGTTCTTTACGGTGACCTTATTAAGTTGGCGATAATCAATGCACATTCTAAGGTACCCATTCTTGTTTTTAACAAAAAAGATCAGAGCACCCCATGGAGAAATACTAGGTTTAATGAAACCCTTGTCTAGTAAATCCTTGAGTTGGAGCTTTAACTTTTTCAATTCAGCCGGAGTCATTCTATATGGAGGAATTGAAATGTGATTCGTATTTGGTAATAAATCAATGCCAAAGTCAATTTCCCTTTCGGGAGGAACTCCTGGAAGGTCATTAGGAAAAACCTTTAGGAATTCTCTCACTATAGGAACTGACTCAATAGAAGGAGTTTCACATTTAGGTCCTTAACCCTCACCACATTGTATAAACAACCCTTGGCTATCATTTTACAAGCCTTCAAACAAGAAATAATTTGACCACTTGGCATAGAATTTCCCCCCTTCCACTCTAGAACAGGTTCATTAGGGAATTGAAACTTCACTACCCTTGTTCTACAATCTATGGAAGCAAAACAATCATGAATCCAATCCATACCAAAGATGATATCAAAATCAAACATGTCAAGTTCTACCAAATCAACAAGAGTAACTCTATTGGGCAGCATTACAAGACATTTCCTATAGACTTTTTTGCAAATACAGAGTCACCCATTGGGGCACAAACGGAAAAGGGTTCAATTAAAACATCAGGAAGTACGTCAAACTTCCTAGCTACCAAATGTGTAACAAAAGAAAGAGTAGACCCTGGGTCAAGCAAAGCATAAACATTAACAGATAAAACTTGTAAGATACCCGTCACTACGTCAGGAGAGCTTTTTTGTTCATCCCTAGCCTTGAGTGCATAGAAACGGTTCCTTTTTGGAGCTTCATAATTAGGATCGCTTGGTTGAGCTTGGCTATTTCCCTTACCTTGACTTCTCATATTAGGACAATCTTTCACCATATGGCCACCTTTACCACAACCATAGCAACTATTAGTTCCAATAAGACATTCGTCCCCATGTTTCTTACCACAAGTTGGTCTTTCTCTTGGTGGATCAACATTTCTCCCCTTTTGAGGTTTAGAATTAGAACCTCTATCATTGCGATTCTTGGAGAAATTTGAAGGAACTTTGTTTGAAAACCTCTTCTTAAACTTAGGCTTGTCTTGAACATCAAGCCTATTCTTGGAAGAACCACTCACAAAAGACTTTGCCTTCTTAGCTTCCCTATTTCTGTTACTTAGACGACTTTCCTCAACCTGTTGAGCATGAACCATCAACCTAGAAAGATCCATATTGTTATGAATCACGGTTGCACGACATTCTTCTTCACGTTCTTCGGATACGCCCGTTACATAATGACTCATTTCATCCCTAGCATTAGAAACCAAAGAAGAACCATATTTGGACAGCTTAATAAACTTTAAGGAGTATTACTTAACACTAATACCTCCTTGACGAAGGTTGATGAACTCCTCTACCTTAGCTTCTCTTTGCTCCCTTGGGAAGCATCTGTCAAGAAAGGCCTTTTTGAAGATCTCCCAAGTCACGGGACCATCTCCTAAAGCCCTACTATCCTTCCACAGATTGTACCATGTTTGAGCCACGTCCTTGAGTTGATAAGAAGCAAGTTCAGCCTTCTCAGTAGTACTCACCCCCATAGAAAACAAAATCTTGTAGACCTTATCAAGGAAATCTTGAGGGTCTTCATCAACTTTTGATCCAAAGTACATGGGAGGATTCATCCTAGTAAAATCTCTTAAACGGCTAGCCATAGTACTAGCATGCTGGTTCTCTCGAGGTGCAACCTCTCTGTTAGCTTGTGTAATGATGGCTTGAGCTTGGGTGGTGATGGATTCGGCCATTTGGAACAGGGCTTCCCTCACCTCACCATCCGTCATAGCCGGAGGATTCACCGAAACTTGATCATTTGCAGCAACTTGCACTTCAGGAGCATTTCGATTACCTTGGGGAGTAGCTCCCGCATTCGCAATCTCCCCTCCTACTCTTCTAACGGCTTTCCTTCTTGTGTTCATCGCCTATATACACAAGAAAGGGATTAGATGCTAAAAGACACATAGTGTCAAAACTCTAAAGGCACGACATAGGAGTATCAAGAAAAGAGAAGTTTCCTAATCATCACATAGCCTCTCATCCACAATTGTGACGCGCTTCACAACCATGAACAAGACACTAGGTAATGTGGTTTAGTGAGACATTGATCATAAGGATTTTTAACCTCATGCTCTGATACCAAGTTTGTCACACCCGAAGAGCACCCCGGATGAGACCGGCGTCGTCGTCCTATCAGAGGACTCAGACAAGCCCTTAGCATTCGTCATAACATGTGATCAATAAAATTTGCGGAAATATTAAAACTTTTAACATACTATTGAAATATACTGACACTTCATATTTAGCATACATACGGAGTTACGATAAATCTAGAAATTTGTCTCACATATATAAAACCATCTAAGAGTGCAAATCTGGACTTAGACTATAATAGTCAATATGCAATATAGGCCTTAATACAAATGAATCCAAAGAACATAATGGAAATACGTATTCTAAATACTACTAAGTCTTCATAGGCTGTAATATAAATGATAGCGTCCCGAACATGAGGACCTACCAAGACTTGGAGAAAGAGTTCCAAGCTTCTTCAAATCGACCTGCTTAAACTTCAATGGCCGGAACCTACAGTTGTAGTAATATAAAGTAATGTGGTTAGTACGCCACATGTACTAAGTATGGGTATATGCACATAACACTTAAGGACATGCATGAAAAAGGATCATTTATCATCTCTTTAGAAAACATTCTAAGTCATATGAAAGTCTTCAATGCACATACCATATAACATATACAAGTTAAGGATTACATCACTTAAAGCATGATCATAAGCAAAGACATATTCTCACAGAGTCATGTTAACATTACACATTTCAAAAGATCATATGAACAAAAACACTTACCGATGACCCCATCTCCAACCTACAAGTGCAATGGTCATGTGAAGCCCCATAACCCCACATAACAAAGTAGATAAGATAAAAGACCATAAGTAAAGCCTTACTTCATGTAACTTCTAACATAAGTAGTCATCACTTCATATAGCAATATAACCAAATAACATATTCATCATAGTGACCAACATTCTTATAAGATTAACATCATATATCATAAGCATCATACCTTTCATGATATCATATTACATAAGAACAATCTCCTAGGACTTCCCTTATAGTTAACTTGTGCAATGTCTAGGTAGAGTCCCATACCCCTACCTATACGAAGTAGACTCCTCAAGTCACCCTAGTCAACGTTCATTTACTTGTATTTCATTTTACATGAGGGGACATTTGTCTTAACAGACATAGACCATGTGAGCTAAACATGGAATCCGGTGTCATAAATCCCCACACCGAAAGAAGGTGGTCTACCGGCCAAAGTAGAACCTAACATGACATAGCTTTCTAGGTGGACCCACTAGCTAGTATCCTATGGTGGCAACATAGTTCAAGAACTAGGAGATGTATTAGAGACCCATAGTTCCACATCACATGGAAGCCTCAATCTCATGAGAGTCATTGTGAACCTACCTTCCAACTAGGGAAGGGACACCTCTCATATCTAGTTCATCGGTGCTTAGCTTAAGTCCCTTTTTTGAATAACCCTTAAGTTGTCTTTTATCATAAATTTATCATAGTTCATAGGAGATTAACTCCCTGTATAAACATGAGCATGAGCTCTTTAATATTAGATGAGAATTTCCTTTCATCGTAACTTTTCGTTTGTGAGACTAACATGACATAATCATCTTGTGTAAAGCTTATAAGAGAATAACATAACTTGCATTTTCGTATTCTTATCACGATCTCACGAATAACATGTTCATTGTAACAACCCGAAAATAACTATGCAAAGTAATGCTTAAACGTACCTCGAATGCATGGATTAGACCGGGTTCACACAGCTTGTTGCGCGTAGAACCAGACCTCAGAACCTATGCACTATCCAAGCCGACCAACTTGGTGAGTTAGTTGAGCTATTCAAGGTGAGTACCAACTATGTAAGGCACACGAATTGAAGAGATTCACCCGGATGAGTTTTACCGGACTTAAAAGGGGTAATCTTAGGTTTGGAGGGTCTAGGGGTAAAATGGTCTTTTCCAAGCTAAGGGTAGTAGCGTAATTACTCCAAATAGTTAATTAATTAATTAATTAATATGGTTAAGGGGCAATTTGGATAGAGGTGGCCGAATTTGACCCTTTAAGCGAAATCTAGCTCCACCCGGGTTCGAGCCTTGGTTGAAGCAATGATCAAATTTATTTAATTAGTATTTAGTGAATTAGTTAAATTAATTAATATCTAATTTTCTTATTTAAGTAAAGGAAAAATCAGATTTTTAATAAAAAAATAATAATAATAAATTTAATAAATAATGAGGAGTCCTAGTTTGACTAAGTCTCCACCTAACTCTCCTAATCCTAATCCTCTCATTCTCACGTCTCTCACTCTCATTCTCACATTTTTTTATCAGTAAAAGAACTGAAAATAATAGTTCTTCACTCTTGAAGAACTTACACACAAAAACTCAAACGAAAAGCTAAGTTAAAAACAAAAATCAACAACATTCTTCTCGACGGATTGTGTTTGGGATTTTGGTGGTGAGGCAGTGGTGTCGTGGGAATTGGCAGCATTGAAAACAAGTGTTTAATGACATTAAGGTATGGGTTTTCTTCCCTCTTGGTCCCTTTCCCAAGAGACCCCTAAGTTCAGCTTAATTCTAGTCCAAAACAAAAACTAAGGTTGTCCCCATTGCATGCCCCTGTCATTAGATTCTTTGAAAGATTTAAAGTATGCGTTGGTATGACTTCTGGTAGATGATTCTGGGGCTGGTTGTGATTACGTGTTTGAATGTGTATTCGGAAATTATGTGAGAAATGAAAGATGTGTTCCAAAAAGTGAATTACGTTAACTTGATTGTGCATGTGTGTGCCGTGAGTTAGCCATGGTTTGAAGCCAGTATTTTTACATGTTAAAATGTTGTATTTTACGTATATGAATATGTTAAAAACGTGATGTTCATATGAGTTCAAAGTTGCTGAATTGAATGATAATTCTTGATTGAAAGTAACCTTGAAAATGCACCTAAAGATCTCCCTAAAAACTACTCAAAATGTCTTGATGTTTAGCGTGAAAGAGGGTGAGAAAATGGACTGCAAAAAGGTGATTAAATTCTCAAAAATAACCATGAAAACTCACCTAAAGATGCACTAGATGTTACACGAAAATTTATCCTAAATCTAACATGTAAAAGTTGAGAAAATGGAATGCAAAGAGGGTGAACAAATTTCCAGCATTCTAGAAATTTGTTTTTGGGCAGCTTACTGTAAAAAAATCACATTCTAAAATATTTTTTTAAATGCTTGAGGTCAGTGGGGATAGAACCCAAGACCTCACCATATACATGTCATAAAAAATTAAATAATAAAATGTGGTAAGGGGGATTCGAAATGGGGTAAAGCTCAAGTGAAAAGTTAGGGGAAAATGAAAGAAAATGAAGTGAGGCGTGTGGGATTCGAACCCACAACCTCTTGGACGGATGAAGGAGAGAGGAGAAGAATGAAATAAAGAAATAATAAAAATGAGGTATGTGGGATTCGAACCCACAACCTCTTGGCAGAATGATAAGGTAAGGAGAAAATGTAAATTAAAATAAGGTGAGACTGTGGGGATTCGAACCCACAACCTCTTGGCAGATGAGATAGTTAGGAGAAAAATAAAGGAGGAAAAATAGATGTGGTGAGTGGGGATTGAACCCCAAACCTCTTGAATATATGAGAGAGTTAGGAGAAAAATAAAGGAGGAAAAATAGATGTGGTGAGTGGGGATTCGAACCCACAACCCCTTGGCACATGAGAGAGTTAGGAGAAAAATAAAGGAGAAAAAATAGATGTGTTGAGTGGGGATTGAACCCACAACCTCTTGAATAGATGAGAGAGTTAGGAAAAAAATAAAGGAGGAAAAATAGATGTGGTGAGTGGGGATTGAACCCACTACCTTTTGAATAGATGAGAGAGTTAGGAGAAAAATAAAGGAGGAAAAATAAATGTGGTGAGTGGGTATTGAACCCACAACCTCTTGGATATACGAGAAATTTAAGAGATAAATTAAGAGAACAAGAATGAGCTTGTGGGGGATTGATCCCACAACCTCCTTGCCTTAAACCAAAAAGAGAGGAGGAAAAGAAAGGAAATATTATGGGAGTGATGGGTATCGAACTAGGGTCCCCCAAATATGAAAAATGCAATTATCAAGTTTAATATAAGATTAAGTGTTGCTCAAGGGATTCAAAATCGGGTTCCCTTGCCCCATTCCGTATTGACACATAAGTCTTACGTGATTAAATATTTAATGAATGCTGCCTATAGGAATAAAATTGAGACCTTGGCATACTTACAAGATGCATAAGTCTTGTACCACATAATCTTGGGTAATATAAATCACTTAAATGAACTATGAATGAAGCCTCATGGCTTGTGTGTGGACTCATAATCCCAACATACGTTTATAAAGAAAGTGAACCTAAAATGTTATGTGATGAATGATGAGACCCCAGAAGGGTTAAGTAAGAGTGTAAAACACACTAAAAGGCCAAGTGCATTGGCATTTGATGAAATAAACATTCACGTAAAAAGGGGTGAGTAATTATGAAGGGCAAATGTGCTAAGACTAATGAATGTGCTGACAACATGATAAGAGGCTAATGTAAAACATGAGAGCAATCTCAAATGAGCCTAAGTAAATGTTACCAAAACGTACTCACCTATGAGAGTGTAAAGTTAATGAAGAGAATGAACACTCTAATGAAAGTATTAAAGTTAATGCATACTTAATACTAATGATGAGATGAGAAATCATCGAATGAGCAATGATGTCCTCATGCTAGAAGTCAACTTCTATGATGTATCAGATGAACGTAATGGAACTTTATACTGAGCACCGATAGGCTAGCTATGAGTGACGATTCCTTCTTTCGGCAAGGCAGAGGTTCGTGTAATTCTCATGAGATGAGACTGTTCATCCAGACACGTATGGTTCTCCTTATATCTCCTAGTCTTTGAACCTATGCAACTAACATAGGGATCTAGCAGGGTTCAATTCCCTATATACGCTAGCATGTTTTGGTTTCACTTTGGCCGGTGATTCCACCTCTTTTCGGTGTGGGGTAGACACAGGATTTCATGGAGCTCAAATGATCTATATCGGTTAAAGTTAAAGTTCCCAAAGATAGAATGAGACCAGCATCATATAATGCACACAATGAAATGAACGATACCAAAGGTGTTAGGTTAGGATAATCAAGAGGTGAACTAGACTTATGTAATGACACTAGATCATTCTTAGTCATTGCACAGTGAACCCAATGAGAGTATTAAACTACATCCTAGGTATAGTTGGTGTTTACACTAGCCTATGAATGAAATGAAATGAAGTACGTATGAATGAATGAAGCAGACTTTGTGTTTGCTAAAGAAGGCTCCCAAGTTGAGGTCCCATATGTTGAGCCCTCATTTTTGGAACTCCTAATGTTAAGTCCATGATTCCAAAAGTCTCATGGCCTATGAACGAATGAAATGATATATGATATGTGATTTATGCAATATGTTATGTGCTATATGCAATATGTTATGTGTTGTGTGCAATATTATACGTATGATGATGCATGTTACGCTCATAGCATGACTTTTCTAATCCGATTTTGGCAAGTCCACTGACTTGACTTTCCATAATTCATATCGTTAGGAGAGAGCTCTTATTAATCATGCATGTCCGTGGTGTGTGCTTGCATATACCCATATTTAGTACAAGTGTGTACTAATTCCATTCATTTATCTACTTTTAGGTGCAGGTGCAACTGGACGTTAGAGCTTACGAGTCGGCGTAGAAGTTATCCGGACGTGGAGCTTTCATCCGGATTTGGTAGGCCCTCATGCTTTCGAGGATGCTTACTGGCTTATTCTAGCGTAGACGTAGGCATGATCTAGTGGAGTATGTTCCACTAGCGTTTCTTTCGTAATTACTTTCAGACGTTGTATTGGTGCCATTTTGGCAAGTCTATATTTTTGACTATATCTTTCATTTGATTATCTTGATTTAGATGGTTGTTGTGAACGCTTATGAGTTTACGTAGATAGTATTATGAGAGATCAATGTTTTCCAATATAAAGTTTATGTAAACAAAAGTTCAAATTTTCCGCTAAAATTAACCTAGATGAGGTAACCGTGACGTATGTAGACTTGTCTGCGACCTCTGAGAGGTCAACGACGCCGGTCTCGTCTGGGGTCTAGATTCCGGTCGTGACATTCATAGACCAAGATATACATATAGCACCATCATACATACTTTCATAACATAACATCAAGACTTATAGGCTAACATAAACATAGTAGAGTAATCACAACTTTAGAAGACTTACCTCTTCCTTCTAAGAACCTTAGTTCATCTTACAATATTCATTACCATACTTAGTGTAATGCCCATTAGCATAATCAATAACAACTCATCAAATCATATACAAGATCAATGCATAATGTAGGATAAGGGAAAGGTTCATTTAAGAATTCACTCTAGTCTAAATTTCCAATCCCTACGTTTATGTGTCATCAAGCAGTGGGTATAACCTATTCGAAACCATGAAATTGACAATAACATGCTTCACACGAAAATCAATCCTTACAAGTCAAAGACTCAACAATACATGCATAATTAACCATAGAAAACATTTGCTTTTCATCAAAAATCATAAATCTGGAACTATGAAGAACACCCATTTTGTAGAGTAAAAACCCTAGAATTGAATGTCTTGAAAACTTATCTATGAAAGGACCTGTTGGGGAAAACAATCCCACGAGTGAAAAACCCATACCTTATAGATGAAGAATCCACGAAATCTGATTGGAAACTTTGAAACCTTCGACTTCTTCCTTAAGCTTTTCTTGTTCTTCAATGGAGTTTGTAAAAGAGAATGTTCTTGAGAGATTGAGAGAAATTTCGTTTGATCTGATTTAGTACGTGTAAAAGTGGTCTAAAACTGACCTAATATCAATATATAGTCGTCCTATCTTAAATGGGTCTTTTTAATAAGTTAAATTACCAAAACTACGACTTTTACGATTCTGGGAAGCGTCGCGGGGCCAAATCCCATCGTTTTTATTTAATTTTGAGTTGAGGCAGTGAACTGTGTGTCACGCTCACGTCGCACGCTTCGTGGCCAGTTCTGCATGCTCGTAGACTGCCAGACAGCCTGCCCACCCATGTTTAGGTCCTGCCCAAGGACCCTTCGGGTGGTCCTTGGAGTGTTGTTATCGAACGTTTAGACCCTTTGTACTACATACTACCTATACAAGGTCTCATTACAAGTTTTGGACTTCATTTCACACCTCTAAGACATCACCAAACATAGGGACGTCAACTAGTTCGAATTAGCTAGTTTTTGGACGTCAAGGTCTTTCTTTGTCGTTGTCTCTAAACTTTTCCAATTGAGTTTATTAGATTAATATAGGTCTGGAAACATCATTTTAAGCATTATTAAATAGATTAAGCTCTAGTCTAGGTCATGACATTTCCAGAGTGTTAAAAGTTTCAACTACTAGTTTCCGGGGTGTTACATATATGATGCCAATAAAGTTAAAACACGAGACATTTATAAAATAATTCCTACTCCTTGCCAAAATTTCATGAACCTAAGAAAATTAGGTAGAATGTAAAAGCTTAAAATTTTCCATAAGATTTGACACTGATTCTGCATATATGACTTTTAGCTACAAATTTGTTGATATTTAGCAAAAAATAAAATTGGCTCTAGATCAACCAGCCACAAGGTTTAAAAATATTTATATTTCTAGCTTTGTGTCGATAATGTTTTTTATAGACTTGTACTAATTCAGAATCACATATAGATAATTGATTTATAAGCACTCATTTGGGTATTTATCATACAAAAATCAACCAAGAAAATTGTCACACCCCGAGCCTACACTCGGGGCGTGGCCGACACTCGAGAACCATTGCTGACCTGAAGCAAACCCTTGCCCTGACTTACTACTTAGCGGAAGACTTTACTTAACGAAAATAAACTCATGAAATAAATTTAGAATGTTGTAGAGGAAACATTCAACTGGCCACTGAGGTAACTGAAGTCTTATAACAAAACAACTTAAATGAACAAGACTAATGAACTAATAATGTCTAACTATCTATGAAGCCTCTAATACTATGAGGAATGTCGGGACAAGACCCCCGATCATCCTAATAACAAAACTAAAATTATAAAACAAATATAGGGACCCTTCAAAAGAAAGGAGGCTCGCCAACAACTATGATGCTCAACTGGATCAACGAACCATTGTATGTTGATCCTGGTTACCTGTATCTATATCATAAAATGATGTAGACCAAATGGCGTCAGTCCATTGAAGTATGAGCATGTTAGGGGAAATCTAAGCCAGACATAAGATTGAACTGGAATATGAAAGAAACACTTACCTCTTCTCAACTCAACTCATGGATACTCAACTCAACACAGAAATAAACACAATATAGATGCAGTTTATATATATTATTTAAAACAGTAAACAACCTCTCGAAGTATTGTAAAATACAATCTTATCATAGTTGTAATAAAAGTACAAAAATAAACTCCGTTTGGGAGATTCTTTAACCGAAAACCATCGCTATGAGCTCTGTGATAATACAACATCTCGCCCATGCTGACAGAACTTTCCTATACCTTGTTGGGATATAGAATACCTCAACTAAGTGGATCCACCAAAGTTCTGCTTAAAAACATCAAGGAATCATCTAAAAATTATGACCCTTCCCACATTGTTTACATGGTTTATGGAGACTTGAGTTATCTGAACTCGTCCCGATATCGATGCTCAATATACTCCAAAAATATACTCAAATCATATGTTTAAAAACATAACTCTTTCTGTGGTTTGAGATTATTACTCAAAATATTTCTTTTAAAAGAGTTGTTACTAAGAGCAACTCATGAAAACTCATTTGAAAAAATGGTGTTTCCTCTCATTTTAAATGTGAAAACATTTACTTTTTGGGAATTTTATTTCGCATATATCATTTTAAATAAAATGAACATAACTCTTACTCTTATTCACCTCAATGCTCAAGTCTTAAAACAATTTTGAAAGACTTTCTGAAAATATTGGAAGAACTCTCAAGACTTGACTCTGAGCTCTACCTTGAATATGAATTTATGATTCAATGTTATGATTAATGTTTATGGATGATTTGTAGATGTTTAGAAGTTATTTAGAGTTGTTAGAATTGATATTTAGTGTAAGTACACATTAGAGGGACTCAGACGGGCTAAATGATGGAAATGGGTAGGGGCAAGAGGCCCTAGCGCACTGCTGGACCAACTCTATCCGACAATTTCTTTTTCTCATTTTCTTACTTTAATTAGACTAGATTCAATTCTTTTTCTCAATTTATCTTTAGATTTGGTTACCCAATACATGTACCCAACAATAGACTCAAAAATAACTCTTAAAATTGATGAAATTATCTCAAGAAGCTCATCAATTCAATCATAATTCTAGAACGAATGCAAATTCAAGAACACAACTCATGATCACCAAACCATCAACTTTATAGGACAAAATTATGTTGATATTAACATGATTGGTGCATGGGTGAACGAATCCAATGCTATGTGAACTCACATACGTCTTTAGGGATCAAACCTTGGCTAAACGACCTTCGATTCCGCAAGAAATCTCCACAACACCTTCACATTTCTTCTTTTCTTTTCTTCTTGAACTTTTCTCAAAACCCTAGGCGTTAATTTTGATCTAGTAAATTGAATCAAATCAGTTTAGACCCCTAATTAATTACTGAAAACTGAATAACTTGATTTCCTAAGGAAAAGACCAAAATATCCCTCTTAAATTTGAGTAAATTTCCTTAACTGGACAACCCAACTTCAAATGAGCATACCTCCCACATACAAACTTGAAATTTAGAAAACTTGGTGGATTTGTAAAAACAATTCCAAGAAATTTCATTTGATATCTTATAACCCACCTAACATATCATGTACTAAAAGTAATGATCATTTGAAGTTGATCCAAAACTTATACTTAACATAACTTGCAAAAAACATTAAATTTACTTTTTCCAAAAATGGTTCTTTCTAATTCTAGTTCTTTCTGAGGCAAAATGTTAAACAAATACACATCAAACACCCTATATATATCATATCCCATTATTTTATACCTTTCCCAATATAACATATAAATATAATAAGATGATTAAAGAAAAAAATACCAAAAAGGAACAACAAAAAAAGTAAGTCGCTACTGCTTTCCAGAAAATATGATGATATATACCTGGATCGAATTCTAGACATCTTCAGGTTCACAATCATAAAGATTACAAGCTTTAAGTGTTTGTTGAAATGTCAGCACCTACAAAGAATAGATCAAAAGGAAACTGTTAAGAAAACTGAAAATAGTAAATGAACTATATCGAATTTCTATGCTTCTCTGCTAAAATATTATTGAAAGGGAAAAGGAGAATTGAGTGCTATTTTTATTCTTTTTTATATAAAAAATCGGGGTATAGAAAATGAGGATGAAATTATAATGTGGGTGGAGAATTGAATCGTAGATGGGAGCTACTCTCTTCTGTTTTAGTGACAACCAATGTTTCTGATTTGAAAAAGAGCGGAAGTTTCTAGGTCATCTTCCTCAAATCTCAAACAACAAGTCAATTTAGCTCATAACCCGTAAGCTTTAGGAGAACTCGAGAATAAGAGATATGAAGAAGATGACAATACTTTGACTCTTAAGCCTAAGCAAATAACAATTGTTAATAATAATCCGAAAGTAAAGGAAAGAGACCTAGAATGATCGGGGAGGGAAAGAAAAAGTAGCTTGCTTTGTTAAAATAGCAATCATGTGTATTTACAGTTTTACCCTTACATAATAAGGTAATTACGAATTTACTGTTGGTCATCCTAGGCTTCACTCTTCTGTATAATATATATAATACTAGATATTAGGTGTGCCCACCAACATATGTTAGTTTTTTGTCTTCCAATTTATGTGACAACAATGGAATTTGAAGAGTCAAATACATTTTTTCAATGATTGTTTTTTTTTAAAAAAATTAATTGTTAATTTATAGTGAATTTTATATTATTTTTGAATAATGTATGTTACTCCCTCTGTTCCATTTTATGTGACACAGGTAATTTTAGGAAAGTCAACGAAATTTCTTATATAATTCTGACATATTTTTAGTTCTACTTTTTCTATGATTTATAGTATATTTTACTATTCTCAAACAATATATGTAACTTTTTTTTCGATATAAAATGAGTCAAAAAAAATTCATTATGGTTTTTATTTATGTTATTAAAAAAAGTATCTTAAATTGTTACATTGTGATTTAAGCTTTTTTTTATGTAATTTTCAAATATATAACAAATTAAAAATTAAAATGGAAGGTGTGTATATATATATATATATATATATATATATATATATATATATATATATATATATATATATATATATATATATATATATATATGACTCAATCTGTTTTGATTTATATAAACTTATTTTTCTAAAAAAATATTTTCTGAATTTTTATTTTTTTATATAGCATATTTAAGATCCCAAAATTAAAAAATATTTTAATAAATTTGAGATAATTCCATTTTGATTTATACAAACTTATTTTTTAATTTCATTTTAAAAAGAAAATAACTTCTGAATTTATATTCTTATTATATAGCATATTTAAAATCACAAAATTAAAAAACATTTTGATATGATTTAAATTTAATACATATAAATTTTAATTTTAATTTTTGTTGATTTCCACCAAATATTATACTCGATATATTATTATTAAGAGCTAAACGTAATTATAATTTTGTAACAACCCATTCAGTTGGTTTGAGCACTAGAACTATTTATTTGGTAAAATACTTTTTGATAGATTTTAAATGATTGTTTTAGACTATTCATAATTATAAATATGAAATTAGAGGGGGTAATTTTATTAATTATTATTAATTGATAATTAATGGGCTAAGTCCATAATATATTTAAGAGATATAATATTTATTTAGTAATTCATAATTATTTGCCCTAAAAAATCAAAAGTACCAAGAACCACAATTGTGGAATGAAGGCACTGTGCGTGAAGAGAAACCGAACAAAAGGGAATTAAGGTACGAAGAATTCTTAAAACTTTCATGTGGTGTTTGTACACATGGGTATTAAATATTAGTAAGGTTAATCTATTAGCCGATCATAGGAAATAGTTTTGTTGGGGTGTGGATTGATTACGGTGTGGCGGATTTTTATTTTCTATGTATATTATTGTTGGTAACTTGTGAATTATCAAGGGTTTCTATTGGTTAGTTAACATGTAGGGTTATAGATTATACAAAACTATTGCATAATTAGATAAGAATGGTATGAGGGTATAATGTGCTGGTGAAAGATATAATGTGCTGGTGAAAGAATGTTAGAACATGTGTTAGTGATGAAATTAAATGATATTGAAAAAGAAGGAAAGTTAAATGGGTCCAATAGTTATTTAGTAAGAATAATATTATTATAAAATGTGGCAATATGTAGGTGGATGTTCTTGGTTGTACAGTGCACGTGTAAGTGCACAATTCAATGTTGAATGGCACTGGTTTCATTACCAGTGGCTTCAAACTTCTGGTATTAATATATTGTTCTAAGATTATAAATTATGTGTTGCTATAGTGAGATAGGTAATTAAATATTTGGTGTATCATATTGCTTAAATTTCATTAAAGTTATGCATATATACTTGATAGATTGGAAAGATTCAGAAGCATCGAGGAAAGGAAAAGCATTGGAGAAGTAGTTTGCTTGACTTTGGTTCTTCGGTGAAGGTAGGTTATGGTTTTATTTCTATTTGAGGATAAACTCTCAATAGCTATTGATATGTATTGAGTGATATTGTAAAGTCTCCTATGTACTTGATTGTGTGGTGGTATGTCTTGATTGTGTGGATTGTGGTTGGCCTAAAATTCTGAGACTGTTGAATTTCTAATCTTGAACCCTCTCTATTAAAAAGACGCCTTGAATAAAGAAGGCTTGATGAAATAAAATAATGAGATAATTGGATCGGAGTGTCACGTTCCGACACGGTATTATTGGATCGGAGTGTCACGTTCCGACACGATATTATGGGATCGGAGTGTCACGTTCCGACACGGTATATGGGATAGGAGTGTCACGTTCCGACACAATAACATTAAAGGAAAGGAATCTTGAATTAACTTAATATACTCAATCTCAAAGAACCCATTTTCCAAATGAGTATGGTGGGGAGGCATGAGTCCTCATATGTGTGCTTGATATTGTGATTGATGGTGTACCTACTATGGTGTTGTTGTCACTGGCTCATGTGTTTGTTGCTTGCCACCTGTTAAGTATTGTAGTTGATTTTATGTTATTATTCAATATATATTGGTTTCTATTTTGAGTTGGCCGATGATACCTACTTAGTACGTGTTCCTTGTACTGACCCCTACTTGTATTTTCTTCTTTGTTCTTTTGTGGAGTGCAGCAAGTGTACCATCAATTTCGACTCTCCCTCAGCTCTAGCCAGGCTCCAGCACATCAGAGTTCAGGGTGAGCTATTATTTCTAGCTCGTGCTGGATTCTCTCATTCACATCTTGATGTCTTTGAATTTCGGACATGGACCATCTTTTTTTTATTTTGGTTTCTTAAACACTCTTAGACTTGGTAATTTGAAAATAGATGTCCTTGATGTGATGACTTTCAGATTTTGGGATAATAAATGTTAAACTTTGGAAGTTTATTTAATTGGTTAGTTAATAAGTTTTGGAGCTTTCGCATTATTTTGTTATTTATAGTTGAACTATTGGTATATGTTGGGGTTTAGATTTGTTGGTTCGCCTACCTAGGAGGTTAAGTGTGGGTGCCACTCACGATTCATTTTGGGTCGTGACAAACTTGCTATCAGAGCATTAGGTTAGATGATCTCATCACACAAGGACAGGTCTAGTAGAGTCTTGCGGAATGGTACGGGGACGCCTTTACTTTTCTTCGAGAGGCTATATGACTTTAGGGAAACTCATATTTTTCTTTCTTTCGTGCTATTACTTGGATCCAATTGGTATCTAGGTGATACAAATTGGTATCTGACCTTCTCACTCTATTTCGCAGATGGTAAGAACTAGAGCAACAACTGTGCCAACACCAACACCGGCAAGACAGGGTGCGTATGAGCCAACCATTGGGGCTGTAACTCAAGGAGGAGTAGTGGCAAGAGGTCGTGGTAGAGGTCGCGGAAGGACGCCCACTAGAGGCAAAGGACAAACACCTGGTCCAGCTAAGGATAGAGCAGTGACTCCTCCACCGACTGATGAGGTAGTGAGAGAGGGCGAAGAAGTGGAAGATAAGCAGATTCAGGATAAGGAAGTACCACCCCAGCCTACATCAAAGATGATTAATCAGGTTCTCACTTATCTTAGCGGGTTATCTGATCAGGGCCAGACACCCCTAGTGTTTTCTGCACCATCGCCTTATGTTCAGGGAGTACAACATGCAGCTGCTGTGGCTCCCCGCATGGATGCATCATTAGAAATAGGTACGTTTCCTCGATTGACTACAGGGTCTATAATGACAGGTGACCGGCATGACCTCTTCATTAAGTTCTTAAAGTTGAAACCTCCAGTCTTCAAGGGTGCAAAATCTGAAGATGCCTATGATTTCCTGGTTGATTTTCATGAATTACAACATAAGATGGACATAATGGAGCAATTCGGTGTTGAGTTTGTGACCTATCAGTTTCAAAGGGATGCCAAAATGTGGTGGCGGTATTATGTTGAGTGTCGACCATCAAAGGCACCACCTATCACTTGGGCATAATTTTCTAGATTATTCATGGAGAAGTATATACCCCGGACTTTGAGGGACAGGAGGAGAGATGAGTTCCTGAGCCTAGAGCAAGGAAGGATGTCTGTTGCCGCTTATGAGGCCAAATTTCGTGCACTATCCAGGTATGCCACTTAGCTTTGCTTTAGTCCACAAGAGCGCATTCGCCACTTTGTGAAAGGATTGAGGTCAAATTTGCATATTCCAGCCTTACAGGTAGCTGCTGCAGCAAAATCCTTTCAGGAAGTGGTTAATTTTGTGATTGAGGTAGAGGGGGTAAAGCAGGACAACTTCACCAAGGCGTCAACATTTAAGAGGTTCCGTAAGGGAGGTGAGTTTAGTAGTTCTTACTCTAGAGGGCAGAGTTCAGGGGGTTATCCAGCCCGTCCTATTCAGTCTTCGTTGCAGGCTTCAGCTGAGGGTCTATCGCAGACCAGTCAGCCTTTTTCTGAGTTTGGTGGTTATCTCCAGACTTCTTCCTCTTCACAGAGACCTACACTTGACTCCAGGACTTGTTATGGATGTGGAGAGGCTGGACATATTATAAAATATTGTCCAAGGCAGAGTTACAGATACTCAGTAGTTAGAGGAAGAGGTGGTCATGGTAGAGGCAGTCATTCTGGAGGACTTGGTGGCCAAGGTAATGGTGGTTACCAGTTCAGTCGGGGTGGCGGGCAGGTTGGAACTACTGTAGCACAGCCTGGTAGGGGCAATGGACAGACAGGTGATAAGGCCCATTATTATGCTTTCCCCGAGAGGTCTGAGGCAGAGACATCTGATGCTGTTATCATAGGTACTCTTCTGGTCTGTGATTGCATGGCTTTTGTATTATTTGATCCTGGATCCACATTTTCATATGTATCTTCCTCATTCGCTACTGGTCTTGATTTACATTGTGATTTGCTTGACATGCCTATTCGTGTCTCTACTCCTGTGGGTGAGTCTGTGATAGTTGAGAAGGTGTATAGGTCTTGCCTTGTGACTTTTGTTGGGAGCAATACTTATGTAGATTTGATTATTCTAGAGATGGTTGATTTTGATGTAATTCTGGGTATGACTTGGCTTTCTCCAAATGTTCCTATCTTAGATTGTAATGCTAGGACTGTGACCTTGTCCAAGCCTGGGACAGATCCGCTAGTGTGGGAGGGTGACTATATTTCCACTCCAGTTCGTATTATCTCTTTTCTTCGTGCTAAAAGGTTGGTGAGTAAGGGTTGTCTGTCTTTCTTGGCACATCTCAGGGATGATACTTCCAAAGTGCCTTCTATCGAGTCTATTTCGATTGTTCGTGAGTTTGTGGATGTGTTTCCTGCAGACCTGCCTGGTATGCCACCAGATAGAGATATTGATATTTGTATTGACCTGGAGCCGGGTACTCGTCCCATTTCCATTCCACCTTATAGAATGGCCCCAGATGAGTTAAGGGAGTTAAAGGCTCAACTTCAGAAGTTGTTAGGTAAAGGTTTTATTAGACCGAGTGCATCTCCATGGGGTGCTCCAGTGTTATTTGTGAAGAAGAAGGATGACAGTTTTCGGATGTGCATAGACTACAGGCAGCTGAATAAGGTAACTATTAAGAACAAGTATCCCATTCATCGCATTGATGATTTGTTCGATCAGTTACAAGGTGCTTGTGTCTTCTCTAAAATTGATTTGAGGTCCGGTTATCATCAATTGAAAATACGAGCAACAGATGTGCCAAAGACTGCTTTTCGAACCAGGTATGGGCATTATGAATTCTTAGTAATGTCTTTTGGGCTTACGAATGCTCCTGTTGCTTTCATGAGCATGATGAACGGAATTTTTAAGCCATATCTGGACCTTTTTGTTATTGTATTTATTGATGATATACTGATATACTCAAAGAGCACGAAAGAACATGAGGAGCATTTGAGAATTTTATTGGGGTTGCTAAGGGAGAAAAGACTTTATGCCAAATTCTCCAATGGTGAGTTTTGGCTCGATTCAGTGTCCTTCTTGGGGCACGTGGTTTCTAAGGATGGAGTGATGGCGGATCCCACTAAAATTGAAGCATTGAAGAATTGGGTGCGTCCTACTAATGTTTCAGAGGTGAGGAGTTTTTTGGGTTTAGCTAGCTACTATCGCCAATTCGTCAAGGGATTCTCTTCCATTGCTTCCCAGCTGACCAATTTGACCAATAAGAATGTTCCATTTGTATGGTCGAATGAATGTGAAGAAAGCTTCCTGAAACTCAAGACCTTGTTGACTACTGAACTGATTCTTGCCTTGCCAGTGGAAGGTAAATTTTTTATTGTTCATTGTGATGCATCTTATTCTGGTTTGAGTGCAGTGCTAATGCAGGAGAGGAATGTAATTGCCTACGCATCAAGTCAATTGAAAGTGCATGAACGTAACTATCCGACCCATGATTTCGAGTTGGCCGCAGTTGTATTTGCATTGAAGCAGTGGAGGCATTATCTATATGGGGTCAAGTGTGAAGTTTATACAGATCATCGTACTTTACAATATGTCTTTACTCAAAAGGACTTGAATTTGAGGCAGAGGAGGTGGATGGAGTTATTGAAAGACTATGATATTACTATTTTATATCACCCAGGAAAAGCTAATGTTGTGGCAGATGCCTTAAGTAGAAAAGCAGGGAGCATGGGTAGTTTAGCCCACTTACAGGTTTCTAGAAGCCCATTGTCTAGAGAGGTTCAAACTCTGGCTAATGACTTTATGAGGCTGGAAGTACTAGAGAAAGGAGGATTTTTGGCCTGTGTGGAGGCAAGATCTTCTTTTCTTGACAAGATTAAGGGAAAACAGTTTGCTGATGAGAAGTTGAGCCGAATTCGAGATACGGTATTGCGAGAAGAGGCTAAAGAGGCAGTAATTGATGAGGAAGGCGTCTTGAGAATTAAGGGAAGGGTATGTGTGCCCCGTGTTGATGATTTGACTCACACTATTCTGGCAGAGGCTCATAGTTCGAGGTATTCTATACATCCTGGTGCAACCAAGATTTATCGTGATCTAAGGTAACATTATTGGTGGAGTACAATGAAGCATGACAGTGTTGATTTTGTTGTCCAATGCCCGAATTGTCAGCAGGTAAAGTATGAACACCAGAGACCCGGAGGGAAACTTCAGAGAATGCCCATTCTTGAATGGAAGTGGGAAAGAATTGCAATGGATTTCGTAGTTGGTCTTCCAAAGACATTGGGTAAGTTTGATTCTATTTGGGTAATTGTTGACATGTTAACTAAGTCTGCTCACTTTATTCCGGTTTAAGATGACTTACAATGCAGAGAAGTTAGCCAAACTCTATGTCTCTGAGATTGTTCGATTGCATGGAGTTCCACTTTCCATCATATCAGATAGAGGTACGCAATTTACTTTTAAGGTTTGGAGGACATTACATGCTGAATTAAGTACTAGACTGGATCTTAGTACTGCATTTCACCCTCAGACCGATTGTCAGTCTGAGCGAACGATTCAGGTGTTGGAGGATATGCTTCGTGCATGTGTGATAGTGGCCATTGGGATAAATTTTTACCCTTAGCAGAATGTTCGTACAACAATAGTTATCATTTGAGTATTGATATGGCCCCGTTTGAGGCATTATATGGGAGGATATGTAGGTCTCCCATTGGTTGGTTTGATGCATTTAAGGTGAGACCTTGGGGTACCGATCTTTTGAGGGAATCGTTAGAGAAAATGAAATTCATTCAAGAGAAGCTTTTAGCAGCTCAGAGCAGGCAGAAGGAGTATGCAGATCGGAAGGTTAGGGACTTGGAGTTTATGGAGGGTGAACAAGTCTTGCTGAAGGTTTCACCCATGAAGGGTGTGATGCGGTTTGGTAAACGTGGTAAGCTTAGTCCTAGGTGTATTGGCCCATTTGAAGTTTTGAAGCGCGTGGGGGAGGTGGCCTATTAATTGTCCTTGCCTCCAGGGTTGTCAGGAATACACCCGGTATTCCATATGTCTATGATAAAAAAATACCATGGTGATGGAAACTACATTATTCGTTGGGATTCAGTTCTGCTTGATGATAATCTGTCTTATGAGGAGGAGCCTGTAGCTTTTCTAGATAGGGAGGTCCCCAAATTGAGGTCAAATGAGATTGAATCTATCAAGGTTCAATGGAAGAATCGGCCAGTTGAAGAGTCCACTTGGGAGAGTGAGACTGATATGCATGAAAGATACCCACACTTTTTTACCGATTCAGGTACCTTTTCTTGCCCTCACCTTTGTTTTGATCGTTCGAGGACGCACGATGGGTAAATTGGTATCTATTGTAACAACACATTCAGTTGGTTTCAGCACTAGAACTTTTTATTTGATAAAATACTTTTTGATAGATTTTAAATGGTTATTTTGGACTATTCATAATTATAAATATGAAATTAGGGGCGGGGGAATTTTATTAATTATTATTAATTGATAATTAATGGGCTAAGTCCATAATATATTTAAGAGATATAATATTTATTTAGTAATTCATAAGTATTTGCCCTAAATAATCAGAAGTACCAAGAACCACAATTGTGGAACGAAGGCACTGTGCGTGAAGAGAAACCGAACAAAAGGGCATTAAGGTACGAAGAATTCTTAAAACATTCATGTGGTGTTTGTACACATGGGTATTAATTATTAGTAAGGGTAATCTATTAGCCGATCATAGGAAATAGTTTTGTTGGAGTGTGGATTGATTACGGTGTGGCGGATTTTTATTTTCCATGTATATTATTGTTGGTAACTTGTGAATTATTAAGGGTTTTTATTGGTTAGTTAACATGTACGGTTATAGATTATACAAAACTATTGCATAATTAGATAAGAATGGTATGAGGGTATAATGTGCTGGTGAAAGAATGTGAGAACATGTGTTAGTGATGGAATTTAATGATATTGAAAAAGAAGGAAAGTTAAATGGGTCCAATAGTTATTTAGTAAGAATAATATTATTATAAAATATGGCAATATGTAGGTGGATGTTCTTGGTTGTACAGTGCACGTGTAAGTGCACAATTCAGTGTTGAATGGCACTGGTTTCATTACAAGTGGCTTCAAACTTCTGGTATTAATATTTTGTTCTAAGATTATAAATTATGTGTTGATGTAGTGAGATAGGTAATTAAATATTTGGTGTATCGTATTGCTTAAATTTCATTAAAGTTATGCACATATACTTGATAGATTGAAAAGATTCAGAAGCATCGAGGAAAGGAAAAGCATTGGAGAAGTAGTTTGCTTAAAGGAAAGGAATCTTGAAAGGAAAAGCATTGGAGAAGTAGTTTGCTTAAAGATTCAGAAGCATCGAGGAGAGGATTTTTCCGACACAATAACATTAAAGGAAAGGAATCTTGAATTAACTTAATATACTCAATCTCAAAGAACCCATTTTCCAAATGAGTATGGTGGGGAGGCATGAGTCCTCATATGTGTGCTTGATATTATGATTGATGGTGTAGCTACTATTGTGTTGTTGTCACTGGCTCATGTGTTTGTTGCTTGCCACCTGTTAAGTATTGTAGTTGATTTTATATTATTATTCAATATATATTGGTTTCTAATTTGAGTTGGCCGATGATACCTACTCAGTACGTGTTCCTTGTACTGACCCCTACTTGTATTTTCTTCTTTGTTCTTTTGTGGAGTGCAGCAAGTGTACCATCGATTTCGACTCTCCCTCAGCTCTAGCCAGGCTCCAGCACATCAGAGTTCAGGGTGAGCTATTATTGCTAGCTCGTGCTGGATTCTCTCATTCGCATCTTGATGTCTTTGAATTTCGGACATGGACCATCTTTTTCTTATTTTGGTTTCTTAAATACTCTTAGACTTGGTAATTTGAAAATAGATGTACTTGATGTGATGACTTTCAGATTTTGGGATAATAAATGTTAAACTTTGGAAGTTTATTTAATTGGTTAGTTAATAAGTTTTGGAGCTTCCGCATTATTTTGTTATTTATAGTTGAACTATTGGTATATGTTGGGGTTTAAATTTGTTGGTTCGCCTTCCTAAGAGGTTAAGTGTGGGTGCCACTCACGACTCATTTTGGATCGTGACAAATTTATTAACTTTCATATAACAAAAGCGTATCATTTTCTAACATGTCCACCATTATTAAGAGAAGATGCTACTCCAATTAATGGGAAAAATAGTTTTTGAAATTTATTTTTTTTTAAAAGAAAAAATTAATTTTGAACTACTTATGCAAATTATGTGAGTTGTTAATTATTGGTTGATAATTGAGTTATAGTTTAGTGGAGTTCTAATTTTTGGTTAGACAAGAAGGGAAGGAAAGAATGCTTGGACCACATACATACAAAAGTAGATAAAAAACAAGGTTTAAGTCATTTAAAACCACTTAAAGTTGTCAAAATATTTCATGTGAACACCTCAGTTAAGAATTCTACCTATTGAACTCTTATAATGTTTTGAATTGACACCTATTTGACATCTTTTTAACAATCATCCAAAAATATTAAGTGTGTGCGATACACTTGCGATGACATGACACAAAGACAAATCAAATTATGACATGCGTCATTTGGATCCAAAAAATTACATTAAAATATATTTTAAAAAATAAAAAATTAAATTAAATTTTGTACCTCTAAACAACCCACCCACCCACCTAAACCTTTCCAACGTTACCCATCAAAATTTAGGCCCCCAACGTCATTTTTACGTCTTTGTTTCTTCTTCTTCTTCTTCTTAAATTAAAAATGACAGATTATTTAGATTCAAAATTTAAAAAAATTAATAGTTACTTTGTTTTCCAACACACACAAATTCTTCAGCTTCAACCCATCAGAACAACCACTCTTGTTTTTTCATCTTCTTCTTTATAATAAATAATCAATGACGAATTTTGATTCAATGAAGATAGAAGCGGTAAAGTGACCATACAAATAAATAAAAGAAAATGAATGTAGCAGTAGCGGAGACCTAATAGTATATGGCAAAGAAAATAATGGCAAAGAAACAAGGAAGAAGAACATTATGACAAAGATTTAAACTGTAAATGTATAAACTTGCTTACTTTCATAAATCAACAATATGATAAGATTTAGTTCTAAATCTGAAAAAAAAGAGAGTAACAAGTGGATGCAATAATGGTAGAGGTGGTGGACAGTGGTGGTTGGTCTAAAGAAGAGAAAGCAATGGATGCGATGGTGATGATAATAACAAGTCTGAAAATAACAAATGATAATAATGGTAATCAAAGGAAAAAATAGAGTAAGAAGAACAAGGTGTATGGCGGAAGCACCTATGAAGAGGAAAGAGATTTCTTTAGTTTGAAAAATGTTAAATTTAACGCTTTCACGCGCCTCTGGTTATTGAATCTCAGCCAAAATGCCACATAAGCAAAAACTGTTTAAGTGGTATCAATTCAAAGTAGTAGAGATGTTTAATAGGTTCAAGCCTATTGAGGTGTTCAAATGAAATATCAGGACAACTTTAAGTGGTTGTAGATGACTTAAGCCTAAAAAGAATGATTTTCATGTCCAACAAAAAAAAGTTACACCTAAGTCGATTTGAAGTAACATCTTTTTAAGCATAAAAAGTAAAAAATGCCATTAACATCCCTGGAGAACTAGGACCCTCTTATTATTTATTTATGTTAGTGCCCTTAGTCGTCCAACCCATGTGGAGGTTGTTAACTTGTTTGGAATATATATATATATATATATATATATATATATATATATAACATCTCACAATTTGTAATATCTAGGAATAAGCTAAGAAACTAAAAATATTCATATATTTTCAGAAACAAAGGGAAAAATTCACGAAGTTAGTGGATTTTGACAATTTTCAAACGGCCATAACTTCTAGCTAAGGATGAGTTAGAGGTTCTTCATGATATGGGTGGAAACATCTTGGAATAATCGCCACCAAGTTTGTGCGGTTTTGATATCGTATGAGTAAGTTATGTCTTTCGGAAGTTTGGCTGTTAGATTGAGGAAAGTCCCAATCCGGATTTAGGGAAGGGCAAACTAGTCTTTTCACCAATTAATTTCCTATTTCGTTTTAAGGTTTATTGGGGTAAAAAAAATTCTTAGATAAGTTTGGAAAAGTTATAATTACGATTAGGGCTTGGAGAAGAGAGAAAAGAAGAAAGAAAGGTAGATAAGTCAAGAATTCTCCAAGAACGTCAAGCTTTGCGAGTGAAATTCGTTATGGATGATCCCTATCAAGGTATTTGAGATCTTTTAGTATTGGGTCAGTTCACCCACACAACAAACTTGTTTCAATTCATTGATTTTCGAGTTGGTTGACTGATAAAAAAATGAAGTTCTTGAAGAACATTGTTGAATTCTTGTTGGTTGAGTTTTTAAATGCCTATTATTTATAAGATTTGTGTTTCTGTTTTTTTTTTTTTGAGTTAAATCTATTGGTCATTAAGGATGCTAATGATCCTAAGTGTTTGGAGAAAGAACCATGGATGTTTAGAGGGGTTTAGAGATGAAAAGACGGATCAAAAAGTCGAGAACGACTATCCGTAAAGCGTTGGGACGCCGCGCCTTCCATAACCCCACAAAACAATCTCTGTCCGTAGGGCCCTGGGGCGCTGCGGAAGCAAGAGAGCCCCAACTTGGCCTCTAAAGTTTGGGGCCTGGCGCCTCACGCCTCTTAGAGCTCCAAGAACGCTAAGGACGCTAGTTCACCCCATTCATTCCCCACTATTTCATACTAGTCCCTAAGTGATGTACCCATGTTTCTTAGTTGATTCTAACGCTTCAAGGTTCATCTAAACATCATGAAATCATCCATAAACATGATATCATGAGCCTTGAATCCATAATACTTTTCAAGGAAAGTTAAGATTAAAGTCAAAGAAGATAAGAGTTAAGTCTAGAAGTTAAGAAGTAAGTCAAAACAAAAATTCTTAAAGTTTTAAGAGTCTTTAATAAGCATTTTAACTTTGTTTTAAGAATAAAGTTTCAAGATAAGTAAAGAGTAAGGAATTGAGTTCATTTCTCAAAAGTTATTAGGGAACTAAGTATTACCTAAGAGTCTATAAATGTTTTCACATTTAAATTAAGAGGAAACTAAGATTTCCAAAAGAGTTTTGAGCAACAAAAGGGAACATTGACTCCAAGACAACTTTCCAAAGCTAAGTGTTGAGCAATTATCTCAATCCAAAGAAGGAAATTGTTTTTTTAAAAGCATGAGCTGAAGTATACTTTGGGAGTAGTATTGAGCACCGATGTGGGGATGAGAGTTCATATTAACTCACTTCTCCATGAAAACCATATAGCCATCATAGGTATTAACGGGTCATACTTTTTAGATGATCATGTAAGTTAAGCTAGTGTATCTACTAAGTTAAGTAGTTATATGTGATGACAAAGTATAGGACAATTCTCACAGCTTGGGCAAGACGTTGTATCACCACTTAGGCTCATAGTGGTTGTTGTCGGTTAGAGAATCTCTCACAGAAACTATGTTACTTCATATATAAGTAGAGTTGAGTTTGTTATTGCATTTTATTTAACAAACTAAGTTTTTTTCATTGTTTTACAATATTCATATATTGCATGTGTTTAATCTCCTTATATAAAGTTAAGTTATTCATAAGTTGAGTAGAGCCCCGGTAAGGGTTCCTTCTTACTGTTTTTCAAGCTTAAGTTGTTGTTAGCATTCTAACTCGCATACTCGTATATTAAATGTACTGATGTCAGTTTGCCTGCATCGTGTCATGATGCAGACGCAGGTAACTAGAATCAGCATCAACCAGCGCCTCGTTGAACCAGCTGAGCAATCATAGTCAATGGTGAGCCTCCTTACATTTTGGAGGATACACTTATCACTTTTTTGTCTTTCTTTTAAAGGATGTTGTGGGGTATATACCAACATCACTCTTAGCATTATAGAGGTTTCATAGAAAGTCAAACTGTTTAGTTTTGAGTCTCTTCTTTGTATTGTAGATATTTTGCTTGAGACTTAAGTGCCATTTTGGTAAAGTTATTTGCTTTAAACTATATTATGAGATTGTCTTCTTAAGGCCAACAATGGTCATTTAGTGCCGACCACGTCCTGGGTGTAGGATTGGCGCATGACAAACTTGGTATCAGAGTAGAGAGTTTAAGAGTCCTAAAAATTTTATGATGCTATGTGTGTAGAGTCCTAGTTATCGATGTAAAGTGCGACACATCTATAATGAGGAGGATGCAACATTTATGAAATATCTCACTTATTTCATATTCCTTTTGTGTATTTAAGTTTATCTTTAAAAGTTTCTCAATAATTCGTGTTTGCGCATGTTTCAGATAACCATGCCTCCATTAAGAGCAGCAAGAGGTCCTCCAGCTAGGAGGAATGTAGAGTAACCAGAGTTACCTAATGCACCTGACGTGCAACCTCCAGACGAGCTCACTAATGCTGAATTCTTTGAGGCTATCCGGATGCTGAACCAAGTTGTAACTAATCAAGTTGGGTAGCAAAGAAAAGCTACACAATAAGAGGCTGGCACTTCAAGGTTTCATGAATTCTTGAGAATGAATCCCCCATGTTTCATGGGTTCGATCACTACTAAGGATCCAGAGGGTTTCGTTGAGAAATTTTAGATGGTGTTTGATGTCTTGCATATTGCGGATATGAAGAGAGTTGAGCTAGCAGCATATCAACTGAAAAATGTTGCTAAGACCTGGTTTGATCAGTGGAAGGATGGTAGATACGAGGATGCACCACATTCGAGTTGGGCCTGTTTGAAAGAATATTTCTTTGGATGTTTCTTTCCCTCGGAATTGAAAGAGGCTAAGGTAAGAGAGTTTTTTATACTCAAATAGGATTCCCTCAGTGTGCATGAGTTGTAATGCCCTAAAACAAACTAAGGTAAACTAGATCTTCATGACTGTTTCTTGAGTTAATTTTAAGCTACAATGAGTTACTTTAGTGTTCTTAGGCAGCGTGTGAAGTTTGGTTAAGTTTGGAGGTCAAACGACCAAGAACGTCCATGACGTTCGGAAGGTGTGCCTTAGAAAGTACTTGTGTGTCTTGAGGTGTTTGAGTATGTTTTACGTGTTCGTTTTGCTTGAAACATGTATGAGATGTTCCTAAGACCTAGAAGACCATGTTTAGGGGTTTAACGTTCGGGTACGATCCCACTTAGGACCCACAAGGGGGAAAAGGGCCCAAGACATAATACCAAACTGCCAAATCACTGCTCCATCGACGGAGGGCAGTCTACCGGCCGTAGACTCAACGTCCCCCTGTTCTTAAGAGGGAGTATGTTGGGAATTAGTCCTGAGTCCAAGCCTCCATGTTCCAACTGCAGACCCAAATGATGCCCATGCATCACGGGCCGTCGTCCAGTCGACGCCCCGTTGCTTGGGGTCCGTCGATGGGTCTTGCCAAAAGCTGCGACGTTTCACTGTTAGGGCTTGGGGTGTTTTGTAAATTCATCTCAAATCTTTTATGACCCTAGGATGATATTTTTAGGATTTTAAAGGTATATTAGATTAGTTTGAAGTCCTAAACCTAGACAAGACCCCTAACTTCAAAAATTTAAACTCTCTCTCTCTAAAGACAAACTCTCTCAAAGTCACCATTGGAGCTAAAACTCAAGAAGGACTAGGAGGGCTAGTTTGGACGTGTTTCTTCGCCAAACTTAGTGGGCTTTCTTGAATTTGAGGTATGGTATCAGTACTTGAACACTCTTCCATTCAAGGAGTCAATTCCAAAAGATTTCAAAAAGGATTTTCAAACTCTAATTTTTTTCTATCTTTGATTCTAAGCGTGGGTCTTCTTGTAAAAGTGTTTCAATGATTCAAATGTGTTTTTTCTAGCATTAATTGATGATTTTAATGTCAAAAACCTTATATTCATGTTTATGCATATTTCAAACTTTTAGCTTATGAAATGGGTTAAGTGAAAATGTTGGTGTAGAGAACGAACTTTTGTTTTCTTGTGTTGATATGTCGGTTTAGGTACTGCCCTAAGGGACTTATTATGATAAAATATTGAGAAAATTATAAGATGTGGTGATGGATTGATTTAATGGTGAGTTGCTTATATTGTGTAATCCTTATTATAAATTACTCTTGAGTGGTGTGGTCCACCTTCTTGGTGGCGGTGTTTACTTGATGAACTTGATATTATTTAGTATGTATTGTGAGTATGATTTTGAAGGTCTAATATGTGAAATGAAGAGAGATTGGAAATGATTTTTGTACTGTGTTTTGTGAAGCTTGAATTACATGTTTGACCTAAATTATACCTAAATAAAATATATGATTATATGAAGTATGTAAGGTGTGTGAGTTGATGAATGAAGGTCTAAATCATGTGTAGAAGTAATGTGCATGAAATGATGCTTATATACAAGGTGTGCTCACATGTACACACACACACTTAAGTGAATGTATGAAGCTAAGTTGAGTAAAAAGGGGAATCTTGGGGTGAACACTCTTTGTGAGTTGAGATGAAGTGTTTAGTAGCAACTCCACTATTCCTAATGAGCTTTCCAAGATAGGTTTGAGTATGAATGTCCTTCGTGAGTTGAGATGTGGTATTCACTAGTTATCCTTAACCTATCGTTTATAATGTTGATAATCCATGGGGAGTTATGCCTAGCACCGAGAGGATATGAAGAAGAGGTGGATTACACTTTGTGAGTTGAGATGTTGTATTTCATTATACCTCTTGAGATGAGTACTCCTCGTTAGTAGAGAATGAGTTACTTAGTAGCAATCTTTGTATCCCTTAACTATGTGCCCACATATGTGTACCTATTTGGAAAGGTATGTAAAATCTAAGAAGTATGACCTTACTCTAGGAAAGTGAGGATCCCTCATCCGATAGGGGTTAATATCAGGATTCCATGTCTAGCTCTCATGGTCTTTGTCGGTTAAGCTAACCCCCTACAAAAGTAATGAAAGTACTAAGTCTTCTAAAGGAATCTGTTACCTATGTGAATTGAATGAACTAAGTCTTCTAAAAGAACGTGCTACATAGGGTAGGTGGTGGTATGGGACACTATCTATCCATTGCACTAAGTAGGACCTTCCGAAAGGGAAGACTTGGTGTCAAACCTTCTAAAAGAGTGTACTACTTAGGGTAGGTGGTGGTATGGGACGCTATCTACTCATTGCACTAAGTAGGCATTCCGAAGGGAAGTCTTTGGTGTTTTGTTAGGTGTTTTTCTAATGTCTTGTGATTGAGTGGTGCCTTGTTCACCCGAGGTGATTAAGCCGAAAGGGGTAGTCTTGAGGATCGCTTTGGTGTGCATTGAAGGAAGTGTTTAGACTTTTTCTTCATGTCTTACCTTGGAGAGTCTTAGGATAATCCTTAGGTAGGGAAACTCCTACGGAAATGAGTTCACTTCCTCATTGGCAATACCTTGGAAGTTCACCATTGTTGGAGTCTTTTAGTTCACTATAATGTCCTAGTAGTTCACTGTAATTGTCAGAAGAGGAACTTACTGTAATTTTGAATACTTCACTGTAAGTGTATTTTTGGATTAAAATTATGGAAATCCTTCTTTAAGTGTTAAATGATGTTTCTTATGTTGTTTTGCTTCTAAATTCATGAATGTTATAATTATTTGTCATGAAAGCTTATTTTACAAAAATGTTCCTTTTTACATGATTTTGCATATGCCATACTTAGTACATTGTTTGTACTAACCCATACTTTTCTATACTCTATAAGTATAGGTTGGAAGCTTTGAAGGTTTGAAGGTGAAGCTTGGGAAAGTTCCTCTCAAGACAAAGTATGACCTCATATATTCGAGGGCGTAGTCCTTTTCTTAGTTTCTTAATTAAAGACTTATTATGTATTTTCCTTTTAATGTAAAGGGGCGTGTCCCTAAGATATTATGTCGCGTCTTTAAGTTGTCTTGTGACGATGAGATTCTCTAGTATTTATGAAAGACTTCCTTTATTTAATTATTCGTGAAAAGTTTAAAATTCCGCACTACTTTTCATGTTTTATGTAATGAACGATAGTTAAAGGGTTTGTATGAGACCCCAAAGGGTCAAGTACGCCCGGTCACGATTCGAGGGTTATCCCTAGATTCTAGGGGGTGCTTTTGGGTCGTGACAGACTTGGTATCAGAGCATAAGGTTTTGGAAAATAGTTTAAGGTCAAAAAGTCTCACAAGTCACATCTAGTAGTATCTTGGGCATTGGTGTGAGTCGCGACACATCCATGGACAAGAGGCTATAGGATGCTAGAAGTTTCACTTTCTTTTCTATTCTAATGTCGTGCCTTAGAGTTGAGTTCTATAAGGTGTCTTTTTCTAAACCTCTTCTCTTTATGTTTATAGGACATGGATACGAGGAGATCAACCGCTAAAAGGGAGCAGGGAGGTATATCTAATGAGAGGATCCCTACCCGTGTTGACCAAGTTCCTATTGTTGGCTTAGGGGAAGAGAATGAGGAGGTTCCTCTTCAAGAGCCTCAAGTGCCTCCGGAACCCCAAGAGCCTCAAGTGCCTCATATGCCTCAAGCTTCTTTTGTTGATGGTGATATGATTAATGCGGAGTTGAGGGCTGCCCTAATGAACTTGACCCAACTAATGACGGCTCAAGCTAATATCGTCAACAATCACTTTGTTGCCCAAGCTAATAAAGGAGATTGACCCCAACCAAATGCTAGTACTCCCGCCTCTAGAATTCGGTATTTCATGAGGATGAATCCTCATACCTTTCATGGCACTAAAGTGGATGAAGATCCACAAGGTTTCATAGATGATATTTTCAAAGTGGTAGATGCTATGGGTGTGACCCCAGGGAGAAAGCGGAGTTAGCCGCTTACCAACTTAAGGAGGTGGCTCAAGTGTGGTATGAGCAATGGATGGGTGAGAGACCCTTAGAAAGAGGTCCGGTTGATTGTGAGGAATTCAAAGAGGCTTTCCGAGATAGATTCTTTCCCCTAGAGTGGAGGGAGAAGAAGATGGTTGAATTCATGAACCTTCGTCAAGGGGGAATGAGTGTGCAAGAGTATTCTTAAATTCACCCAACTCTCTAAGTATGCCCAACCATGGTTGCCAACCCTAGGGCTAGGATGAACAAATTTATGATGGGAGTGTCTAGCTTGGTGGAGAAAGAGTGTCGTACGACAATGCTTCTTAATGACATGGATATTTCTAGGCTCATGATTTATGCACAACGAATTGAGGAGTCCAAAATTAGGGAGATAAGGAAAGAGGGTAAGAGGCCTAGGTCGGATTATTCTAGTCACCAAAAGACTTAGAAGAGGTTCTATCATCAATATTCTTCCATGGGGAACAAGGATAAGGCTCCAAACCAACATTCCCAAGGTGGTGGCCACACTTTTGAAAGGGCTAGGTGTCTTACTTGTGGAAAGCAACATTCGGGTAAATGTCTTGCCGGAACGGATGGTTGTTTTAGTTGTGGTAGAAAAAGCCACAATATGAGAGACATCCCTAGCATCAAAGCAAGAGGGAAAGATGTCAATCAAGCTTCCCTAGATCCTAATGCTCCCAAGAAGAACCCTTCCTGTGGGATGGGAGCTAGGAAGGATAACTAATCTGAATTTGATGGTCTTGGTAAGTCTTAACCCTTTATGATTGTTGTTTTTATGTTATGAAATAAGTTTATGTGGTTTTATAGTTCATATGATCATGTCATATTGATGAATTGCTCAAAGGATGGATTTTTGAAATTTTGAACATGTGGGAAGTGTTACAGTAATGCTCACTGTAAAAATTTTGAGTTTTGAAAAAATTTTTTGCCTTCCCTTGATTGAAGTTTCAACGTGTGTAAAATTGTTGTATATGAACATGTTTAATGTTGGAGAAAGTAGTTCCTCCATAAAAGAAGGTTAAGAATGAATTTTAACTTTGTGAAGTTTGGCAAAAGTTGCTTATGTTGCTAGTGTTTGAAAGTGTGAAATGATGCTCCTTGTTAGTTTATGCTTTGATTTTTGATATTTTAATCATGATTTCAATGTGTTATGTGATTCTAAGTGAGTCCTTGTTGTTCTTGAAGTTTTAGTGTCATTCGAGGACGAATGTTATCCCAAGTGAGGGAGAATGTAACGCCCTAAAATAAACTAAGGTGAACTAGAGTTTTGTGGTTGGTTCTTGAGTTAATTTTAAGCTAAAATGAGTTAATTTAGTGTTATTAGTCAGAGTGTGATGTTTGGTTAAGTTTGGAGGTCAAACGACCAAGAACGTCCATGACGTTCGAAAGGTGTGCCTTAGAAAGTACTTGTGTGTCTTGAGGTGTTTGAGTAAGTTTTACGTGTTCGTTTTGCTTGAAACTTGAATGAGATGTTCCTAAGACCTAGACAACCATGTATAGGGGTTTAAATTTCGGGTATAACCCCACCTAGGACCCACAAGGGGGCCCTAGAGAAGAGCCTAAGAATTAGCACCAAACTGCCAAATCACTGCTCCATCGACGGAGGGCAGTCTACGGGCAGTAGATTCAACGACGCCCCGTCATCTAGGGGGCGTAGGTTGGGACTTATTCCTGAGGTCAAGCTTCCATATTCCAGCTGCATACCCAAATGACGCCCATGAAGCACGAGCCATCGTCCAGTCGAAGCCCCGTTGCTTGAGGTCCGTCGATAGGTCCTGCCAAAAGCTGAAACGTTTCACTATGAGGGCTTGGGGTGTTTTGTAAATTCACCCCAACTCTTTATGACCCTAGGATGATATTTTTAGGGGTTTTAAGTTATATTAGATTAGTTTTAAGTCCTAGACCTAGACAAGACCCCTTACTTCAAAAATTCAAACTCTCTCTCTAAAGACAAACTCTCTCAAAGTCACCATTGGAGCTAAAACTCAAGAAGGACTAGGAGGGATAGTTTGGACGTGTTTCTTCACCAAACTTAGTGGGTTTTCTTTCATTTGAGGCATCGTATCAGTCCTTGAACACTCTTCCATTCAAGGAGTCAATTTTCCAAAAGATTTCAAAAAGGGTTTTCATACTCTAATTTTTTCTATCTTTGATTCTAAGCATGGGTCCTCTTGTAAAAGTGTTTCAATGATTCAAATGTGTTTATTCTAGCATTAATTGATGATTTTAATGTCAAAAATTTTATGAATTCATGTTTATGCGTATTTCAAACTTTTAGCTTAAGAAATGGGTTAACTGAACATTTTGGTGTAGAGAACGAACTTTGGTTTTCTTGTGTTGATATGTTGGTTTAGCTACTTCCCTAAGGGCCTTATTATGATGAAATATTGAGAAAATGATTAGAGGTGGTGATGGCTTGATTTAATGGTGAGTTGCTTATATTGTGTAATCCTTATTATAAATTGCTCGTGAGTTGTATGGTCCACCTTCTTGGTGGCGGTGTTTACTTGATGAATTTCATATTAATTAGTATGTATTGTGAGTATGGTTTTGAAGGTCTAATATGTGAAATGAAGAGAGATTGGAAATGAGTCTTGTATTGTGTTTTGTGAAGCTTGAATTACATGTTTGACCTAGATTATACCTAAATGAAATATATGATTATGTGAAGTGTGTAAGGGAACTAAGTATTCCCTAAGAGTGTGTAAATGTTTTCATATTTAAGTTAAGAGAAAATGAATATTTCCAAAAGTTTGACCAAGAAAAGGAACATTGATTCAAGAGAGTTTTCTAAAGCTAAGTGTTGAGAAATTATCTCATCACAAAGAAGGAACTTGTTTTTATTCAAAAAGCATGAGCTAAAGTTTATTTTGGGAGTAGTATTGAGCACCGATGTAAGGATGAGAGTTCATATTAACTCAAGTCTCCATGAAAACCATGTAGCCATCTTGGGTATTAAGGGGTCATACTTTTTAGATGATCATGTAATTTAAGCTAGTGGATCCACTAAGTTAAGTAGTTCTATGCGATGGCAAAGTATAGGACAGTTCCGGCAACGTGGGCAAGATGTTCTATCACCACTTAGGCTCATAGTGGTGGTTGTCGGTAAGAGAATTTGCCATAGAAACAATGTTACTTCATATATAAGTAAAGTTGAGTTTGTGATTGCATTTTCATTAACGAACTAAGAGTTTTTCATTGTTTTACAATCTTCATATATTGAATTTGTTTAATTGCTTTATATTGAGTCAAGTTATTCATGAGTTGAGAAGAGTAAAGGTAAGTGTTCCTTCTTACTCTTTTTCAAGCTTAAGTTGTTGTTAGCATTCCAACTCGCATACTCATACATTCAATGTATTGATGCCAGATTAGGATTAGCATTATCCAGCATCTCGTTGATCAAGTTGATCACTCGGAGTCAGTGGTGAGCCTCCTTGTATTCTGGAGGACACATTTATCATTTTTTATTTCTTTTATAGGATATTATGGGGTCTGTCCCAACATCCCTCTTAGTAGTATAGAGGCTTCATAGACGGTCATACAGTTTAGTTTTGAGTCTCTTCTTTGTATAACAGATATTTTTCTATGAGACTTAAGTGCCATTTCAGCCAAGATATTTTCTTTAAGTTATACTATGCGATTGTCTTCTTTTATTGAGTTAAGTCTTCCGCTGAGTTAAGTAAGCCATACATAAGGTCCGCTCAAGGACAAAAATGGACATTGAATGTCGGCCACTCAAAAGGAATAATCGCTTGAGCCATATCTATCTCCATCTGATTTAAACCAAGCTCAAATCTCACATGTCGTTGGGCAATTTTACCAACTCATAAGTGTGGTTCTCATGCACAGACTTCTTCTCGTCTTGCATGGATTCAATCTATTGATCCTTGTGTTCATCTTACATGGCCTCCTCATAATTCAGGATCTCCCCCGTCATTGAGTAACACATACTCATTGGGTGAATTATGGGAGGAAGGAAACCGCCGTCTTATGGACTTCGAAGCAGAATATTTGATTCGTCCACAACTTCATGAGAAACAGGGTCATCAATAAAAATATCATTGTTATTATCAACATCAACATGTTCATTCGATACATGATTTTAGGCGTCACCTGATTTTCAAGCCAAACAACACCATACACACTTGTGTGAGGAACTTCATCATGATGAACTATACCATCAAAAGTTGAAGATTCTACCTTCTCCACTCTGTCAATATCATCAATTGTTTGATTCTCCATGAAAATAATATCATGTCTTCTCACAAGTTTCTTTTCAATTGGATCATATAGCCTGTCACCAAATTCATGAAGGCCATATCCAATGAAGATGCATTGCCTTGTCTTGGCATCTAACTTTGACCTCTCATCTTTCGGCACATGTACAAAAGGTTTGCAACCAAATATTCTCAAATGGTTATAGGAAACATCCTTTCAATACCAAACACTATTTGGTACATCGCTTTGCAAAGCAAGAGCATGAGATAAATTAATAACATGTGCAGCGGTCAATAAAGCCTCACCCAAAAATGAGTTCGGCAATTTTGCTTCAGAAAGAAAATATCTAACTCTTTCTATCAAGGTCCTATTCATCCTCTCAGCCAAACCATTAAGCTGAAGAGTCTTGGGAGAAGTCTTCTGGTGTCTAATACCTTGATGCTTGCAGTATTCGTCAAATGGTCCACAATATTCACCACCATTATCAGTACGAATACATTTAAGTTTCTTTTTAATTCCTCTTTCAACGGAAGCCTGAAACTGCTTGAAGGAACCTAACACTTGGTCATTAGTCTTCAAGACATAGACTCAAAGTTTTATCGAGCAATCATCAATGAAAGTGAAAAAGTAGAGTGCACCACGCAATGTCTTTGTCTTCATTGGAACACATAAATCAGAGAGCACCAACACAAGCAACTCTATATTTCTTGAAGGGGGTAGGACATAAAAGAAACTCTTATTTTGTTTACAAGCCAAGCAGTGCTCACACTTTTCTAATTTAGCACTTTTAAAATTTGACAAATATTTCTTATTAGCTAGAACATTAAGTCCTTTCTCTCTAATGTGGCTAAGTCTCTTGTGCCATAACATTGAAGAGTCATCACTCTCATCCGTATTCACCATATTAACACAAGCAGGTGTCGTAGTCCAGTATAGACCATGAGGTTTCTTACCACGAGCCATAACCAAGGAACCCTTAATGATCTTCCATTTTTCATCACCGTTAGTACTAACATATCCTTCATCATCCAAAACACCAACAGAAATTAGGTGGAGACGAACATCAGGAGCATGTTTCACATTGTTCAAAACGAGTTCAGTTGCAACACTAGTTTCCAAACAAATTGTACAAATACCAACCACCCTAGAAACAGTCTCATTACCCATACTCAAGGTTCCAAAATCACCAGGGCTATAGGAAGAGAAAAATTCCTTCCTTGATGTCACATGAGATGCGGTACGAGTGTCCACAACCCAACTTAACTCATCACAAGCAATATTTATCATATCCACATCAAGGACAGTAACAAGATCTTCGGTGTTAACGGTGGCTAGGCAATTTTCATTTCCATGTTCTTTAGTTTTCTCTTTGTTTTTGCTCTCGCTCTTCAACTTCCTACAGAACTTCATTGTGTGCCCTTTTAATACCACAATGATAACACTCAATATCCTTAAGTCTGCCTCTGGATTTGCTCCTATTTTGTTCTCTATAGTGCGAACTAGGAGTTTTGTTTCTGCCCCTGGGCCAGTTATCAGGACATCTGATAAAGAAGAACCTTGAGTTTTGCTTCTCATCTGTTCGTTCAAGACACTACTCTTGGCGGAATCCATAGAGATTACACCATTAGGAGAAGAATTTGACAATGATTACCAATTTCAATAATATATGTTGTAGTATATAGTTTTCCTTATTTACGCAAAAAGTTTAATATTACACTTAGAAAAATATATATTACAGATTCGTTTGTGAGTGTTCAATGTGGATCGTCATATATATATATATATATATATATATATATATATATATATATATATATATATATGACGATCAATAAAATATTTTATTAGTTAAATGCAATTATGCATACGTTTATTTCAATTTGATGCAGTTCAATTATTTAACTGGTCTTATCTCAATAATAATGCCTTATAAACAATATTTGTTTTGTATTTTTCTGGTCATCTAACTTGACATGTTTTGCATGTGTATTCTATGTTAAATTATTTATATGTCATATGAACATGTGAATAGAACAACTGTATTTTATATATTCACATATTTTCACATTTGTTGTGAGTTTTTGTTTTTTTAAAAAAACTTGGAACATTTTAAAATAATATATTTTGAAGTTAGAAGATCTGGTTAACATGATCACACATTTGTGATATGCATAATACTTTAATTTACATACAAATACCTACCCATATATATATATATATATACATATATATACATATATATTTATATATATATATATATATGTATATATATATAAATGAATGAAAATGTTTATCTCATAAAATTAGCTATTAAGTAACTAATAAAAATTAAACAAATACAAACTTCAACTGACTTTATCACAAGTTATATGAACTTTTCTTCGTCTAAAATACTAAAATATTGAGAATAGTAAATAAGAGTAAACAAAAAGGTAATGTTTATATCGTATAAATATTTGAAGCAACCTTCCTGAAAGTCTAAATCACATAAGCAGTATTGATAAAGAATGTCATTCTTTTGCCTTGAGTATAAAAAATAGATCGTGACAATTCTCAAAATTTTGGAAAAATATATTGAGAAGAATATATTTACATCACAAGAGAAGTAGTTAACAAAATCAAATGAATGTAGATTGTATCATGTTCACTTCATATGTTGGAACATTACATACTAATATATATATATATTAAGAAAAAATAATTATTATATCATCAAAATAATATTATTTTCCTCAAGTACTCGAGGTTATGAAATATACCCTCTTAGGATAAATCAACTTACTTCATCAGAATATTGGTACCTCATATTCCGCTAAACTTTGAACTCACTCAACGACAATAAATCACACAAAAAATATTAAAATGCAAGAAGAAGAAGAGTATAAGGTCAGAAAATTGGGGTTGAAGAATGAGAGGAATTCCCTCTATTTATTTTCAACAAAGTGTAGATGAACAAATGTTTTGTCTTATCTGAAAAATTATGACCTTTAGGAGAAGTGACACACCACATAAATTTTGTGACCTATATAGAGCCTCATATGTTAAATAATGAGGTTTTAGACCTAAAACAACAGTAGAAAACATAATTATGAAGTGTTAGAGTCACAAGGTCAATGAAACACTTTGACGTCTGGAAACTAGTAAAATTGAACTAGTAGACGTCCCTATGTTTGGTGAAGGTTTGGGAGTGTCATATGAAGTCTAAAGCTTGTAAAAAGACTTTAAATAGGTAAATATGGTATAAAAGGTCCAAACTTCCAGTAACGTCTCCCCAAGGACCATCCGAAGGGTCCTTGAGGAGGACCCAAATATTGGTGAGCAAGCTGCCAAAACAACTTGCGACGGAGTCCATGGCGCGTCGCGCATCTAAAACTAGCTACGAAAATTTTGTCGATCGATGCGGGGCCTTCACAAGTCTTACCGCCTCAACCTGGATTTCAGATAAAATAATTGGAATTACCCCCGCGACGCGCATCAACTTCCCATATTCGTTCGCTTCGTTTTTAAGTCAATTTGACTTCACAAAAAGACTCAATTAAGTGAGGGATCTTTTGGGTAATTCAGGGGATTACTATATAACTTTTTAGGGTCAGATTTAAGTCATTTTACACAACGAAATCAAATCTCCAAAGTTGAAATAAAAAATAACTCTCATCTCTCTCAATTTCTCTCTTCAAATCTCCATTGAAGACCATTAGAGCTCCAAGAAGAAGGTCAAGTTCTCAAGTTTCCAACCCGATTTTGTGGCTTTATCATCACTAAGGTATGAATTATTTCACTCTTTGAATTCTTTCCCCAAGAAGTCCCTCCAAAAGATGATTTCCAAATCCCCCAAAACTAGGTTTTTTCTTCTTACATGGGTCTTCTTTGAAAAACAAAGTTATGATTTAATTTTGATGAATTATGATGAATTAATGTTGTTTAAGTATATATTTATGGTTAATTGATAATTTCCTATTAATTTTTTCTAGACCCATGTCCTTCCCTAATTTAATGAAAACCTTGAATTGATATAGTAAATAGTGAAGATTATGAACAAGTAGATTGACTACATTGTTGTTAATTACATAATTTCTTCTTTAATTTACCTTGTTTATGTTTTGGTTATGTATTCTTGGTAATGGAAGTATGAAGGTTCTTGGAAGGGTCAATGAGGCATTCTTATTGGATCTTCTTGGATTCAATTATGAAGTATGAGTTACTTAGATAGTAATGATTCTATGTCGATTGTGTGGTTGTGATATTGATGCTAAGTATTCCTCATCCTTAACCCTAAGGCATTGATTAGACATGAATTATGTATGCATGTTATGATACGATTATTATATGATTGAAATTAATTTCTCATGATTACACGAAAGTTTTAAGTGAAATATTTACTCACTTACTGAAGTGGTGTCTAAATTGAAAGGATTGTTCTCACTTGTGATGACCTATGAGCTAGATATGATAAGATGTTTACATAGAAGTATATAAGAGGCTAATGTGAACTTGTATGATAAAATAAGATGATTGCTAAAGGGAATAATTGTTTAGCACCAAAAAGGCACGTAAATGAGATGGAGGTCTCAGGTTTAGTAAGTCTGGACTCCCACATGGGTTTCCTCATGTTAGTAAGTCTGGATTACCAAGATATGTGTTGTCTCATCAGATGGAAACCTCCACGTCTAGTAAGTCAAGGTTTCTAGAAACAATATCCTTGATTCATAACTATGTGCCTACATAGTACTCTAGCTTAGTGGATCCACCTAGATAGCTATGTACAAATGGTTACACCTTAGGTAAGTGTTAACCCTCTCTTTTCAGTGTGGGAGTAGAACATCAGATTCTATGTAGCTCACATGGTCTAATGTCGTTTATTGCACTTCTTTCCCTAATGTAAAAAGTAAATGAACAAGACAAAAATGTGAACTCTTATTAGGGTTGTCTTGAAGCTTTCTACATGGTGTAAGGGAGGGTATGGGATTTTCCTTGCACAGTGAACTTATGGGGTCCTAACGGATGGTTCTAGCAGTATTCTTTTATGATTTTGATTATGTTGATAATCAATGAGTAGTATTGATGTATTAATAATGTCATGATGAATAGCGAGAATATTTTGTATGTATGAAGTGAATTGCTTGATGTGATACTTAGCTTTGGATAGGGTTATGGGGCTCTATCTATGGCATTGCACAAGTATTGCTTAGGTGGTGTACATATTGGGTTGATATTATGTGAATTGACTTAATATGCTTATTATATGTTCATGTTGAGTTAAGTTGATAGAAAACATGGTTTTGACTAAAATGTCCTTTTATCATGCATTGATGATTTTTGTGCATAGAAGCCATACTTAGTACATGTGGTTTGTACTAACCCATATTTCTTTCCCTTTATCCAAAACATTTTAGGTTTAGGCCGTTGAGAAGTTCGTGGTTGATTACAAGGAAGTCATGGATCTTTTCCCAAGTTCATGGTGAGTCCTCATGTCTCGGGATGTTTCCAAGTTCCAATATAGATATGATGTTGCTTTTGTTTAGAAACATTTGTTCCTTCTTTTATAATTGAGACAATTGATGTAAGCCTATAATGGCTAATTGTTCTTGTATTGGCTATGTCCAAACATTTGTACTCTCGTAGATTGTTTATTTGTGAAATGAGGCTTTGGACTTTTATATGATTTGTTATGCTAAAAGAGAAGTCTATGTAAACTTCATATGTGAGAAGTCTATGTAAACTCCCTATATAGTTTTAAATTTTTTCGCATTTTAGACCTATGATGTGGTGTGATGTATTCTAAGGGCTAGTCTTAGTCCTCCTAGAGGACGACGATGCCGTTTACACCTAGGGGGTACTTTCGGTCGTATCAAACTTGGTATCAGAGCATGAGGTTGAGTAATGTTAGGATTGATGACTCACTAAACCACGACTACATAGGATCTTATTTATAATTGTGAAGCGCACCACACTTATGAATGAGAGACTATGTGATGCTCTGGAACTTTCACTCTCTTGCTATTCCTAAGTCATGCCTAAGCGTCTTAAATTTATCTAGTCCTTTCTTCTAATCCTTTTATTGTGCTTATAGGAAATGAATACAAGGATGAACAATGCTCGAAGGGCCGAGGAGGAGAATTTGAATGATATGGTTCCCCCTCAAGCTCCTCAAAACCCTCAAGTTCCTATTGAAGAAGGGGCTATGACTAACTTTGATATAAGGGCGGCTATTCATAGCTTGACTCAAGTGTTGTCTACCCAAGTTGATAAGGATTCAAGGGTGCAAGTGAATCCCAATGTCAACACTGCCGCTTCAAGGATTAGGGATTTCACAAGGATGAATCCCCATACTTTCTACGGTTCTAAGGTAGAGGAGGACCCACAAGGGTTCATTGATGAAATGTTCAAAGTTCTTAATACTATGGGTATGTCTTCTCAAGAAAAGGCGGAACTAGCCGCCTACCAACTCAAAGATGTGGCTCAAGTTTGGTATGAGCAATGGAAGGATGAGAGGCTTATTAGAGAAGGCCGGATTACTTGGGGAGCTTTCAAGATGACTTTCCTTGATAGGTTCTTACCCTTGGAAATAAGGGAGAGGAAAATTCAAGAATTCATCAACCTTCATCAAGGGGGTATGAGCGTGAAGGAGTATAACCTCAAGTTCACTCAACTATCAAAGCATGCTCCTACTATGGTTGCGGATTCTAGAGGTAAGATGAACAAATTTGTTATGGGGATATCCAATATTTTGGTTAATGAGTGTAGTTTGGATATGTTTATTCCTAGCATGGACATCTCTCATCTCATGGTTCATGCCGAAAAAATTGAGGAGCAAAATCTTAAGCAAGTTGGTACGGAGTTAAAGAAGGTAAGAACCGAAGATGGAAATTCTTCCAAGACTAAATTCGATGTGCAAGACAAACCACAGTTCAAAAGGAGGTTTTCCAACCAAGGCCCTCCTAATGATCCAAGGCTCAACAAGATTAAGGTGTCTACTCCCAAGCCCCAAGAGGGTAAAGATGGTGGTTCTTATGTTGAGAAGCCTCTTTGTTCAAAATGTGGTAGAAAACATGACGGTAAGTGTCTAGTTGGCACGGGTAATTATTATGGTTGTGGCAAGAGTAGTCACATGAAGAGAGATTGCTCTATGATGAAAGCTCAAGGAAGATAAAATTCTCAAGCTCAAGCAAATGCCCCAAATCCGGATGCTCCTAAAAAGAATCGCTTTTATGCTCTCCAATCCCGAGGTGATGAATAGAGATCACCGGATGTGGATACCAGTATGTTACAATTAGTTTCCTTTAATATATATGCTTTGCTTAATCACGGAGCTACGTTGTATTTTGTGACCCCTCTTGTTGTCACGACCCAAAATCGAGCCGCGAGTGGCACCCACACTTATCCTACTATGTGAGCGAACCAACCAATCTAAACCCCAACATATTGAACAAAATACAAAGCGGAAGACTTAAAACTCATTAACGAAATCAATTAAATAACTTCTAAAATTTATAACTCATTATCCCCAAAATCTGGAAGTCATCATCACAAGAACATCTATCCTCAAGTTACTAATCTAAAAATATCTAAGAAGCTAAATAAATAAAAGGCTAGTCCATGCCGGAAGTTCAAGGCATCAAGACATTGAAGAGAAGATCCAGTCCAAGCTAGAAGCATTAGCTCACCCTGAAATCCGGTGTAGTGAAGACTGGCTAGAATTGTTGTTGAGTTGAAGACGACGGTACGTTTACTGCATTTCCCAAATAACAAAGAAAGAAGCAACAAGTAGGGGGTCAGTACAAAACACAAGTACTGAGTAGGTATCATCGGCCAACTCAAAATAGAAAACAGTATATATCAGTTCATATCATAAATCAACTACAATACTCAACATGTAGCAACAAGTACTATAATCATCAATAAGTACTACCAAGTTCATCCATGAGGACTCAAGCCTCAATACCACACTCATTTGGGAAATTAGGTTCATTACATTGAGTATATAAACATCTCTCAAGATTCATTATCTTTCTTCCTCTTGTGTCGGTACGTGACACTCCGATCCCCTACTACTATGTGTCGGAACGTGACACTCCGATCCCCTAATTCTATGTGTCGGAACGTGACACTTCGATCTCCTACTTCTACGTGTCGGTTCGTGAAACCCGATCCCCTAATACTATGTGTCGGAACATGACACTCCGATCCCCTAATTCTACGTGTCGGTTCGTGACA